>SNQJ01S0001152.1:293793-422483 GCA_010110895.2 Picea sitchensis | reverse complement strand
TCTTGTACTTGAACATTTAAGTGGGGTAAAAGGAGGTTGCCCCCTCGAAGAGGCTTATTATCTGAAATTATCTCTTTTTCAAGGCATTGAGTACTTTTCCTGAGGTTTTTATATGCTATATTGATGTTTGGTTCTTAACATCAGGTGAGACTTCATCTGCTTCGCAGGTGTTGTTAAAAGGGATGGTAGTTAGAGTTTTGGTGGTGCGTTGTTGTAGCGTTCAACCCTGGGTCTACCCCTATGCCAACAGTATAGGTTGTTACAGGTTGATTGGTACAAGTTTATAGTAGTATATCTCACAGTGATAGTGTGATAGTGGTTCCATCATTCTACTTATATTTCAGGGTGATTGGACGGGACAAGGACAGGTGGTTGTATCCACCTTTTAGTTGTATCTGTAGAACATAGGGGGTTGTAGCCTCCTTCTGTTTGTAGCCAAAGAATTGGGGAGTTGGAGCTTCGCTCAGGTTGTAGCCAGAGAAGCTAGGGGGTTGGAGCCTCCTTCTAGTTGCAGTTGGAAAACAAATGAAGTTGGTGCTTCCAATGAATATAATTCTTAAAGACATATAAGAAAAAGAATTATGTGATTTTCTCTCTCTTTGGGTTTCCATGTAAAACACTGGTGTATTGTGTATGTGTATGATTTCTCATTTTCTCATTGTTTATTTACTCTACAACTATTGGATGATAATGCTACATTGATATAACACTTGAATTTTATGGTGAAAAAGGATTAAATTTCTCTATTACTGATTCACTCCCCCCCTCTCAGTAATCCAACAATTAGAATCAGATTCGGTTCCTTCAGGAAATAGTTTAACCACTAGAAGGAGATCATGGATCATTATGAGAATGGAGTACCAATGTTTAATGGTCATAATGGTTTTAAGTATGATATGTATAGTAGAAGGAAGAAATTATTTTTACAGGCGCAGGAACACTATATTTGGCTATCAGTTGTTACAAGATATGATAGTTCAAAAAGGGAAAAGAATGTAGCCAAGAAGGAATTGAAGAAGAATAAGAAAATAGCAATGGATTTCATCTGGAAAGGATTACCTAATCTGGTAAGAGTAAAGGTTGGTAAATGTTCATCAGCCAAAGAACTTTGGGATAAGTTACATGACATATATTATTCACCCATTGCAGATTCAAAAATTCCAAATAAGATGCATATACATATCAAGAAGAATTATGCTCACCATTTCAAACAGATGAAGAGTACATAATCACGAGAGATATGTTGTTTTGCTTTAATTGTGAAAAACGTGGACATCTTGAAATAGAATTCCATGAAGTAAATGAGACAGAAAAACTAATTGATAAGGAAGACAATTATGAAGCAGAATTGATTAGTGTTTTAAATGAACTAAGAGAAGAAAACAAGTCACTCAGGAAAGAATTGATGAAACAAAAGGAAAGTGTTCTCATTTTTTAAGAAGCCCAACAAGTCATCAAGAACTTAATAACTCAGCTAGAAGAAGCCAGAAAGATCGTAGAAAATCTTGAATATCAAACGCAACATTTGGAATCCAACATAGAATCATAGAAGGAAGAAGTAGAAATGAGAGAGAATATATTGACAGATCATATTAAGGAAATAACTAACGATCTAAACCAGCGTGAGGTAGAGTTTGGTCAAGAAGAGAAAGGACTTGAAGAAGAAATAATCACATTAAAAATCCAGCTTGAAGAAGTGAAAAGAATAGAAGAAGTCATGAAGTCTCAGATAATGAAGAAATAAGAAGAGGTTGAGAAGCTTGAATAAGAAGTTGTCACATTGAGAAGTAAAATCGTCAAGCTCAACAAGAACGTTGAAGGTACAGAAACATCCACATCAATTATAGAGAATGAAGAAAATCACTCTAGGTTTCTAGAAAAGAAGAATGAAGAAAATAGAAAGATTTATGCAGAAGTACTCAAAGGAAGGAATCATGGTCAACCAAAATCTAAGAAAACTATTGAAGATACATCTTCAAGAAGGCCATCCATGTTCAAGACATAAATAAGCTTCAATCATGATCATGATCAGTCAAGGAAAAAAATCAGGACTACGCCACAAAGAAGATCATTCACTCCCAGGTATGAAAATTTATTTTATGGTCTACTATCTTTGGACATAAGGTTGCATATTGCAGGGATTATAAAAGAAATGTTCAAGCAAGAAATGCCTATGTGTCCCCACGTAACATTGAATGTTACAAATTTCATAACTATGGACACATAGCTAGTGATTGTAGAAGCATGATAGATACTTCCATGAAATAGAACATTGATATCAGATGTAAGAAAGTATGGATAAGAAAACATGAAGAAAAGGTGAACAAAGACCAGGTCCAAGAGATTGCAAGATTGGAAATAAAATGAGATGAAGAAAATTCTACAGAGAAAAATGAAGATGTCAGTTATAAAAAGGTTTGGAAAAAAACTGAAAGAAAAGAAGGATGGGTAAATAAGGAACAGGTTCAAGAGATTATACTTTCAGTCATTGTAGTGAAAGATGAATCCACAGACAGAAAGAAATAAGTCAGAGATCAGAGAGATGATGAATCTACCAATGAATATGATGATGAATACATATCAGAGCAGGAATTTTTCTAAGCCATCCGGCTTAGAGACTCCCAGGTAACATGAATATTAGACTGGGGGGGTCTATGAGATAACTATGACAGACCAAAGAACCATCCTTCGAGCAACTTGCAGATTTTGAAGACATTTCCAGAGCAGTTAGTTAGAAAAACTACAATCAATTGTAGTAGTGAATACTTCATGATAGTACAATGATAAATGGGTCGACATTATGGACAATGTGCAGTAGAGTCTTGGATAGTATGGAAAGAGATGGATTCATAAGAACACTTAGCAGGTTTGGAAAAATATATGATAGTGGACGAGAGCATGGATTCATAGATTGGTTCAGAGACAAAGGAACATTATCATAATGGATGATAATTACACAGGAAATGGCTCGAACAATTCTAATGTATTCAAAATTGATAGATATTTTTTGGACACATGTAGTGCATACAACAGTTCACATTAAAAATAGAGTAATTCTCAAAGCAAAACTGACAAAACTTCCTACGAGCTATGGAAAGGAAGACCATCAAATGTGAAGCACTTTATGATATTTGGAAGAAAATACTACATCAAAAGAGAAGATGGCAGAATGGGAAAGTTTGACTCTGGTGTGGACAAATGAGTACTTGATGGTTACTCAAGTACAATGAAAACATACAAGTGTTACAATATGAGGTTGAACAAAGTTGTGGAAAGCATCAATGTAACAATTGATGAAATAGGTGGACAAGAATTAAAAGAAGAAGAAAACGAATAAATGGAGCAACTTTATGAAGAAGAAGCAAAAGATGAAGAAGAAGACTACATCGAACAACCAGAAGGATTTCATTTGTCAAAGAATGCAGATTACGTGTGCAAATTGAAGGCCTTGTATGGTCTAAAACAAGCTCCTAGAGCATGGTACTCTAGACTAGATAAATATTTATAGCAGGCAGGGTTCAGAAAAGAAAGTGCAGACAACAACCTCTACATCAAGGTAACGCAAGATAGTGATTTATTAATTGAAGTTTAGGTTGATGATATTATTTTTGGAAGCAATGATGACAGGTTAAGACAAAAAATTGCAAAGGATATGCAGAATGAATTTGAAATGTCATTACTCGGAGAACTATCCTTCTTTTTGGGTCTTCAGATACGTCAAAATAACCAAGGAATTTTTATTTCTCAAACTAAGTATATCAGAGAAAGGCTAAAGAGGTTCGGAATGGAATATTGCAAACCAATTACCACTCCTATGCAAACCAGTTGCAAGTTTAGAAAAGATGATGATTCAAAGTCTACAGACTAGAGTAATACAGGTTAATTATTGGTAGATTACTATATGTGACAACATCCAAACAAGATGTAATGCAGGAAGTTGGACAGGTGTCACGATTTCAAGCAAAACCAAAGGAATCACATTTCTTAGCAGTTAAGAGGATTTCCAGATATCTCAAAGGAACAGAAGAGTTTGTATTATGGTATCCAAAAGGAAAGGATCTATCACTTGTTTCCTACAGAGATGCAGATTGGGCAGGTTTCATTGATAACCGACGAAGCACCAATGGAGCAATGTTCTACTTGGGTGAGTATTTAGTATCATGGCTAAGGAAGAATCAATCATGAGTATCTGTATCTACAGCCAAAGCAAAATGTATTGCAACAACAGCATGTTGTACACAGGTTCTATGGATGAAACAAACTATGACAGATATATAGGTTGAGTATGATGAGCTCATTCCAATCTATTGTGATAATACAAGCGCCATCAGTATCTCAAAGAACCCGGTGATGCACTCCAAGAAAAAGAACATTCCAATAAAGTATCACTTTCTATGGGAACGAGTTGTAGAGAAGAACATCAGAGTTGAATATGTGGGCACAAAAGAACAAGTGGCAGACATATTTACAAAACCGCTTCCAAGGGAAGCCTTTGATTATATTCGCCAGATACTCAGAGTAATTCATACTCCAAAATGAATTCTTTTGAATGCTTATCTTATATATCTTAGATTTACACGAGGAAGCACCATAAATAGGACAGTTCATGTTGGGAGATCAGTTTCATGAAGAGTTAAGTCAGGGGGAGTATCCCCAAGGATAGTTCATTTAGAGGGACCAGCACCAGATGGAAAGATACCTTTGCAATTGATGATAGAGGGGGAGATATTTATCAGATGCAAAGCATAAAAGTGCGGTGAAAAATCGCAGCAGAAAAAGTGCGGCAGAAAAATCGCAGCAGGAAAACTGCAGCAGAAAAACTACAACAGAAAAAGTGTGGCAGAAAAATCGCGGCAATAGAACGCTTCAATAAAAAAAGGGGGAGGATTTTGGTTGAGGTATGTTGTTGAAGTTATTGGTACAGATAAAGGTTGTATAACAGTGACATTCTAGCACATGGTTTGAGGTATAGACTTGTGGTATAGTGTTTAAGGTATATGTGATCATATCAGATTTGGATGATGAAATTGATCAGGTACAAGGTTGAGACAAGTAGTTGATGAGTTGGCACATACATGAGGTGTATATTTGATGATGTTGGTACATTTTGATGAGTCATAGTTTATGTGTATTTGATGCATGATTGATACATATTTGGTGCATGGTTGATGCACTTGTTGATGGTACAGGTTTGGTGCATGGTTGATGCATTTTTTTATGGTACAGGTTGAGGTACATGTTGGCACAGGTTATTGGTACAGGTTGTTATAGGTTGTTTGGTGCAGGTTGATTGGTACAGGTTCACATCAGTATATCTCATAGTGATAGTGTTGCAGTGGTTCCATCATTCTACTTCTATTTCAGGGCAGTTGGATGGGAAAAAGACAGGTGGTTGTAGCCACCTTCTGGTTGTATCCAGAGAACATAGGGGGTTGTAGCCTCCTTCTAGTTCTAGCCAGAGAATTGGGGAGTTGGAACTTCCCTTAGGTTGTAGCCTGAGAAACTAGGGGTTTGGAGCCTTCTTCCAATTGCAGTTGGTAAACAAAGGAAGTTGGTGCTTCCAATGAATTTAATTCTTAAAGACATATAGGAAAAATAATTTTGTGGTTTTCTCCCACTTTGTGTTTCCACGTAAAACATTGGTGTACTATGTATGTGTATGATTTCTCATTTTTTCATTGTTTATTTACTCTTCACCTATTGGATCATAATGCTACATTGATATAACACTTTCATTTTATGGTGAAAAGGTATTAAATTTCTCTATTACTGATTCACCCCCCCTCTCAGTAATCCAACAGATAATGCCTTATAATGACATGATAAGCTAGGCGCTGGACCATATAGACATCCCATCCAGAAGCATCTGCAGTCACCAGAAGACCTTTGTTGGATCCTTTCAACCAAAATATATACAAGTAATGTATAAATTATCCTCTGAACCTAAATATAGTTATAATTCAACATTTATATTGGATTTCAAAAGAAGGGAATGCACTCAGTATGGTAGAACCATCAATGATATAATCAATTCCTAGTGGGGTAATACATCCAAATTCAAAGTTGATTCTCATGGAATATATTCCATAGCATATTTGGATGCTCACATTTTGTACATCTCCATGATTCTCTGTTGATTATTCGGTAGGAAAAATCCTTCACATTTTACAGTGGAATGGGTTTCCATAATTAATGAAGTTGATGAGGGTTATACTTTTAATTGGGTGAAAATGTTATCAGATAACCTATCCAAGGAGGTTGTCTAGTATAACACGTTGAAATATATAGGACAACATGCTCCCTTTTATATGTTTGGGTACATCATGGACGCAATTTGTTGTATGACTCCTTTTTCGCTCATGAACTGGAGTTGGACCCCAGCTAGTTATGAGCCCATACATTTTTACCACTCAAAGATATGGGAGGAAAATTCCAAATATTTCTTTTATGAAATTTGTCACAATGTAGTGATACCCATTCATGTGGTTATCTACGGACACCCTCCTCCAAGAATCTCATAATAGATTATGGGAAATTAGGGCACAATTATAGATTTGTATATTGAAGAAAATTTCTCCTACATCAGAGTATTTGGTTGCCTTGTCTCACCCTATGCCCATTCCAAAATTCTTACCTAATAGACTAGTGTGCAGAGAAGTGTCTTATCAAACAGTGGCAGGAGGAATTACCAAAGATTTTAAATAACCACAGAAAAAGGTGTGGTCAACTTTTCCCATACAGGTTGGCATGTTCACATTATCTGATTTTGGTCATACAAAAGTTGAGGCTTCAGCTTTGGAAGATGTCAAATTGGTTGATATCGAATACAAAAGGCATGATCCTCATAGGGTAGTTGAGAATCCTTTATCCTAGTTCAATATGAAAAGATGCATACATGAATATTCCCCCTATGACGATGTTTTCAAGGGAGTTAGATATTATGATGAAGTGGAAAATAGATTACAAAATCTACCTCCAAATCAACAGGCTGGATTTCTCAACTTTCAAAAGCATGGAAGGAACGTCCTGCCAAAGATTTTGCAGGAAGAAGAAAATCCTATTTCATCTTCACAGGAAACAAGAACTACTGAGCCCCATCAAAGCTTGACTAAGGACAGAGTTGCATAAGTAGTGAAGAATACAGATGTATTATCTAAAGAGGTGAAGATGTAAATACTAGGTAAGAATGATCAGAAGTTATTAGCATCCTTTGAAGCTTTCATGAAGCATGGACATGATTTTCCCATTTCATCACCAACTACTACTACTGTTATCCAAAGTGTCATGAATCCAGAAAAATCCACTGCACTCACTTCCCCCATTCCATCATTAACTCCTATAGAAAAAAGTTTTGAAGTTCCTAGTTCAGAGGTTATTCATATAGATGACCTCACACCTATTCTTCCTGAAGAGATGCCTCCATCAAGTTTATTTTTCAATAAGAAAAGAAAATCCATGATTAGAAGAGAATCTCAGCAGAAGGAGGGAGTGATTATTAAGAGACACAAAATCATATATGATGGACAGGGACAAAATGACCTTGACTTTGCCAAAGGGGTTGCAGATTCATTAGGATCCTTTGCCACAACCAACCAATGGTCAGTGAATATTCTTACAAAACAAATGCAACAGAAGTGTCTCCCGGTTGAACATTTGCAAAATGAGATGCAACACATAGAACAAACTACTAGAAGTAAAATGAATTTCGACGTGGAGCAAACCAGACTGGGTTATCAGCAACAGATGAAGAAGCTACAAGAGGAAAGTGAGTCTCCAGGATTTGCAGGTGAGAAACTCTATTATTTCTCAGCGAGACAGTGCAATAGTAAAATTGCAGACATGGATAGCTTTATTGTAGAACACAAGAAGAGATAATGTTGCATTTAAAAGGAAAGCATCCAAGATTAATGAAAAGTTGGAAACTGTCCAATAGGATTTATATCAAAGTATGGATATTATTCATAAATATTATCAAATGATGAATAATTCCCTGAAGAATATTCATGAGAAATAAAATAAAGCATGTGTAGCCAGATCAAAGTTCTAGTAATTTATGATATGGAGGCAGAAAATCAATATTCCTAGGCTTGCCCCTTTTTCACAGTATGAGAAGGTAAAAGGGGAAATGGATTTAAAATCTTGGGAGACAAACCTTAAAGAAAGTAAGAATATGGCTAGAGAAGCAAAAGAAGCTTGTCTCAACACCCTTTCTATTGTAGAGTTGGAATTGGTTGAATTCAATAGTAGTGTTATCCTTGATACACTGGTTCAGATTGAGATTGAAAAGAATAAAGAAAAATCAAATAAAAATAAGGAAAGTATACAAAATACCATCCAACAGATAAATCTGGTTGATTTTCTAAAGATAAATGATATGTTGGTAAATACAAATTTGAAACACCAAGCTACAACTCAGGCAGTCATCAAGATTCAGGAAAAATTATCATTAGTGCATAAAAATGTATTTAATTCGAATTGGATGAGAATGTTGAACCGTCCAGATTTGTTGTATCATTAATGGAAATGTGTGCTTAGTTCAATGAACAGAGAAAATCAAGCACATATGTGAGCAAATAAAGGAGCTAATGAAGTGACACCATATCAATCATATCTCAGCAAAATATGCATTTTGTTATTTAGTTTTGATTGCATTCTATAGTTAGAGTGGAAAATGCGGAATGTCTAACTACTTTTAGTTAAGAAATTTTTGTATAAATAAATAGATCATAGATCTATTCCAGGCTTCTTATTTCCGAATGTAAAAAAGAGAACTTATTGAATATCAATACAAAGAGAAGAAATAGATTCTAAGTCTTATTTCTTTCATTTATGTGCTTTCCTTATATTTTTGTTTCCTTCTCATGATAGATTCTTTATGTGGCTCTTGAAGATTGAAATATTACAATTTAGTAATACATCTATTGTGATCTCAATACATCAAAAGTCCATTCAGTTACAGTTTTTCCTCTGTTCTTTCTGTGAGTAAAAAAATACCTTTAATCTATGTGAGTTTCTGCATTTTTAATCATCTATCAAGGACACATCTTCTACTTTTCTTCTACTGCGAATGAGGTAAAATTTATCCGTAATTGAAACCTTACTTTATTTTAACAGTTTTGTGAATCATTTCAACCCCACATCAAAATTAAAATTATGACTCAGAGAAAGAGATACTTCCTCTGCATTTTCTTATCATAAATTACATTTGAAGTTGCATCTTATAAAATTGAAGGTAGAAGAAAGCATTACAAAAAAAAAATCATTTAATCTTTGATGCCTGACACTATTCTTCAAGCCTAGAATCAATCCGAGGAACAACAAGAAGGAAGGCATGATGACCTTCTTCAGATTGATTAAAATGGAATTCTTAAGGGGGTTGAGATTCTTGGTGAAGTAGATCCTTCCTAAATACATTAACATGATGGAATAATTCTCTATGTGCCTAGCCATTATACATGCTAACAACCACCCTCCCAAAAACAGGTGAGAAAACATCATCAACTTGACTCATTGGATTTATTTACAATGTGAATGTTTTTCAAATCAATTTGGACAATAATGAAAAGTGAATAATGGTAACATCCAATCACCATTATCAATCGTGCTCACAGTGTTCCCTCTAGCTCAATCTCCTCTTCCCTCTGTGACTTTTGTCTCCTCCGGCGTGGTGCCCTAGATCTCCTTCTACGACGTTCCCTCGTGCAGATCTCAGGGTTTGGGAAGCTACTCATGGTTTTATCTCCTTAGCTCTCCTCGCAATGTGTTCTCCTTGGATCTACTTGTCTCTCCTCCTCTTCTCTCCTCGGCTCTCCTTGTCTTATCTCCTTGTGTGGTCTCCTCGCATTTTTTTCTCCTCACGCGCGTGCAGGTTGAAATGTAATTTTTTTTTTTTGGTTTGGATTATTATATGTAATTAATATATATTATAATTATATATATTTAATAATTAATATGTATATTTAATAATTATTATATTATATATTATATGATAGGGGTTAATGTGTTAATAATCACCTAACCTAGACCTTGAATCTACACCCCCTAACCTTCTAAATCATCAACCCATAACCCATAACCCTTCTAAATATGTGATGTGATTTATTCCCATCGCTTTGCATGTCAAAGTGAAGAAATTCAACCAAGCATGGCTAAACGACAGGAGTAACTATGACTATCTTAAGGTATCCAGATGCCTTGTCATCTAATTAGTGGCATGCATGAATGGATCATTAACGTGATTCCCCACTGTCACTAGCTACTATATTCTATAGAAACCACATCCAAGGGAATGGGCTTGGAAGAATTAGCAGAGAAAGAAGACCCTCATGTTGAGCTTGACTCTAGTCTTAACCCATTCATAGTTTGGGAAAATTAGGGTATAGTTTAGGAAAATTAGACCATAACATTTGTCTTTGGGAGTCAAATTGATGATGGAAACAAGTGGGTGTGTGAGTCAAATTTGAGTCCAGAAACCCTCCCATATCGTTAAGGCATGTGAATAGTCTATCTACGATAATGATGGTATAAAAATGAATGCACTTCTCTTGTGTCAACCAATTTGTGTACTTTGAAAGAAAAATAGGGTTTATGGTTTACATGATGAATTGATGATGGAAACAAGTGGGTGTGTGAGTCAAATTTGAGTCCAGAAACCCTCCCATATCGTTAAGGCATGTGAATAGTCTAGCCATGTCAAATTTTAGTGCATACCAAAATAATTTGAAAAACTTTCAAACGTTGGCCCCATTCACGGATCATTGTTGCTTACATGTCTAGTCCTAGTGATGTCTTTTTTGTTCCTTTCAAAATTCATTTGACAGAACACACGGTCCCACATCTAGTGCTATAAGGGCATATTTTATGGTGTTGATTGAACAATGAACGAGAGGGATTTTCACAACTATGACACACATACATAACAATGAACGAAAAAGAGGGATTTTTCATCACAACTATGACACACATACATTGTATATACATTAATGTAGAACCTAAAAGAAAAATGAAGAAAGGTTGATGCAAACTTAAAACTTGTGTCAACCAATTTGTGTACTTTGAAAGAAAAATAGGGTTTATGGTTTACATGATGAATTGATTATGGAAACAAGTGGGTGTGTGAGTCAAATTTGAGTCCAAAAACCCTCCCATATCATTAAGTCATGTGAATAGTCTATCCATGTCAAATTTCAGTGCATACAGAAACAGTTTGAAAAAATTTCAACATGGGCCCCATTCATAGGTCATTGTTGCCCATGTCTAGTCCTAGTACAATGTATTTTTGTTGTTCCTTTTAAAATTTGTTTGACAGTACACACATTTATGCATCTAGTACTGCAAGGGAATATTTTTATGGTGTTGATTAAACAATGAACGAAAAAGAGGGATTTTTCATCACAACGATATGGTTCAAATGAAACGAAGCTGAGATCGGATATATAGAGTGGGTGTGTGGGTCATATTTGAGTAATTTGGAAATGCACGTTCTTCTTTCCACATAACTCATGGACCAAAGTCCCATTTTTTCCAACAATTTCAACAAATATTCTATAGAAATGACAAACACGTTCATCGAAACTTCGTTGATGCAATGCTATGACAACAATGATGACATCAACGATCATGATGGTATAAAAATGAATGAGCTTCTCTTGGTTTCAAGAATAATTTATCCTCTAATGAACAAGGCCAACCACATGAATATGGAATCTCATATGGCCCCTCCCCTCCCCCTCACATCACTCTCAATTCCCCAATACCCAATCTATAAAATAGAAAATAATCAAAAGAAACCTAGTAAGATTCATGCATAGAAACTACAAAAACAAAAATTATTGAAGGTAAATGAAATTGTGTTTGTAAACGATAGTGTTAGTTTACCATGTACTTTAGTATATTGGTGACTATTTTCAGGTTTCAAATAATAATTAAACAACATGTAACATAGGATATAAAAAAATCGCATAAAACTTAAAAACATGTAATTAACCCATGACATAAGTAAATTATTTTAAGAGAATAATTCATACAAATTAAAATACATAGCCACGTACTTGAGCCAACGCAACATCTCTATAATGATCCTTATTTTGTATTGTCTTCTTCATCGAACTCGACATTTGTATCATCATCTAGTTCATAAACAGTGTTGAAAGGATTAACGATATCATCATTGACATCAATGTATTTTTCAAGCATATTTTCATCTACATCATCATCAAGAACTGCATTGTCTCCTACACCTGGATCATGATCTTCTTTGTCTTCTTCATCTGTCGACCCTGCATGATCTTTTGGGTCTATCTGATCTGGAGAATCATCTTCTTCTTCAATATCATCTTCTTCATGTATATTAGTGTACTTAATTGGCCTTCCTCTTGGATCATATCTAACAACAAATGACCAATCCCTCTCACTTGGAACATTGGAGTAAAAGACATGTTCGCATTGGCTTGTAAAAACATAGTGATCATGTCCTCTTTCAAACATTGTTGTTTTAATCATCGGAAATTTGTTGGCATGTTGAATAACAGTTATTTCCTCATCGTGTTCATGCATTCGTAACCTATACCATTTGACGTCAAACAAAACTAATTTGAAGGAATTAAAGTCACACTCAAGTATATCATTCAAATACCCATAGTATATATTTTCAAATTCTCGGGGATGTCTGCCACTCCTAGAGGAAAGATTATTGACCTTGAATACTGCGGTTATCCCACTATCAAAAGTTTTCATGGTTTCATCCAACTATTTGATGTGAAATTTACGACCATTGCACCACATAGCCATGTGGTGTTTCAACTGCAATATGCCATATATGTAAAAGATGCATTGGCAATTAATAAGTTAACATATTTATGTAACTTGGAAAGTATCTGAAAATATATATAAGTACACATGTAGTCACATTAATATAATATAAAATAACTAAATAAAATGGGTGAATTTTCTTGGATGTCCATCTTTCAAACCATATGCTAAATCAATTTCCTTATGTATAACATTGGCATCTCCATTACAACGAGTTTCTCTAACCAATTCAAAAAGTCGTTGACATGATAACCTACCTCCATGATGTTGTTTAGATCTTTCAATCCATACATTCATCTAGTCAATATTGTTTGCAATGTATAAATGCACTACATCTCAATTTTGAGCAACTGAATCAAAAAATCATAATTCACCAATATTAAATATTAGTTATAACGTCCATGGTAAATATTAATAATTTATGAAATAACGGATATTAATATATTAATGAGTATGATCATATACCCAAAAAATGAAAATTTATATGTATTAATATAAATCTCCACAATTACTAATATATTACCTCTCATTTGTTTCATTCTACCTTTCCCCGACATGTGCTCTTGATCTTCAAATTTTTTGATGGAGTTCACATCCCAAATGTGATCCATTGCATGCATAGTTGGTGCTGCTAATTTAGGAAGATATTGACTAATATACACCATGGATTGATATACCATATATCCCTCCACCATAGAACCCTTTGGACATGCTCTTTGTCTAACCAAAGCCTTCAATTATTTCAAGTGCCTCTCCACCATCCACATTGACCTTGTGTGTACAGATCCACAAAGTTCAATCTCCTCAACTTGGTGTATGAGGTAGTGTTCTTGTGCATTGAAAAATGTTGGAGGTATATACTTTTTCATTTCACACATTAGTCGAGAAATCTCTCTCTTCCAATACTTTGTATCATCTTCATGGATTTCTTTCAATGAAAACCATCTACATGAGATCATGACACAAGAAAATAACATGTTTCAACATAACATAATATACTATATTACATTACAAGTAAAAAAAATGTCATTAAGTACAACAACAAATTGAAAGAACATTTTTCATATAAATCACAACTACTTAACTCATGTATTTTCCAAGATCATATATAACTTGTTTGACGTTGTTGTCAAAGTCATTTGGGAGAGATAGCAGTAGAACATACTGTAACAAAAAAAATGAATCGTTATTTGTTTCGACCAAAGTAGTCAAAAAAAAAACTTAAAAGATTTATAAGGCCAATATATATAAATATGTATACAAAAATTATTACCTTAATGAAGGTATGTCAATCATGTGTTTTAACCCCACCAAATTCACCTTTCTTCATTAAGATATTATTTATGTTTGAAGAAAAACCCATGGGAAATTTAATTCTTTGAATGACCTATTTTACATCATTGCTTTGTTTCTCTATTATTAACCATGCAAGGTTATTTCGGTCTATTCCATATCTATTTGATCGGATCACACTTCGCATTGCATGATTTGATTCCTGAATGTCAGTACAAATTTTGACAATTTTTTATTTATCCCTCCTACCATCTATGATTCGTCATAATGTTTATGTCACATTCTTCCCGATATGCATTGTATCAAACAAATGAGTTATTTTAGCTCCTCGTAGTACGGAAACCTCATGAATTGACTGGGATAACATTTCATTCCTCGTGGAAGCCCATTATTAATACCTTCATGATGGCGACCTTCATGAAGCATAAAAGAAATCACAAAAATAATTATCAAATACAGTAAAATAAATGCAATGATTAAAATAAACATTCAAAACATTACATATACGATACATAAAGAAATTGTGTACCTTGACGATTTCTATTATATTCCAACATCCATAGGTGAGGTGTCATTCTTCGTGGTTTTAAACCAGTCTCTTCTTTCCCATTGAAAAAATGTTTTTCAGTAGTATGATACCTATGGTTCTTAGGGAGGAGGTGCCTATACTCATCAAACACCACCTTTTCCAAAAATTTTGAATGACGATACTTTATCTTAGGACCACAAACTAGACATGCAAATTTACCCTTTGTCTGAAGACCTACAACAGATGGATTAATGTCAATTATACGATGAGATTATTTAAAAATTAAACATGTAGCATGATATCTTTAAAAAATTATATAGTATTAAAGAGAAATAGAATGCTACATACCACAAAAATGTGTTATTCCTGGGGCATCATGAATTTTCCATAAAAGCATTCCATGGAATTTAAATTTCTTCTCCCCGATTGGTTTACAGATGTCATACATAGTGATGTCAGCCCATAACTTTAGTAGCTCGTCGATAAGAGGCTCGATATATACATTCATATATTTAACTTGGTACTTACCTAATTGTTTTAATTTGCACATAATTACTATAACCATGATACGTATATATAAGTAAATAAATAAACAAAAGATATTATGCAAAAAATGAAACAAATGAAAATGTTACATTCGAAACATTAATGTAAACAAATAACTGGAACAATCATTGTCAAAATTATGTGCTCCCTCTTTATTGACATCCAAGGAGGAATATTATTGTTGATAACAAAAATAGGCCACATTGAGTAAATAAACCTAAGCTCTATGAATGGATTAACATCGTCAGTTGCCAATGAAAGCCTAACATTACAAGGTTCATCTTTGAAATCTGCCCATTTTTCCTCAATTTCACTAAATGCATAACCATCGGCAAGCATTCGAAGAACACTATCTCCACTTATGTTACATGCATGGTAATCCATAAATTTTTCTATTCTTTCACACCTGAATAATCGTTGCAAACATGGAATTATGGGAATATGATGAAGAACCTTTCAAGGCACCCTTTTTGTTACTTGATCGGTTCGATATCTATTGATAAGACATTGTGGGCATTCTGTTTTTGAATCATGTTTTCCACAATATATAATATGATCATTAGTACATGCATCTATAGTTTGATCATCCATTCCAATGTCTTTCATAATGGCATGAAAATATCGATATGTGTGAGGTAAAATATTTGACAATGGTAACAAAATTTCACCTAACAATATACAAAATAAAAAATGACTATTTAATGTAAAGAATATTAATCGTAGAAATTGCATTCTTATTTTATGCATTAACTAACACTAAAAACAAATAGAAAAAAATCAGTGTTTATGTATATGAGATGAAACATATTACATACCTTAGGATCTGTGTCATACAAGTGTTCGACAATTTATTTATAACCTTTAAGTTCACTAGCAGCAATGTAGTGAAGAGAATATTTTCTCTTGAGCCTTCATAAAGTCATTTATTTTCCTTTTTCTAATAGAGGTTCATCATAAATACCATCATTGTCCCCATCCTCATCCGTCTGAGAAAACAAATATTGGATCATTTTATTTGTCCCACCATCTTCTTCCATGGGATCATTAACTTGATTTGTCCCATCATCTTCTTCAATGAGATCCTCATGTGCTTGATCATGTTACTTGGCTTGTACAACATCATTTCTACTATTACTACTTGGTGCAATATTCAGCAGAAAGTTAGACGGCAACTCTAACTTTATAATTGCAAACAATCATGCAAAATTAGTGAGTACTATAAAAAATATTCAAACAATATATATACATATATATAATTTTGTATAAAATCGACAATATAAAAATAGATAATGAATATATAGCTAATTACCATGGGACGATATTGATTTGATCCCCCATCAATGTGCCCATATTTCCGATAATGTTTTGTAGTTGTTTCTATTAAAATTCTTACGGGACGTGTAAGGAAACATTTTTTTCAAGGGAAATAGCATCTACCATCACCCTTTTCACCCGCTTTACTTTTATTCCCACCTCTAATATTTTGTGACATTCTACCACACAAAAATATGCTTTCTGAAGTTCTGAACCGTCGTTGTTATAGTAATCAGATTTTCGAAACATCTCTAATTTGAAAAATATTTATAGATATATTTTTCATCGCAAGAGCGACGAAATTTGACCAAGTCAATGTTTACTTTGTCAAACAATGTAACAGTCAATGTTGACTTCATCAAATACTGTAACGGTCATCACTGAATCGTCTCTCTTGCGACGATAGCCAAAGTTCATCGCAAGAGAGATGGGAGTCCACTATATTCACGGTCTTCGCTCTTGCAATGTAGATCTGGTTTTGTCAATCTTGCGACAATAGCCAAAGGTTTTGTCAGAAGTGCGACGAACGCAGGATGGATTTATAAAAACATTTAAAAATTCAATTCTTTATATTCAATTGTGCAACGAAAGGTTACTTTAGTCGCAATTATTCGTCGCAAATGTTTCAATATGTATTAGTGTTAATACAACTATATTGAAAGTGGGTCCCTCACCTTTTTTTTAATAAAAGTTTTAATTAAACTTTTAGTTTTTGAAATTTAATTAATTTCCCTTTAAAAGAGGATGGTTTTGTTTTAATTCTCTGAGAATGATAATAAACTTTTTATCGATGGAAATCATTTCATATGTGATCTTCATCATCTTATATTTTCAACGATATAAAAAATTTCCAAATCCGTTGCCTAGATCTCGAGATATTAGCTCGTGAAGTTGAGTTGTCACGCAGGCTCATTAAAAAATGAAGCTGAATGATATTTTAATTTCTGAGAAAAGTATATCAACTTTCAACATTTTAAACCTATACCACCATCTTCTACATTGAAATACCTTTCCAAAGGTATAAATTTTGTTGCAAACGGAGATCGGGAGCTCAATATATAGCCTTTGCAAAATCGTGACTCAGCCACCGTCGATCAAGTTTGACTGGTAAATGTAGACCCTTATTTAATTTCGACCTCCTTTGTTGAATTTATACTTTTATTCATTATTATTATCCCACATGTACGAGAATAAAATATTATTTGTGGTAGATAATATTAAGTGTAACATACACTTGACAAGAAATAAAGAAGAAAGGAGAGTATGGAGCATGGATGATTCGACGTCCCTTGGAAAATTGTTGAATATAATAATAATTGTGCATGCCCAGTCAACAATGATGAGTCACCCAACCAAATGTTTCCACATGTCATCACTCAGTAGGCCAACAATATACCAATAAGAATCTTCCATATTGTTATAACCCTAATTTGCACCAGACATGCTTACCTAGCATTAGGCCATCTCAGATTCCTTCTTTGCCAAAGCACTGATGAACAACTCTTATTAAAAACACTTTTTATAAAGGCCCACGCACCCTACTCTATTACTACATGTGTGTACACGCTCGCTAACCCAAAACAGCCCATCTGTACCTACAAAAGCACGAAAAAAGGAAAGTTGTCGATCGAACACATAGCTTTGGGTGAGTTAACTAAACCTTTTGCCCATGCATGGCCAAGGGTTCGTCCAAATACCTAGATTCTTCTAGCCTATAAAATAATGGTTAGGGGTCCCATTTGGAGGAGGAGAATCATAGTAAAGAAACTATACCCAATTGTTCATTCCCTTTGTCCCAACCCTTTAGCCTTCCTTGTGCAAAGAGAAAGATAGAGCAAAGAAGTTGGAGGACAATTGAAGAGGATCCCAGTACCAGGTTTGTGGAGCAGCGGTCGGCTTCATCATTGTAAGTTGATTTGTTGAATTTAATAATAAAGAAATACTTTTCCTGTCCCACTATATGAGGTTTTCATGGTTTATTGCATACTTGTTTATTGAATCTCTAACCCATTAATCTATATATCAAATGCATGTGGAGTTTGTTGTTTGTTTTGTGTGAATGCAGGTCATCCTTGGGAGGAGAGATGCAATCAAAAAGCGATCAAGCATGAGGAAGGATCTACATCAAACGCCCGAAATAAGGTATTCTCACTTGATCTTCTTAACTATGTATTTGCTTAAGAATAATAGGGATTAGGTCTAGGACGACGGTAGAAAGTAGAAATCTTTAGGTCTTTTCTGTTTGCATAACTAAACCCTAAGTGCTAGTCCGTAGAGGGATTTCTCACTCACAACAGAATTGGTGACCATACTCGGGAGATCTCTAGGGTTCCTAGGGATATTTTTTGGTATTTTTAAGAACTGGTTTCATTTTCCTGTTTTTAAAGTTTCTGCAAAAGTCTGAGCTAACAGAGATTTTGGTCTTCCATACCAGTTATCTTTGTTTCTTTGCTTGACTGTAATTTTTTTTCCAAGACCCACAGAGGTACACGCAGTCTGTATAAGTTCTGCATGCGGCCTGTATAAGGTATGTGCACGTGTACCCACACCCTGCATTCTCACAGCCCACATGTACATGCTAGTTGAGGAGGTGACAGTCGCGTGTATGATTCCAGAAAATTTCTTTTAAAGAGGCAGTCATCCTCTCCCCTGTCAGAATTAGTCCTTCTCAGGGGTTTTCTAGAACTCTTTCTAGTCTTTGTTGTTTGTAGTCTATAGCTTAGGTTTCACCTCGGATTGGTTTGTTCTATGAAGTTTTCCTTGAATTGTTTATTTTCCTGTTTAAGGTAAGTGTCTGAGTCTTCAAGAGATTTTGGTTCTCATTACCAGTAGTCTCTGCATGGGCTGACTTGCTTGGCTTTTTATTTGTTTTAGAGTTTCAGATATACATGCGGCTTGTATAAGGCCAACACGTGTGTACACACTCTCTAACTTTACACAAATCACGTGCACACGCTTGTTGTGGAACTGTCAGCAATGTGCCTGTGGAGAGAATTTTTTTTTAAGGTAAGGCAGTCATCCTTTCTTTTGAAAAGAATTATACCTCACAGGTTTGGGTCTCTGTCATAGCGGTCAGTGACTTAGATTTGATCACAGCAATAGCTTTCTTTTTTCATTTAGAAGTTTTCCTTAAAAAAATTATGTTATAGGGTTTTTAGACAAGTGTGAGAGTCCAATTTTAATTTGCTTGTGTGTGATTTTTTAAAGTGACTCTTTGCGATCTACGCTTAGGCCAGAAAATTTTCTTGGTTTTGACTTGTTGATATTTTTCCTTTTTGCTTTGAGAACATTCAAATAAAAAAAAAAAAAATTTATTTCTTTGTTGGTTAAAGAGTGTTGTTTTTCATTAGTAACCAAGGAAAAGTCTTTTCTTTCATAAGTTCTTGACAATTTACTTAGATCATAAGTAGCTCGTAGTCGAGTGAAATCCTTCTTTGAGTTTGTTGTTCAAAGATCTTAGAAAAAAATTTAAGTTTGAAAAGTTGTTTAAGAGTTAAGTGAAGTAAAGGTTTTTGTTTCTAGCTTTCTGTTTGTTTTTCTTTCGTCTTTCAAACATCACTAGTTTCACTTTCATAACCTTTGACTTAAGACAAGCCATAAAAATTAATGCTAAATCTAAAATTCATTAGAATTTTTATGTTTGTAGGGTCAACCAAGTAGTTTAGGGTTAGGGCCTTGAATTAGGTTGGAGAGGAAACTCTTCAAGGCCATTAAAATCAAACATTGGAGTTTGAGTTAGGGAGTGTCAAAGTCCAGTATCGTGAAATTTATCCAGGACCCCCTTCTAACACAGGGGATAAAGACGAGGTCACGTGTGGGAAGGTAGTGGAGATAACCCCTCCAAAGCTGGACCAATCGTAGTGGAGAACACATATAGAGGGCTTGTCTTGGGATTTCGTCGATTGCATATGCCACAGAGATTCGTGGGTCTCGAATCTATTCGAGGTCCTCAGTTGTCTTCCAGATGACTTTCTTTCAATACCCTTGACAGGTTTCGGGCTCGATACCCTGCTCATTGTGGTCTACCCGACTTTCGACTGTACCTGCCTGGTGACTGTTCGCGCGCTGGCAACCTAGTTGCCTATATTTTTAAGGACATACACAGGTGACTGCGGGGGTATACCACGGTACCTAGGATAGACATCGGGCCACGCTTTGCAGAGTATACCCAGAGGTTACTTCCATGTTCGAGTTTCACTTACACTGGTAAGTTTCTCTAGTGCTGGTTGTTGTAACTATTCTTCCAATTAGTTTAGTGTTTGTTTGTTTTATCTTGTAGGGACTTTTTTAGTGTGTGTTGTTTTTAGAACAAATAGACAGCCCTAGAGTGTCTTTGATCTTCTCACACAGTTGAGGATCACGAGCTCCGTCGGTCACGAAGGCTTCTGGGCCTATCACTAGTTACAATGGAGCCACCCCCACCACCACTAAGGCGAAAGCTAGAACAACAAGGGTCTTTTGAAGTGACCGAGTCACAAGAAATTGTGCCCGACCAACATCCGGAGGAAACGCCTGTTTTAGACTTTGGAGTGAAATCTCTTGGTCCACCTAAAACTCCAACCACTAATCTTTTGGCACCCATCATCACACCGATTCACACTTACGAGTGCCAGACAGTGTCGCACGCAGCAATGGAAACAAATGCTGTCACTCCCTGTGGGAATTCTTCAATTCCCACTACGGTTGTCACCACAGGAGAGTTTCCACCTCCTAACCCACCATCATCAGTCCGAGCCACCATGGTCTCGACTGCCTCTAGCTCGCACAATGTTCTGATCCTGTCTATGGAGGCAGCCACAACCCCTTTTCTACCAAGTGCGACAGGCCCTCCATTATCATATGGGATGCCTAGCTCAAGTACAAGTCCTGTACTTTCCTACTCCACTTCACAAACTTTAGGTCTGGGGGAAGGGAGCTCTAATTCTCCTCTGCAAGGTCACATGGGGGGAACTTCAGCTCCTTTTAACGCTTTCCCTTACGGGGGAGGTCATATACCTCCTTTGTCCCCTTTGCTCGATGGCACACATCAATAATCCGTCGGGCCACCTGCACACCATAGTTTATTTGGAGCAGGGAGTCAAGGACCGCCTTTGCATAATATGTCAGTAGGTTCGACATTGTTTTCTTTATTCAATGCGTTTGGTAACAATGTCTTCTCGTCAGTTGCTTTCATGACTGGGGGCAACCCTGGTTTTGGTCAACCTATTCCTATATAGGGTACTATTCATGCACATGGATAAAACCCAGGAACTTCTTCCGCATCAAGGCCTTGGAATTCTTGGCAGGGATCCATTCCTTTGTCAAGAATGTCAATCTGGGGAAATTATTTCCACAGTCAATGGAACCCCAGACAAGGTACTATGCCTATCCCCACGGGATCGGCATGGGGCAACCCTTCCCAAAGTCCTTTGAATGTAATGCACGCTCATCCATCTACGTCATATTTTGGGAATCAGCCGATGATGTCTCCTCACACGCAAAATCTATACGTTGGTCATAGCCATGGTTTTTACCATAACCTAGGCCAACAGCCAAAATTTTCCTGGAAACCTGGTGCCAGTCAAACTCCAGGTCCCTTTTTCCCAGGTTATCACAATTAACCCAAACTACCTTTCCTGGAAACCTTGCATTTGCCAGACTTGACAAGGTTGTTGAATGACCCTATCTGTCACGATCCACATTGGCCCCGTATGCTGACGAAGTTGCCTTTAGACATACCAAAGTTTGAAGCCAAGCCTAATGAAGATCCAGGCAATCATGTGACTACCTTCCACCTTTGGTGCTCATCTAACTCGTTGAAAGACGAATTCGTGCAGTTGTGATTATTTCAACGTACTCTCATTGGGAGTTCCATGAAATGGTACATTGAGCCTGACCACTCAAGATACTCTTCCTTCGGAAAATTGGTAATGGCCTTCCTAAACCATTTCCAATTACCTGTGAGATACGACGTTGGCACAGAATTGTTGGCCAATTTTGCACAGACAAAAGCGGACCATATCTCTGATCACATCTGAGAATGGAGATGTCGGAAGAGTTTAATTAAGGTACCAGTCCCACCAGCATTCCTTCTCGAGTGGTTCCTTAAGTATTTGGTCCCACATTTATCCAAATATGTCGTGACATCAGGAGTGTTTTCCAAAGAAGACGCCATCATGAGAGCTCAACATCTTGAGCTCATCTATTCTCAATCTGGTTTATTATATGAGATCTTTCCAAATGCGCCACACTCAATAATTGATAAAACTAGACAGAGAGTTGGACCACATGCTGATGGCATTTTTGGTTCAGCACAAACAAAGTTCGTTGAGCAAAGGACAAAGTAGTTGCAGCAATTGTCTATACAACACACAGCGGCCAGCCAAACTACCGTTTTGGCTACTCCCGCTACTAAAACTTCGGATGTACACATAGTGCAATCGACAAATCCAAAGGCCACCCAGCAGCCTGAAGGAAAGAAAAAACAATGAAAGAAGGGTAAGGGGGAAACAATGAGAAATGGAAGGTGAGGTATCCATGCAACTTGTGCGCGGAAGACCACCCGGCCCACCTATGTCCTCAGCTTGCTGAGGCCCAAACTTTTGTGACACAGCAATAGCTTGTTGTGTTAACCAATCCATTTTAGCATGGGAAAAACCTAACCCAAGCCTCTACAAGCGCGGAAGGGGGCAGTCAAGGACCCTCTCCGTCTTCGAACAATCCTGCATCCGTGAATGTATATATGATGAAGGGTGATGCATTTATATCAACTAGAGAGCATGAGTACAGTAAACCAAGTACTTCTGAGAAGGGAAAAGAAGCCGAACTCCCATATCTTCCTCTACAGATTGAGAAGACTTTGGGCGAAACAATGACACGCATCCCAAAAGGTGCGTTAAAAAAAGCTTCTCACAACCCAAAGGCAAGGGCCACCCAGAACTATTCTGTGGTGGAAAATTTGTCTCAAACCCCTTGTGTGATGTCCACTTTGGAGGTCCTCCAAAGATTCCCTTCCCAGAGGAAAGATTTGTTAACCGCTTTAGGATCTACCGAGACTTGTAATCTAGGTACCATCATGCTAGATAAAACCGACTTAAAACCTCATCTACCTTACCACGTAGTGTTTTAGATAGTAGTGGCTCACCCCACGAAAACTTTTACTCGAAATATTTTCCGCACGGTGGTTGATGAGGGAAACTCAACATGCGTTATGTAGTTGGCATGTTGGAAGGCCATTGGTCAACCCGTTTTGTCTCCATCGCCTACTCTTCTCACTGCTTTCGACGGTCATTCGTTCTGACCACATGGTATCATTCCTTCTTTTCCCATGCAATTGGGAGGGAAGACCGTGTGCATTGAGGTAGAAGTAGTCGACGTGTCCCTCGACTACAATCTCTTGTTAGGAAGGAGTTGGACTTATGCCATGCAAGTAGTGGTTGCTACATTTTTTCAGGTCTTGTTGTTTCCACACGAGGACCAGATTGTAACCATTGATCAATTGTCTTTCTCCAGACCTGACCCTTCATTGGGGGTGTCCACAGTCCCGATGATTGATAATGCTCAACCAGGCATAGTCAATGTAGGGGTTGGTTTGTGCCCATCTCTGATGGGTACCTTCGATTACTTGCCCCCTCAAGGTGATGTCAAGTTCATATCCGACCACCATAAGATTGAGATTTTCCAAGTTTCATCATTTCGCACGACTTACTTCACCGATCCGTGGATACTTCCTTCCCCATCGGCCACGATGGATGGGATAGGGCATCCGAGCATGTCCATGCCCTTGTCCGCAGCTGAAGTAGCATACTCTTTAGTCCAGCAAGCTTCAGCCAACCCAGATCCAACTCCTGCACAAGATTTAGATCCGCTTCTAAAACCTATTTGGGCCCAAGGTTCTCTCACTGACACCGATTCTTTAGACTTAGTCTTGCCCTCTGACGAAGCAGTAATTGAAGCAATGACTAGTCCATACAAACCCTGGGATGATCTTCATCATAGATCATACTTCCTCCCAGAGTTAAGCCGAATCGAGGCGAGAGAATTCACCTTGACTATGACTGGAGATAGGTCTTGTCCTATTAATCCCTTAGCTACACACGAGGTCTATGTTGAGGGTAATATAGAAATCATCATTGAAACCATACCGATCAATATCTCCAAAACCCCTGGCATTGTGGAGAATGTTTTCGTCAGAGTTGACTGCTCCCCCGGAGAGATTCAAATCTACACATATCTATTTAAAAAATTATGTGATGTTTTTGCCTAGTCTTACGAGGAAATGCCAGGCATTGATCCAAAAATAGTCGAACATGAAATCACAACTTATCCATATGCCAAGCCTGTCTGGCAGAAGATTCATCCAGTTAACCCCAGGAAAGCAGCAGCCATTAAGGTTGAAGTTGAGAAACTGCTAAAAGTCGATTTTATCTATCCTATCCATTTGACCCAATGGGTGTCAAACCTCGTGCCGGTCAATAAAAAACAAGGCACAATTTGTGTATGTACAGACTTCCTTGATTTGAACAAGGCCTGTCCCAAACATAATTTTCCCACACCATTCATCAACCAGATAATTGATGAATGTGCGGGTTGTGAGGCATTCTCTTTCATGGATGGTTTTTCGAGATATAACCAAATACAAATCAAACCTGAAGACCAGCACAAAACGACATTCATCTATCCATGGGGTACATTCGCGTATCGTAAGATACCTTTTGGTCTCAAAACTGTTGGAGCGACCTTTCAGCGGGCCATGTATTTTTCTTTCCATGACCTCAAGCATATAGTCGAGGCCTGTTTAGATGATTTAGCATCTCGATCTCACAAGAGAACAGATCATCCCACACACCTCTGAATTATCTTTGAGCGTTGTCGCTACTTCCGGATTCGCTTGAATCCAAACAAGTGCAGCTTTTGCATAACATCAGGATGGTTTTTAGGTTTCATAGTATCAACAACAGGGATCATGGTCAATCCTCTCAAGGTTGAGGCAATAATTCAATTGCCCCCCCCCCACGCACAATCCTTTAACTTCAGAGTCTACAGGGCAAGGCAAACTTTTTAAGACGTTTCGTCGCCAACTATACCGAGATCACAAAGGGATTTATGCGCTTACTGAAGAAAGATGTTCCTTTTCATTGGGATGATGCTGCCCAACGCTCTTTCGATGCATTGAAACATGCCCTCACGACTGCCCCTTTGCTTCGGCCACCTAACTATGACAAAGATTTCTTATTATACCTAGCTACAGCAGAGTCAACCATCGACATGGTCTTAGTTCATAAGGATGACTTGTTCTTAGAATATGTAATTTATTACCTGAGCCGAGGCCTCGTAGGACCGGAACTCAATTATTATCATATCGAAAAACTTTTGTTGGCAGCAGTTCATGTTGTTCAACGATTTCGTCATTATGTTTTGTTTCGCAAGACCACCATCACTATTGTCATGAATCCATTCCAGTACATGTTGACACAACGGGTAATAGGCAGAAAGATCAATAGATGGATAGTCTTCCTCCAGGAGTTTGACATAGATTTTGTTTCAGCGAAATCCAAAAATTCACTGGTCTTCGCAGAACTTATTTCGGAACTTCCGGTTGAGTCAGGTGATTTTGTGCCCGAAGAGTCACCTATTAGAGAAGATATGTTTTTTATCACCTCTTCGGATCCATGGTACGGAGATATACTTATCTATCTCCAGACTTTGAAGTGCCCCACCTCTACTTCTCGTGATGAGCGTTGACGCATATGCCATTAGGCTAAGAATTATCTCATACTCGATGATACATTGTATCGAAGAGGTGTAGACTACATCCTGCGTCGATGTCTCACTCACGAAGAAGAAGTTATCATGCTTAATGATTGTCATATTAGAGCATGTGGCAGTCATTTGTATGGGTTGGAAATAGCCCAAAAGATTCTACGAGCAGGTTACTTCTAGCCGAAATTAATCAAAGATTGTATCGAATCGGTCAAGAAGTGCCACCCATGCCAGATCTTCTCTCGGAAGATGAGGGCACATCCTGCTCCCATGTTTCATGTCATCACAATTGGTCCCTTCACCAAGTAGGGGATTGATTACACTACATGCAACCCTCCTTCATCAATGGGGCACCGTTACATCGTAGTCGTAGACTACTTCACGAAGTGGGTCGAAGCTATGCCAACGTTTAAAGATGATGGAGAGACTCCAGCTCTCTTTTTATTCAACCATATGATAGAAAGGTTCGACGTCCTGAGGGAGATTGTCACTGACCATGGCAGTCACTTTCAAAACCAGATGATGACCAAGTTAATGTCAAATCTTGGGTTACGGTAGGAACATTCGTCACCCTACTACCCCCAAGAGAATGGTCAGGTGGAAGCTGTGAATAAATCTCTCAAGACCATCCTACAACGAACGATCAACTCAGCCAAGTCAAATTGGCATTTGATGTTATAATCGAAATTATGGGCTTATCGAACATTTGTTAAGACTGCAACCGATTTCTCACCTTTTCAACTCGTTTACGAGATGGAACCAGTCTTGCCTATCGAATGTCAGATCTCGTCCCTAAAGTTGGCAGTACAATTATTGTCAGACACTTCTCCACTTGAAAAGCGGTTATTATACCTTGAGTTTCTCAATGAGCAGCGTCGTGATGCGGCCCTAGCCAATGAGGCTCACAAACATAAATTCAAGTGTCAGTATGATAGGTTTGTTCATCCTTGGATTTTCACTAAAGGGGACCTTGTCCTAGTCTATGACCAAGATAAGGACCCCCTGGGGGAAGGAAAATTCAAAACCATGTGGTTCGGACCTTTCATCATAAAAGAGGTTCTAAAAAAGGGCACTTATCGTCTGGTTGAATTTGAAGGGAATGCTTTGGCAGAGCCTAGAAATGGACTCTACCTCAAGAAGTATTACTCATAGGCAGGTCACCATGGGTAACTTTTTGTAACATATGTATAGTCTTTGTACTATTACTTTCTAGTTTCTTCTAGTGTTATGGACGTGTTGTTTTTTATGTATCTTTCATCACTGTGGCAGATGTCAAGTGAATCTGAGGTGTTCATTGGGTATGCAGACGGTGCTAGCCGACACACTCGGAGGCTTGCCTCTGCAGCTTGGGTAATTTTTTCACCTCGAGGCCAGTTATTATCTTCCGGAGGTATATGCTTAGGTGACACCACAAATAATGTTGTTGAGTATAGTGTAGTTATTGAGTTGCTTCGCGACGTCTTTTCATTTGGTATCTCTCATCTCTAGGTCTATCTCGACGCTCAGTTGGTTGTGTCTTAGTTAAATAGAGTCTACCATGTTCATGATCTGACTTTACACCGACGATTCCTTAGGGTACATCTCTTAGAACGAATCTTTGATTATATTACATATTTTCAGGTTCCTAGGAGTTTAAACCAAATTACAGATACTCTAGCTAATCAAATTTTATATTGGCATCTTGCACACATATAAAAGGACATACACATAAACATGTAAATACATTTTTTTCAAAAATGATCCATAAGCCACAAAAAGACATAAAAATCCATATATAACATCATAGTCACTAGAGTACATAGGTGGACGCAAGCGCCTCAAAAATATGACCAATAATGAGTCACGGGGCTTATGCCCTCAAAAAATATATACAAGTAGTGCTCTCGGCAAGTGAAAATTCTAACTAAGGTCAAGGCCTGTGGGCCCTGTTGTACTAATCAACAGCGTTTGCCAAATTCTGAAACAATCGGACCCACGTCTGTGGTGCCCCCACTACATGAGGCTGCATATATGGTGGTAGGTCCTCAATCTCTGCCATAGGGACCATGAGAGTGAGCGCAGTAAAGTTCTGCTCAACTCGTCTCAACACCCTCTTAGCCTCCCCGACTGGAAGATCTCTTGTTGTTGTTGGTCCCCCTGCGAAAGTAGGTGCGGCCCCTGGCCAAGGATGACGCATCCTTGCATAGTCCGCAGGTCACACTGGTCCCACATCTGCACAACAAACACATATCCTTCAAATAATTTGGTATAAAAAAAAATGATATCTAACAAAAGCAACATAAAAATTACATATGTTTCACAAAAACAATAAAAAACAAAACAATGAAGTAAACTTACCCATCTCTCCTCGCTCCTCACCAGGAGGTATTGGTATCTCAGGATCTCTTGCGAAATCAATCCCAGCATAGGGGTAATCCTCTATGACTGGGATCTGTCATGATAGCCAAGCAAAGAAATCATCGTCAAAGGACTCATTGGTCCTTCCACCACCCTGTCGTGGAAGTAACACTGCCCATCTACAAACTGCAGGAAGAGAGTCATGATGTCCTCGTACCACTATTCGAGGACTGAAGCTCAGAACTCTTTCAAAGAAGAAAGAGAATAGAATGGTCCCAAACCCGAAGTTCCTCTGTGTCCACGACTGGAAATCTGTCAACTGCCTCTTCATACAATCTAACAATGTTGTGCTCCAGTCAAATATTTGTGCATTTAAGCACTGTACTGCACAATTCATCTGTGCATGGGACGCCTGATGTAGAACTGCAGAACCAGTAATCCGCCCAATAAGCAACACAATCACCTGCAGCGATAATTCAGTAATCTTGCTTATGGGCACATGTGATCTCGAGCGGTCTGTACCAGCCTCACAGTAAAGTCCTATCAATTCTACTATGTTATGCGGCCCCGAAGGAAATGTCTGGAAGTTGACTGGTTCCCCTCTCATGGAGAGACTAGTCAAAATATATATATCCTCTATCGTGAGCACCAGTGACTACCCCTCTAACATAAACGCCTCTGCATCCGAATGCCAATAATCAACCAAGACATTCAGTAGCCTAGGTTGTGCCTGCATAAAAGGACATAAGAAGAACTTGAGCATCCTACATTGCATCAAGGCAGCCACAGCATTGGGGTCTTCCCCAACCAACTCACTAACCTCCTCATGCTCTCTTTCTCTCCAGTGAACATACATCCTACAAAACACCAAGGTTCAGGAGGGTTCACCCTTGTTGTTTAAACTTTTTTCATTCAATAAGGGGGTCCACACAGGTTGTAATGCTGGCAGTCGCATGTACACGCATGCAGTGTTTACTCTGCCCGAATGTACACGCGGTCTGTCCTAAGATAGACCGTGTGGACCTAGGGTCGACCTTTTGATGGTCGACGCCCCCCCAAAACATGGAACCCAAAGAAAAAATAAATATTTAAATTGCAATATAAGAGAGTTTCTACTTACTTGGTCCAGAAAAATGGTTGTTTTGTCCACTGTAGCTCCCAGAATCACCACTTTTATCAAAGGGGTTTTTTTGGCTCCAGAGTCAATTTCCAAATCAGCAATGGTGATAATGAGTTGTCAGCTTCTATTTATAGAATTTTTGGCCTCTTTTTGTCACTTTTTTGGCCCCCCTTATCATTTTATTTAAAACAAAAACCATTTAGTGTGATTCAGGAGTTGCATTGGAGGGGTATGATCGGGTATCGGGACTTTTCTTTGGAGTTTTGGGTAACTTTTGATGATCCGTGGAAAAATTTAAGATGATCAACTTGAGAATGTAGGTTAGGTTTCTACCCTGACTTTTGTATCTCGTTGTCTTTTTTCCTTTTCCATAGGATCAATCCCATCAGGTTGCAACACAGAACCATCATTGTTGCTTTAGAAGTGTCACAAGTTGGTGGTAGAGCTTACTGAAACATGGATGCCCTAGGTAGATCCTAGTTGCATTATGGTGTCCATGTTGTCTCTGATCAGTGTAGGCTTGGGAGTCCTTGTTGTTTTTCATGATTACGAGTTTGAGCCTCATTTGCATGATTCTTTTTCACTCTTGACCTCACCCTCGAGACTTCCAAAAGACATAACGGATCTTCTTTTAAGCCCTTTTCAGACCCTCTAAACATGAAAATATCTTAGAGCGATCTTGTGGCCTTTCATGCTCTTTAAACTGAAATTTGAAGTCACGTCTGTCTGACGGTAGTTTACCCCTTTTTCGGTCCAGACGGTCAACTGTACGAACAAAGGTATACTCTATGGAACTTCAGTTCTCTAGAAGAGTACTCTCTGGTATCATTTTAACCCTTTTCGGGCCTGAGGGACTAAATTTACAAAAAAGGAACCCCCATGGAGTCCATAGTTAATCTCTTTTCAGACTCCATAAAATTGAAAAGATCGTCGAGTGACCTTATTCTTTCACACTCATTAAACTAGTCCAGAAGAACATTCCCGACGGAGTCCATAGTTAATCTTTTTTTCATACTCCTTAAAAATGAAAAAATAGTCGAGTGATCTTGTCTTTATCACACTCGTTAAAATGGTTTTGAATAGATGTATTTTCGGTGCTAGGTTACCCCTTTTTCGAACCGACTAGACTACCTTTGAAAAAGGTACCCCAATGGAGTCTCCTTTTACTTTTTTTCAGACTCTCTAAATATGAAAAATCGTCGAGCTTACCTTCTCTTGGTTCATTAAATTTACATCGAAGGACGTTACCATTGTGTGTTTTATTAACCGCATTTACATACCTGTGTCTTTGGTCTAAATGTTGGCTCCATGTTGCTCTCAACTGAACCATCTGAAGCATACCTTATATGCAAGCCTTGTAGCACTTTTCCTCTTTGTCTTAACACCTTTGACCCCCAGAGGATTTTTCCCGAGTGTCATTGCTCTGAACATCAGTCTTGTCCTTACACCTTGAACTTTTATGTATCTAACACTTGTTCCTCCATTGTAACATAACATTCTTTTATTATTTTTTCCAAAATCATTGAAAAAGACAAAAAAAAAAAAATCAAATATACCCCAAAAAGAGGAAGGGAAAAGTATTTTCTTTATTGGAAGCACAATAAGTCGCCCTTGGATAAATCACATCTATCTATTTGTTCGTCAAACTCTGGGATTTAATACGACCTTAGGAAGTTTTTCTCACTACATAGAGTTGTGTCCTCCTCCGTTTGGTTATTCTTCCAAACATATGGAGAGTTTGCATTGCCTCCTGCCTCGTAAACTTATGATTAATGCCATGCTACCTGAGTCTCATTATTTGTCATGTTGTTGTCGAAGGGAAGTTTTTACCAATCATGAGTCGGGCCCTCTGCAGTTTGTCTCTTGCCCTCATACCCGGTCATCCTAAACGTCCAATCAAGTCTTTGTTCGAAATCAATGAAGCCTTCAGTCTGATCATAAAGATTCTCTAGTCCATGACCAACGAGTCGTTGAAGACCTCTGGGTAGTGAATTAGTACACTCATATTACACTCCTACATGAGTTTTGAATATTTTGAAGTTGTTGCTCGAGCTCTGAAGACCTCATCTCTAGCCATCGGGCCTTATCATCTTCTAAGAAGATGGATACTCTACATGTATATCTTTTTTATTTCGAGATGTAGCTTCGTTGTGTATTTTTCGTGGCTACACTTTATATAGTTATATGACATGGATCTACAGTGTATTTGATTATTAGCCATGATTTTATTCTATCCCGAGAATGGGTATGCCCGCCTCGGTGAGACAATTGTTATTTTTGCAGATGGCACCTCCTGATTTATGTTCCCTAGGCTCACTTGTTCGGCACATCAGTAAATATTGTTAATGTATTTCAGCCATCAGATGCTCTTCTGACCTCACACATTAGTGGGCATCTGTTATAACCCTAATTTTCACCAGACATGCTTACTTGGCATCAATCCATCTCAGATTCCTTCTTTTCCAAAGCATCGTTGAACAACTCTTCTTAAAAACACTTTTTATAAAGGCCCACACGCCCTACTCTATTACTACACACGTGTACACGCTCGCTGACCCAAAACAGCGTGTGTGTACCTACAAAAGCACGAAAAAAGAAAAGTTGTCGACGGAACACACAGCTTTGGGTGATTTAACTAAACCTTCTGGCCATGCATGGACGAGGGTTCATCCAAATACCTAGCTTCTTCTAGCCTATAAAAGAAGGGTTAGGGGTCCCATTTGGAGGAGGAGAATCATAGTTAAGAAACTATACCCAATTGCGCATTTCCTTTGTCCCAACCCTTTAGCCTTCCTTGTGCAAAGAGAAAGATAGAGAAAATAAGTTGGATGACAGTTGAAGAGGATCCCAGGACTAGGTTCGTGGAGCAGCGGTCAGCTTCATCATTGTAAGTTGATTTGTTGAAGTTAATAATAAAGAAATACTTTTCTCGTCCCACCATATGAGGTTTTCATGGTTTATTGCATACTTGTTTATTGAATATCTAACCCATTAATCTATATATCAAATGCATGTGGAGTTTGTTTTTTGTTTTGTGTGAATGCAAATCAGCCTTGGGAGGAGAGATGCAATCAAAAAGAGATCAAGCGTGAGGAAGGATCTACATCAAACGCCTGAAATAAGGTATGCTCACTTGATCTTCTTAACTATGTATTTTCTTAAGAATAATGGGGATTAGGTCTAGGACGATGGTAGAAAGTAGAAATATTTAGGTTTTTTCTGCATGCATAACTAAACCCTAACTGCTAGTCCGTAGAGGAATTTCCCACTCACAATACATATGTCATCCAATAAAATCACGCCATGTGTCACTTTTTGTATGTTTCCATGTGTCTCCATTAATTAGTTTCCATGTGGCACCATCCATTTAACTTCCATGTGGATATAGCTCATTGGTCGATAAATTTCCATGTGTCACTTGGAAATGTTCCTCATAGAACTTAGGATAGGAAAATTATTATTAAAATAATATGGTGGGTTTGCTTAAGTGTGAAAAATTCTAAGTGTTAACTAAAGTGGATAGGAGAGGAGAATCAATTGGACAGACTTGCACCTGATATATGAAAGAAATATTATATCACCAACCCATGAGCCTACGTAGCTCCTATATTTTGCTAAGTGTTGGAGGAGTTACATAGTAAAGAGTAGTAAAAAGAGTTGTGGGCATTAAGAAGGTGGCAGAACTCAAAGTGCATTGTGAGGGCAGTGGAGATAAAACATACTCTTAGGAAATATCACCAACCCGTGAAACTATGGTAATCCATAGTAAATAAGACTAAGTCTGGAAAGTATATAATGGGTCACTTGAAATATGGAAAGAAATATGAAAAATGAAAAGAAATATATGGGAAATAAAGGACTTACGTGAAATTTGGGAAAGGAAAAAGGGAAAAGGGAAGAAATGGGAAAATGGGATAATGAAAATGGAAAGGGAAATAAAAAGAAATGGAAAAATAAAGGAAAAGATAAATGAATGTGAACGTGGAAAGGAATAAGGAAAAATGGCTAAGTGTGGAAAATGGTAAGGAGAATATGAAAGTAATGAGACAATGGGAAAAATGAATAAGTATAAAATGAGAGAATGAATAGAGGTGAAGGGGAAAGAGAGGAGAGAACATGTCACTTAGAACATTTTTCATATTTCTTCTTGTAATACCTCCATTGGACTTCTGGACAAAAGTATGTGTATCTTGGTCATGGAGACTCTGATTTTGATTCTGTAAAATGCATGGTGAACTTGCTACCGAGGGATATGCAATGAACATATAATAGTCCAAAAATATTCATCTTCCAATATTGCTTTTTATTATTACTCCAGGAGTGAGAACATATAGGTGACCAAATTTTGGTCAACAATTGGATCCAATTGCGCAACAGTGACCCCCTATGGGTTGTTGAGAACACAAAAATCTCAAGACCAACTACCTTCTCCAATGGGATGTGGAGTCATCTTCAAAATGAATTCTTGCAATTCTTCTTATTTCATGGAGTTACCTTCAAGTTTGATTGCCTTGTTATGCAAAACTGAACCGAAGAAACAATATATATACATACATGATCTACCTACCCTAACTTAATTGAGAGAAAGGGGAACCTTAGGTATAGGCAGATTTCCAATGAAGCCATTCGAGCATCCTGTTGACTTGTGAAATGGGCCCCTGCAGTAAGAAAAATAATGGGGTTGCTACCAATAAATCAAGAGCATGAAAATCAGGAGCATGCCCAAAATGTACCATAATGGGATCGAGTAATGTGTGCAGAAGGCTTGTTTGCGTTGGTAGGATGACAATACTTTCGGACCAAAATTCAATATAATCTACTCTTGGCTTCCCCAGAGTGTTGTTATCTTCAATCAAATGAGAAATTTATTTCTTGAAGACATTTTTTTTCTTCTTTTTCCACATTCAAGATTATTGTTCCATTGGTGATGTCTTGGAAATTTTCTTCTTCTATGCAATGGATATCTTCTTTATTCTCAAAATTGTTTTCTTCCACCAATTCTTCTTTATTTTGGTTGAATTCTTCTTGCATATTCGGTGGAGACTTTTTAATTTCTTCCTCATATGGAGTATATGAGATGTTTATATCATTTTATTGGTCTTTGGAATTCTTTCATTCATTCTCAGCAACAAGATTTGATTCAGAAAATTCTTGCAATGTTTCATGATATTCTTCTTCTGAATCATTCATTTCATCATTTTGTGTCCATGTGGGAGAGGGTGGGTGGGAAGCAACATTTAAAGCATCAGCAAAAACATATTAATGCACCTTTGGGATAAAAATTTCTGCAAATGAATCTTCTAACACATCCCAACTGGTAATGAAATTAGGCATTAATGAACTATACCATTCAAGAGAATCCTCTCGTAGAGTTTGTAGGAATAATATACATGTAACATTGTCTTCAATGAAGTTGAAATCATAACATGTGACTTTAAAATTAATGAAGTGTTTCTCTACATATTATGAAGTATCCCCAAAGAATGTATAAAAATTTTCAATAGGAATATTGGGCATTTGAAAGTCTATTTCTGGTAGATTTAAAGGGGTATTCTGAAATCACCTCCTTATTTGAGTATTTATCCCTTTTGTCGAATCTTTCAAAGCCATTGATGGTTATAATGAAGAATATAAAGAAGCATTATGACATGAATGAAACCCTTCATTTTGAATTTTTTCAATGGAGTTTCTAGGGAGTTCATTCTCTCGAATCTTTGGTGCTTCTCGTTTCTTTTTGAAATTACAAAAACACTGATCCATGCTTAAAATAAGTAGCAATTTTATTGAATATTCTTCTCGAAACTTTGAGCCATGGATATTTTTGGTTCCTCAAATATCTTGAAAACAAATCATTCCCCAGTATGGTCACCAAAAATGTTGACGCTTGAATCTGTCAGGACCAAAACGGCAACCTCATGAGGACATTAGTCCTCCTTCGTTTTTAGAGAGGTGGTTCTCCTCTTTGGCTAAAAGATATATCTTTGAATATCTTGGAGTAGGGAGAGTGCTAGACAGCAAACCCCAAATCTTTATTGTTTGGATTTAAATGAAAATGGTTCTTCAATAACCCAATATGATCTTTATGTGCAGCAAAAGGCTTTTTATAATAAGAAAATATTAAAGGAGGGCTTCAACATCAAAATGAAATTGTGATCAGCATCACACACAATCTTCTTAATAGTATATAAATACATCCATATCTTCTTCATGAGAAATAGGAGAGATTAATTTTATCATCTCAAAGAATTTTAACAGAGTACGACAATTAGTAATAAAAGAGAAATTGATAGGTCAACCTCAAATATCTCATACTTAAAATTCAAAGTTACAAGATATAGTCAAGATCAGCCCCGAAGCAATTCTTTGTGGAATTTTATTCATGAAAGAAGTTATTCATTAAAAAATATTTGACAGCCATGTATGTGGATGCAAACACTCCATGATCATATAAGAAAATATCTTAGAAGAATATAAGAAGAACAACCAACAACTCAGCCTTGTGCCCAACTCTAAGATTCAAGCATAAAACTATGAGACGTGGTGTAGAAGAATAGAAAGAATGGAGAAGATGGAGATTTATTTATTTTGATCAGAATATTAATTGTGTATCAATGGTTGTACCTTCTTCTTCCTCTGATCTTCCAACCTGCTCCTTTGACAATATTGATTCTTGGACCATTCGATGAAGCCTCTCTTCTCTTTTTAAGAAGATATTTTCTAACTACTTGAGTAGTTAGGGTTTCTCCCTTCTAGAAATTAGTGTACAAGTTTTTTCTTGAAACATTTCCTTTAATTAATTCTTCATTAATGAATTCACATCATTAATACAAGTATATTTAAAGTGGGTCCCTCTCCTTTCTTTTTAATAAAATTTTTAATTAAACTTTTATTTTTTGAAATTTAATTAATTTTCCTTTAAAAGAGGATGATTGTGTTTTAATTCTCTAAGAATGATAATAAACATTTTATACATGGAAATCATTTTTATTTTATCTTCATCATATTATATTTCCAACGATATAAATTTGTCAAAATCCGTCGCATGGATCTCAAGCTATGAGCTCATGAAGTTGAGTTGTCATGCAGGCCCATTAAAAAATGTAGTTGACTGATATTTTAATTTCTGAGAAAAATATATCAATTTTCAGCACTTGAAACCTATACCACCATCTTCTACATCGAAATATCTTTCCAACGGTATAATTTTTTCTACAAATGGAGGTCGACAGCTCAAGATATAGCCTTTGCAAGATCGTGACTCAGCAACCGTCAATCAAGTTTGATTGGTAAATGTGGACCCTTGATTTAATTTCAACCTCCTTTGTTGAATTTCGACTTTTATTCATTATTCTTATCCCACATGTACGAGAATAAAAGATTCTTAGTGGTATATAATGTTAACTGTAACATACACTTGACAAGAAATAAAGAAGAGAGGAGACTATGGAGCTTAGAGGATTCAACCCTTGGAAAATTGTTGAATATAATAATAATTTTGCATGCCCAGTCAACAATGATGAGTCACCCAACCAAATGTTTTCACATGTCATCACTCAATAGGCCAACAATCTACCAATAAGAATCTGCCATATGTCATCCAATAAAATCACGCCATGTGTCACTTTTTTGTATGTTTCCACGTGTCTCCATTAATTAGTTGTCATGTGGCACCATCCATTTAATTACCATGTGGATATATCTCATTGGTTAATAAAGTTCCATGTGTCACTTGGAGATGTTCCTCATAGAACGTAGGATAGGAAAAATATTATTAAAATAATATGGCGGCTTTGCGGGGTTATGTGAATGCGGAGGTAGGTGAGAATCATAGAAATCACCCTGAACCCGCAGTAAGACATAGTAAGAAATAAGTGTGAAAATTTCTAAGTGTTAACTAAAGTGGATAGGAGAGGAGAATTAGTTCGATGGACTTGCACATGATATATGAAAGAAATATTATATCACCAACCCGTGAACCGTGAACTCGTGAACCCGCAGTAACTCATATATTTGGCTAAGTGTTGGAGGAGTTTCATAGTAAAGAGTAGTAAAAAGAGTTGTGTGCATTATGAAGGTGGTGGAAGTCGAATTGCATTGTGAGGGTAGAGGAGATAAAACATACTCTTAGGAAATATCACCAACGTGTGAACCTGCGGTATGCCATAGTAAATAAGACTAAGTATGGAAAGTATATAATGGGTCACCTGAAATATGGAAAGAAATATGGAAAATATGAAAAATGAAAAGAAATATATCAGAAATAAAGGAATTATGTAAAATTTGGGAAAGGAAAAAGGGAAAAGGAAAGAAATGGAATAATGGAATAATGAAAATGGAAAGGAAAATAAAAAGAAATGGGAAAATAAAGGAAGAGGGAAATGAATGTGAATGTGGAAAGGAATAAGGAAAAATGGCTAAGTGTGGAAAATGATAAGGGGAATATGAAAGTAATGAGACAATGGGAAAAATGACTACGTATAAAATGAGAGAATGAATAGAGGTGAAGGAAAAAGAGAGGACAGAACATGTCACTTAGAAAAAAATTCATATTTCTTCTTGTAATACCTCCATTGGGCTTCTGGACAGAAGTATGTGTATCTTGGTCATGGAGACTCTGATTTTGATTCTGCGAAATGCATGGCGAAGTTGATACCGAGGGCTATGTAATGAACATATAGTAGTTAAAAAATATTCATCTTCCAATATCATTTTGTTTTATTATTCTAGGAGTTGGAACATATAGGTGACCAAATTTTGGTATAATATATATAATTTACAATATACAATATATTTATTATATTGTAATTATACTATATACACTACATATATACACAAATATTTACTATTACTCTTATACTTTCATCATACACATGTTTTTTATCTCTTTATTAAATACCATATATATATAAACCTATTCATTATATTCTACATTCATTCATATATACATATATACTACACATATGTGAAGACGAGAGAGACCATAATAGTAGGTTTATGTTGATCACATATTTCTTTCTTTATCAGTTCTTTCATCCAGTTACTCCGCTCCTTTGACTAGAGAGGTTTAACCGAAGTCAGATAACATTTGCCTGACTTCTTTCCAAGTCTTGTTGTTCCAATATCACCCACCATCCTCATTCTACTAGCTTACTTCTTGTTTATATTTTCTTTATGGTCCGCGAGAGCCCCAATCCCATTCCAAAGAAGCAATATTTTTGTTTCGTAAGATGCAGAACAAGATCACCGCCTCAACTTTAACAAATCAATAGGAATATGGATCTAGTTGTCTGGCTTGTTATTATAAATGGTGGTGGCTTCCCGCAAGCCACCAGGGTATCTATCCTTGCACCTTTTTGTAAAAAAATGTCTTGGTAAGAAAATTTCATCACTCACATGTTCACTCCAATGCTTCCAAAGAGATGACCAACTTATTTTTCTAGATTGGCGCTTCTTTAGAATATAGATTTACACAATTAATGATCTCCTAGATAGAGGACCTGCTAAACTATTGGATCATATATTACAATAAAACTATGTGACATAGCTAAAAAATATCCTAGAAAGACTACTTGCTAAAATCTAGGATCAAACCTACAAGAAAACTCTACTTAAACTGAGAATGTAATACAATAAATGAGAAACCAAGATTTGCGTAGGTGAAGAATGGGACAGATGCTTGCTTTATTTTATTTCCTCAATAAGAACCAATGTACAAAGAATTACTTTTATAGAGAATCAAAACATGCTAAATAAATTTAACCATATTATAGCACACTGAGATTGGGTTGATTTCCAAACCTTCCATTTCCATAAACAAGTTACAAAGCTTAAAGAATCCTTTCTTGAATATGTCAACTACTTGGTCAATCCTTAGCTTAATACAACATTTGAATGAACTTGAAGGTACTAATTGATCACATAAAAACCCTCTTGTTAAATTGCACAAATTCAAAAAGAGATTGAGATTCGTATCTCCACAATAAATTATGACATTGCTCAAGTGAAGGTTCTTTGGATGTTGTGAACAAAGAGATATCACATTAAATTGGAATCAAACTTGTAAGGAAGATGGGTGAAGAATCTTTCGGTGAATAGTCTTCTAGCTCTAAGAGTTCTCAAGCAGAGAAAAAGATACCTAAGTGTTATGTCCGCACATTGAAAGATGCAAAGTTAGATGAATCATTATAGCTCGATGGAGTAAAGAATGTATTCTATAGGACTAGGAACAAAGAATATAGTTTTAGAGACAAGAATAAGTCATGGTTGGCCATAAAAGAATATGCATAAAAGGAAGGGATTAATCATCATGAAACATTTGATACAATAACTAAGATGATGGTAACAAAAAACGACATGCCATTAATAGTGATCATAAGAACAATGTTTTTATGTGGTTAAAACCCTCTAAATAGAGATCATGGACCAATCGGGTGGTAAGCAAAAATCATTATATCCATTAAGATCGATAGAGATTAAAGAAGGACTTTACTTAATCCAAAGGGAATAATGAAAGAGAACTATACTTTGATTTCCCTCTCAACTGGAAGCCAATCAGTTTCACATTGGTATGGATCTAAGACCCTTTCCAATGGATTGGGTATTAATAGGATGCAAAAAACAGAAAATAGAAAAATATAAGAAAATAAATTTCTTGCATTACATTTTTTCCTCCATATGGGAGTCAAAGGTCCTTTATATTCCAAAACTGGGCCATTTCAGGCCGTCCAATAAGCATTAAAAAAATAATAAAATAAGAATTATGTATTGGGTCAAATTATGACAATGTCTAGGTTTTGCATTAGAAAGATAGGGTCAAATTATTCCATGTCCATAAATTATCTCCTTTTGCTAACTATGTTTTCTCATTCGACGTAGTGTAGGTACAACCGAATAGGTACCTGTCAGAAATATCATCCTCAAGCAAGGGAATTTCTGGAGGGGAGGGGGGAAAGTGTTACATCCAACACATCTAACAGGGAAAGATCAACTAGAGGAGAAAAGGTTAGAAGAAAATTTTGTAGGCACATGGAATTATTTCTTGTTGAAGGAGGTTCATGTTCTTATGACGATTAGAGGATAGGTGGCGTTGAGGTTCCTTTGAGGTACAAACATCTAGTGAGACGATGGATACCAAATGAAATTCCTCAGTTGGACATTGACTTATGTGTCAATGAGAGGATGTATTGCATTCCTTTGTTGTCCATACATGGTCTGGGTATATTCTCCATGGATGTCATAAATATGAAAGATGGAGTACTCGTTGAGTTGATGGAGTATGTCGAACCTGCATCCTTAAACTATGGACATTGGTTGAGGTTGGTCTGATATATTCCAATTATGTGGAGATATGCAATCGTTGCAAATTATATACAGCTAAAAGATAGTGATCACAATAAAGGAGCGATGATGTATATTGATGGCAGGAAAAAGTCGTTGGGGAATATTGCAGGGCTTATTAACAGTACAAGACTCAGGGCAACAAGAAATAAACCCAATTTTATATTTGAGGAGCGTGAAGGATATTGAATATTCATATGTGCATTGGAAACAATAGCTTCAAGGGAAGAGTTTTTTGTCGATTATGATTTAAATCGAATCGATGGAAGCATTGTTATTATGGGGGTAAATATGCTCTACCATTATACCAAACCTATAATTAATGTTTTCTTTTTTATATATTTAACATAAATTTTAATAGCTCATGTTTATTAGATTATTTTCTAACATTCTAAATTGTCATGCATCTTATAATGTGGCAAGGTGATCACGGGAAGGCACTGGCTAGCTCACAGCAGGTATAACAGTGATTTTCATATCAATTCTTGCTTACAATAATTGAATTAACATGTTTTTTTGTTCATGTAGACGAGCACACCGTCAGAGCACGAAGATGTGTGGGATGAAATATATGATTTCATCAACTCGAAAAAACAATTCAAAAGGATTTGAGAAAGAAAAATAGGGAATATATTGAATTGGTTAGGTCTAAGCCATTTATTGATGAGGGAAAATAAAGGATGAAAATTTTAAGGCGGGATATAAAACAATTTTGGGTAAGCGCAATTTAAAAAAAAAAAAAAACATGTATGACATATATTGATTTATGAAATTTTGTCTAATACTGTTATATAAGAAATACACTAACATTTTTTTTCTATAGGAAATTTTGGATCCGAAGAGACAGCCTAGTCATGGGGACGCTACTGGTGGCAGTGATGCACAAACCCCATAGTGTCCTATCATGAGTCGTATAGCTGCGAGGTTATTTTCCTCTTAGTTTGTGGCTCAAAGGACTAAAACTCTTGGGGCCCATGAGATTCCCCCACCGCACACACTATACCATGCACGTGATGGTCTACAAGGAAAATCTCATGAGGATATTGGTTCTGCACACCTAGATCATTGTTATCCTTGGGAAACACATGTTCAAATCTTGGGAACACTCTCCATCATCTATTTGGTGGACGAAAACTTGATTCTCTTCAAGATACAACAAATTCTAGGTATTTTTGAATATGTTAAATAGTTCATACCATTTGATTGAAACCTACATATTTAATATTATTTTAATCTAATTACCATATCATTTTTCAAGAAACATTATTTTTTACAGGACCTTGCATGACAAGAATTTAGAGATTTGCAGGCCCACCATCTGCACATGGTGGAATTCTTAGAATAAATATTTGAAAAATAATCTTATAAACCATATGGTCGGCTTAATTGGTGATTTATTCAACAAGTTGGAAATCACCTCAAGGGTCGGTACATACTTGAAATATGTCAGAAATCAATATAGGGTTCAATTTAAAAACAACCCTAAGTATGATCGCCATTTATCCATTCCTGAGAGGGAATGAAAGAATATACAGGAGGACGCAAAGGAGAGTGCATTGAGAGAAGAATGGAAGACACCCCCTAGACCTTGAAGGTAATATATGATATTTTGAATTGAATATGTTGAATTTTGTTTAGTTCTACAGAAAAAATCATGATATCTTATAACATACTTGAAACTTTTTATAGGCTCCCAGACACGTCAAAAGCAACCAAGGAAATACTAGAAAAACATGGGCAACAGAAACTTGGCCAAGGTGGTTACTTGAAATTAAAATTTTGAATTGTAAGTACCAAATACTTTATTCATATTATGCATCTCATCATGCAAATTTTATCTAATTGAAACTAGTAAGACTTGATCCACCAAACAAGACTTGATGCTCGGCTTCAATTTCATCTTTCAAGGTGTGGTGGAAAATCAACAAAGTAAGGGATAATAGACACAATCTGACCCTCTGAATGAGTTGGTAAATAAAATGAAAAGATTGCAGTTGTTGATTACTTGTCAAATATATTGGTGATTTATTTAACCCATCAATTAATTATGTGTCTATTTGTTTTAAGCAGGCAAGCAACATCGGTTCATTTGAAAATGGTGGAAAACAACCCCATGATACTAGTCGTTCACAAACCCATCACGATATGCAATTCTTTAAAATAAAATTTATAATATGACGATTATAAATATTTCCTTCAGATGGTGTACTTATGATCTGAAAAAGATCTTTTAAACGACAATGGTTGAGTTATTATGCATGTGTTAATTAACCATTTAGGAAGTTGAATGAAAGAGGAAGAATTATAGAAGAAACATCATAGACATATGCACATATACAGATCTAAAATAAATCAAGAAGAATAGCAAACCATAGAACACCAAAGTGATAACGGATTTCGGCAATCTCGCCTACATCTTTGGGCCTTTGTCTCAGTGGGTGAGGATTTCTTATTTATGTTCAAATATTTAAAAGTAAAAAATAACAGTGCCAAAAGGATACAAAAATGATCTGGTCTGTTTCTACCAGATCTCTAGAACCCAAAAAAATAAACAGCACTGAAATCAGATGACCAGAGCTCCCAGAAATGGCCCACAAAGGTGCGTTCCTCAATAGCTTCCATGCATAAAAATGGCTTTGGCTCAAAAATTTGGAAGCATACAACTGTTCTAAACCTCCTCCCATTGCTCTAAGAAGCCCTGGTTTATATATATATCTGAAAATGGTAACCATCTCCCAACTTTCCCCCAAGATCTGGCCTCAAAAAGGGCCAAATATTCCCCCAAAAAAAACAAAATCCCTCAAATCTGTTAATAAAATCATTAAAAAATAAACAAATACTATAGTTTAAAAACCACTTTGGAATATACATTGGGGCACAGCCCATTTTTCTGCTATCCCCTGGTCACTTGGTGTGCTCCATGTGGCCAAGCACTAACATCTATGCGTTGGCCCTCAACTGTTTGGCTCCTGGATGCATCAAATACCATGTAGCCATGGTTGCTAGCCTACATGGGCACCCTCCATACTGGTGTAGCCCTATTCTGCAGCCCTGAGCCATATGGGACGATGATGTGACCGATATTTGGGGCTAGTGCTTATCGATAAATGCGCCAACTATTGTTAGACTGGGTCGTGGTCCTATCGTATGGTCGTATGGTTTTCGTTGGGGCTAGGACTAGGCCCCATCCCTTTCTCTGCCCGTTTGATCCCAATTGAAAACATAAATATGGGTCATTCCACTATAGGGTAAGAAACATCTGGTAGGAGGGTTGGTAGCCCGGCTAGTGCAGGTGCGCTCGCAAGCACGTCCGCTCACAGGATCCTCCCTTTAGCACGGCCCGAAGAACTCTAATGTCCTTCTATTTCCCTATCGAGAATTTTTCACCCACAGAACTCTTCGCGCGATCCCCTCTCTTTACTTATCAGGGAATCAGACTTCATCACTTCGCAAGGTCAGTGGTCGAGCGTAGGACTCTTGAATCCCTGAATCTCAATGCAAGTCAACGCTGACCTTTTCCTTTACCCTGTTGGAACTTTTCTTATCGCGATTTCGCCACTCGCGGTGTCGAGCAACTCGTTTCTCTGACTCCCGAGTCCCGATACGTAGAAACTCCGATGCGCTCGCGAGTTGACTTTTCAACGGTCAATTCACTCCATCGACATTTTGGAGTTCGCAAGATTGCGAATCCTAATGCATATGTTTCGACCCTTCGATTCCCCCGATCTCACGAATGTTGATTTCCCGCTATGGCTCTTCTTTCGGGACTTTCTCTGAAGGTTGAGATTATTGCCACGCATCCTCAAAGATGGACGGCTCTCGTATGCTTCGGGGTATTCACCTTGGAAATTTTTTATTCCCCTGTTACGATGAGACGACGTCAGCTAGGCCCTGCACATAACTTACCTCCTCATCGAGATTTTGAACTTCGTGATTCCAATATGCAAGAGTATCCTGTCCTCAGGACCTCCGATACGTCGAACCCCGACTTCGTCAGATCTTCTGACACGCATCCCAAATGATGGATGGTTCAGATCGAAACTCGGAATTCACCAAATGCAAAGTCTAACCACTCACTTATATGAGCCCCGATGACCAAATCCCCGATATACCGATGACTCTTGATTTCTGCCACCTGTCCCAACAGATGGACAGCTTTGAACTTATCGATATTTTCCCTCTTCTCACAAGGATTTAAATCTTGTGCAACTCCTGTCAATCAGGCGGTTGACGGGTAACTGGGTGATGATCAGATGGCTCACGATCCCTGGAACTTGAACTCCAAACGCAGTCGTAACCTCCCCACTTCTTTACCAGATCAGATGGTTGGCGGGATTTCACAAATCCTCTCCACAAGGTCCTCACCGTCTGTCTTTTCCCTCTTTGATACTTTCACGAAGTGAACCAAGGACTCCTTCCCGGACTTAATCAACTGTGACACAAAACTCCTACACCTTGAGTCACTCGATATGCACCAAATCCTTATGCTACCCTCAATAGCTTCAAAGACTTTATCCCTCCTGAGCTTTCTCATGACTCTGAGTCTTAGAGAAGATTCTTGAGCTCACTCCTTGCGGAAACTCTCAGACACTTCCAAGTGTTGAATACCTTTGACTTTGCGCACTCCTGCAGCAGCATTCTCTCACACCTTACTCAGGTTCGCAACCCTGAGACTTTTCTTCGCCTGCACACTCCTTGCACGGCTCCTGTGCCCAACTGCACTTCTGCGGAGATGAGAACAAATGCTACCTATCTGAACCCTTTGTCAACGCACTCCTTGCGGACACTTCGACTGCACTCCTTGCAGGAATTATTTCTCAGATAGAGAAACAATTGAAACTCATCCACTCTTCCTTTCAGACTTCAACTTAGAACATGAAATCATATGCACAGCATACCAAAGCAAATGTATGACAGGAAGAAAACATTCATGAACATTACATCAATACACAGAGAACAACACAAACCATGAATTTGAATCAAAGCTCTCTATTAATCCAAATGTCTATACATGGGTGTTCTTACACAGTTCTTTGCTTTCTCTTGCTCTTCCTTCTTCAGAATTATGCTACAATGCATAATGAGGGTGTCTATATCCCGTTTCCCTCTTGCGCTCTCAAACAGTATAATCTAAAATTAAATTCTATCTACCTGCATTAACTATCTTAAATACCTCCTACCTACTAAGGATGAGAGTGTATGGCTCAAGGCATGATTACATTACACAAGTGCATCTCTTCTTAAATGAATTCATTTAATATAGCGCATCAATCCAAGCGATTTTCAAAATTTGTGTTGGCGCTTGTCCAATTGTCCATTGTCTTCCACGGTGGCTCGCTTGATGTGGGAGATGCTACTGCATCATACTCCCTTGCTTGAAAACTTTCATGGGCTCATGTCCATGAGCTCTTGCACGGTATGTCCATGCTTCTGTATTTATGCTTCAATCTCCCAGCTGGCATATTCAACTGGATGGCCTTTCCACTTGACCAAATATTCAAAATATTCTTTCCTTCCGGTCTCTTACCAATTCTTTTATCCAGTATGCACTCCATCTGTGGATTTTCTACAACTGGCATTTTCTTTCGCCACTAAACCTCTGGTTGTTCATTTTCTGCTCCTGCTTCCTCAGGCTTATATGGGTACAAATCTGAGATATTGAATATCGGAGAAATTCTGATCCCATCGGGTAATTCAATCTCATAAGCATTCGCCCCAAATTTTCTCAAGACCCTACATGGTCTGATTTTATTCATCTTCAACTTATTATATGTTCCCCTCAAGAACCTTTCTTTCCTCAAATGTGCCAGAACCAGATCACCAACCTTGAATTGAAGTTGTCTTCTATGTTGATCGGCTATGCGCTTATACTCCTGGCTTGAATTATGAAATCGCTCCTTCACCTGGCTGTGAAGTTCCTTCATTGCCTCTGTGAATTCGTCTGCACCAGCACTCCTAATTGCAGTATGTTCTAACTCTCTCAGTTCAGAAATTCCTCTTGGTTGCATGCCATAGACAACTCAAAATGGACTCTGCCCTGTGCTCCTATTAACAGAGTCATTATAAGCAAACTCTGTCTGTGGTAATATGTTGTCCCATTGGCTGTGGTGTTCTGTCACCAAGCTTCTCAGCAAGTCTCCCATACTTTTTTTCACCATTTCTGTCTATCCATCCGTTTGAGGATGATAAGATGAACTAAATGAAAAGTTAGTTCCCAGATTCTTCCATAAGGTCCTCCAAAAATTCCCTATGAACTTTGTGTCTCGATCCGAAACAATACTCCTTGGAAACCCATGAAGTCGAATGACCTCTTTGAAAAACAGGTTTGCAATGTGAGTTGCGTCACTGGTCTTCTGACATGGAATGAAGTGTGTCATCTTAGAAAATATATCCACCACCACAAAGATTGAATCATAACCTCTTTGTGTCCTTGGCAACCCCAACACAAAATCCATGCTAATCGCATCCCACGGCCTATCTGGTATGGGCAATGGTTGATAGAACCCCACATTCTGCCTCTTTCCCTTCGAATGCTGACAAATTATACACCTGTCCACAAATATTTTGACATCTGCTCACATTCCTGGCCAAAAATATGACTCATTCAATTTTGCGAACGTCTTGTCGTGACCAAAATTCCCTGCCAATCCTCCACTGTGTTTCTCCTTCAGCAAGTTCTCCCTCATGGAGCATTTTGGAATACACAATTGATTGCCTCTGAACAAAAATCCTTCCTGGATCATGTGTTCTATCCATGGGCTTCTGTCTCTGAGAACTGGATTCTCAGTTATTTCATATGCCTCCTAAAAATCTGGATCATCTCTGTACATGTCCCTGAGATCATCAAAACCCAGCGTTTTGACTTTGAACTCCTGCAACAGCAAACACTTCCTGCTCAAAGCATCAGCAACTTTGTTAGCAGTACCAGAAATATGTTTAATCACAAAAGTGAAATTTTTCATATATTCAACCCATTTGACATGTTTCTGATTCAAATTTTCCTGTTGAGTCACAAACTGCAGTGCATGATTGTCACTATACAAGACAAATTCTTTCGGGATCAAGTAATGCCTCCATTTCTTTAATGTTTGTATGACAGCATAGAACTCCTTATCATATGTGGAGTACTTCAATTTCGCTTCATTCAGCTTCTCGTTGAAATACGCTATCAGCCTTTCTTCCTGACTCAAGACTGCCCCGATTGCAAATCCGCTTGCATCGCATTTCACCTGAAATGTCTTTTGGAAATCCGGCAACACCAAAACTGGTTGTTTCGTGATCTTCCTCTTCAACAGATTGAAGCTCTTCTCAGCCTCTTTTGTCCAGTGAAAAGATTTATGTCTTTTCTTCGCTGTATCCATCATTGCTGCACTAATTCCACTGAAATTCCTGATGAATTTTCGGTAGAAACTAGCCAATCCGTGAAAACTTCTCACCTCAAAAATATTTTTTGGTGATGGCCAATTCTTGATCACTTCCACCTTATCTGGATCCATCCTCAACTAATTTTCCTAAATAAAAAATCCCAAATAAATGAGCTCTGTCTGCATGAATGAGGACTTCTTCATGTTTATCAACAGCTTCTCCTGCTGCAATTTCTACATCACTGTAGCCAAATGCTTCAGATGCTCCGTTGTTGTTTTACTGAAAAACCAGTATGTCATCCAAATACACAATGACAAATTTCCCAATGAAATCCTTCAGGACTTTTTTCATCAACCTCATGAAGGTACTTGGCGCATTTGTTAAGCCAAACGGCATAACAAGCCATTCATACAACCCTTCATTTGTTTTGAATGTTGTTTTCCATTCATCACCTTCTCTCATGCAGATTTGGTGATAACCGCTTTTCAAATCAATTTTTGAAAAGTATTTTTCTCCACTCAAGAAGTCCATCAGATCATCCATCCTTGGCAATGGAAATCTGTACCTGATGGTTATCTTGTTTATCTCCCTCGAGTCAGTACACATCCTCCAGCCTTCGTCTTTCTTCGGACTGAGTATTGTTGAAACAACACATGGACTCAATCTTTCTCTGACCAAACCTTTGTCCAACAAATCTTGGACTTGCCTTTTAACCTCTTCATTCTCCTGCGGCGTCAATCTGTACACGGCTTTGTTTGGAAAACTGGCTCCTGGTATGAGATCAATGTGATGACTCACACTCCTGATTGGTGGCAACGAACGAGGTAATTCATCCACTACAATGTCAGTGAACTCTTCCAATAGTTCCTGAACCTCCTCTGGTAAATTATCCATTCTTGTGCTAGCCAGAACAATCCTCGACTTCCTGACCACAATGAACTGTGGATCCTCCTTCTTCTTAACCTCGGTAAGGAGTTCCTTCCCACTCATGAGAAGTATTGTGTTTCTTACTTTCGGTTTCACCTCCTTATCCTTGATTGGAAGCAACATGTGTGTCCTCCCATTCTTCTCTAGGGTGTATGTGTTCATTCACCCATCATGAATCACATTTCTGTCATATTTCCATGGTCTACCCAGCAATAGATGACAAACATCCATAGGAATGACATCACATAATATCTTACCATTATATCCTCCTATCTTAAATTCAACTAAACATTGTTTGGTGACATTTACCTGATGTCCTTTTTGTAGCCATGAAACTTTATATGGACTTGGATGATCAGTTGTCTCCAGATCCAGCTTTTCTACCATATCGGTTGAAACGAGATTGTCCGTGCTACCGCTGTCCACAATGACCTTGCATACCCTATCCTTGGTCTTGTAAGCAGTCCTGAAAAGTCTGGTCCTTTGGACTGAACTTTCCACCTCTTTCTCTGGTGTCAAAAGGACTTTTCGCATCATCAGTGATCTTCCACCTTCAGCATCTTCTGCCTCAACATCTCGCCTTTGTGCCTCAGCGATGTGAGTTTCTCCAGTTTCTTTCTTTTTCTCTAGACACTCATAAGACTTGTGCCCATTCTTTCCACATGTGAAGCATGTTATTACTCCACCTCTTCCCCTTCCTCTACCTCTAGTACGAGGAAAAGTGTTGTTGTCAGCATAATCTCCTCTATGCTCAATATGTTGTCCTCTCTTTTCAGCATATCGCCCTCGTTGATAGCTTCCACCCCTCTCTATTTGTGTCTGAGGTTTCTTCCAGTCATCCCTGGGCTTCTGGGTTCTTTCCTGGGCAACTGATTTTCCTCTGGGATGACTTATGCCTCTGCCCCTCTGACTCTGCTTTCGGCTCCGCTTCTCTTCAGCTTTCAGAGCCATCTGATAAGTATCTTCCACCGTTCGGATGGTGACCATACTCATTTCATCCTGAATCTCATATCTCGGGCCATTCATATACCTGGCCACTTTTTTGTCATTGCTTTCATGATGACCTACCCTGATATTCAACCTGTAAAACTCTTCAGTATATTCCTTCACTGACATCAGCTTCTATCTCAGGTTCTGCATCCTCCTGAACAGAGAAATTTGATAGTCCCTGGGAATGAATTTTTCCTTCATCTTTGCAATCATCCTGTCCCAGCTCTTAATTTTTTGCTTGCCTTGGAAACGCCTATCCGCTTGTAGTTCATCCCACCACAAGGTTGCATGTCCTTTTAATCTCGTGATGGCATGCTTGACCTTCTTGTCCTCTTCGATATCTTCATAGTCAAAGTAGGTGTCCAGAGCTATAATCCAGTCTAGAAGCTCTTCTACATCCAGATTTCCCTCATAAACTGGAATGTCCATCTTTGCCTTTGCACCCATTCTTGCAACATATTTAAGTAAGCGCTCATTTGCTGCATCTTATGTTGTGACTTCTTATTTTCCATTTCCATCATCATCCTCATTTTCGGACTCACTGATATCTCCTACATCAGCCGTGCACCTTTGTCTTATCTCCATGTCCACAAGTCTGGCGCGTAGGTTATGCAGATCTCTTTCTACTTCTAGAATCTGTACCTGTCTACCCCTTCCTCTGGAAATTTCCCTTTCCTCCTCTGGATCGGGTGATTGTCTATCTCTTCTCCTTGGTGGCATGGAGAATCTTCCTTTTCCCTGCTACAGAAAGCAAAGAAGCTTTTCTCAACTCTGATACCACTTGGTGTGTATCAGAGTGCTCTTTACCTCTTATGCCTCCCTCGTCTGAAATATACAAACAAGAATCAGGCTCTGATACCACTTGGTGTAGGTGCACTCGCAAGCACGTCCGCTCACAGGATCCTCCCTTTACCACGGCTCTAAGAACTCTAATGTCCTTCTATTTCCCTATCGGGAAGTCTGCACCCACAGAACTCTTCACGCGATCCCCTCTCTTTACTTATCGGGGAATCAGACTTCGTGACTTCGCGAGGTCAGTGGTTGAGCGTAGGACTCTCGAATCCCCGAATCCCGATTCAAGTCAACGCTGACCTTTTCCTTTACCCTGTCAGAACTTTTCTTATCACGATTTCGCCACTCGCGGTGTCGAGCAACTCATTTCTCCGACTCTCGAGTCCCAATACACAGAAACTCCGATGCGCTCGCGAGTTGACTTTTCAACGGTCCATTCACTCCATCGACATTTCGGAGTTCGCAAGATCACAAATCCTAATGCATATGTTTCGACCCTTCGATTCCCCCAATCTCACGAATGTCGATTTCCCGATATGACTCTTCTTTCGGGACTTTCTCTGAAGGTTGAGATTATTGCCACGCGTCCTCAAAGATGGGCAGCTCTCGTATGCTTCGGGGTCTTCACCTTGGAAATTTATGATTCCCTTGTTACGACAAGACGAAGTTAGCTGGGCCCCGCACATAACTTACCTCCTCATCAAGATTTTGGACATCGCGATTCCAAATTGCAAGAGTATCCTGTCCTAAGGACCTCCGATACGTCGAACCCCGACTTCATCAGATCTTTCGATGTGCATCCCAAATGATGGACGGTTCAGATCGAACCTCGTACTTCGCCAAACACAAATTCTAACCACTCACTTATATGAGCCCCGATGACCAAATCCCCGATATACCGATGACTCTTGATCTTTGCCACCTGTCCCAACAGATGGACGACTTTGAACTTGTCCATATTTTCCCTCTGCTCACGAGGATTTAAATCATGTGCAACTCCTGTCAATCGGACGGTTGACAGGCAACTGGATGATGATCCGACGGCTCACGACCCCTGGAACTTGAACTCCGAACACAGTCGTAACCTCCCCACTTCTTTACCAGATCAGACAGCTGGCGGGATTTCGCAAATCCTCTCCACAAGGTCCTGACCGTCTGTCTTTTCCCTCTTTGATACTTTCATGAAGTGAACCAAGGACTCCTTCCTGAACTTAATCAACTGTGACACAAAACTCCTATTCCTTGAGTCACTCGATATGCACCAACTCCTTATGCTACCCTCAATATCTTCAAAGACTTTATCCCTCCTGAGATTTCTCACGACTTTGAGTCTTAGAGAAGATTCTTGCGCGCACTCCTTGCGGTAACTCTCAGACACTTCCAAGTGTTGAATACCTTCAACTCTGTGCACTCCTGCAGCAACAGTCTCTCACACCTTACTCAAGTTCGCAACCCTGAGACTTTTATTCGCCTGCGCACTCCTTGCAGGACTCATGTGCCCAACTGCACTTCTACGGAGATGAGAACAAATGCTACCTATCTGAACCCTCTGTCAATGCACTCCTTGCGGACACTTCGACTCCACTCCTTGCAGGAATTCTTGCTCAGATAGAGAAACAATTGAAACTCATCCACTCTTCCTTTTAGACTTCAACTTAGAACATGAAATCATATGCACAGCATACCAAAGCAAATGTATGATAGGAAGCAAACATTCATGAACATAACATCAATACACAGAGAACAACACAAACCATGAATTTGAATCAAAGCTTTCTATTAATCCAAATGTTTGTACATGGTTGTTCTTACATAGTTCTCTTCTTGCTCTTGCTCTTCCTTCTTCAGAATTATGTTACAATGCACAATGAGGGTGTCTATATCTCGTTTCCCTCTTGCGCTCTCAAACAGTCTAATCTAGAATTAAATTCTATCTACCTACATTAACTATCTTAAATGCCTCCTACCTACTAAGGACGAGAGCATCTGGCTCAAGGCTTGGTTACATTACACAAGTGTGTCTCTTCTTAAATGACTTCATTTAAGATGGCGCATCAATCCAAGAGATTTTCAAAATTTGTGTTGGCGCTTGTCCAGCTGTCCATTGTCTTCCACGCTAGCTCGCTTGACATGGGAGATGCTCCTGCATCACTGGCCTACATGAAGTTGTTGCCCAGATAGAAGTTCGTGGGTTCAAAACTGGTGGAATCCCAAAAATTTTGCAACAAACTTTAGCCAACGAATGGGTGCCACATGGAAGCCCATGTCTGGGCCACGTGGCACCTTCTCATTCATCGAAAATAATGTCATGTGTCAATCATTCATTGGTCTAGTTGTCTACCCAATCACCAGACTTACCCAGTCATTGTCTGCCACGTGTCATACATACGTCGTACGGGCATGCCACATGTCACCCTTGCAGTGGTGCAATGTGTCACTTCCAGATTGGTCCACCTGTACCTGCCCGGCATGTCATTCATCTGTACACACAGTCATCCTTCCATGTGTCACTTGTATATGATGCCACATCAGTGCCAACTATGCATGCCATGTCAGTTGTATGTCCTGTACAGTTAGCTACCACGTGGCACTGTACGGATTGTACAGTCATCATTTTTTCCTGTTTGGAAAAAATAAAATATCACTATATCTGGAGCATACGACATACTTTTGAGCCCGTTCAAGTTTATTTGGGTTCATATCGATGAGGCCTATGCACGCGTCCGTTTTGAAGCCATTCTGAGAAATTTGATTTTTAGGCCTTTATGAGCCCTATCAAGCTCTTGGATCCAATTTTGAATCAACTTATAACTTTTTTTTTCAATGGTAGAGCATGTAGATGAGGGTGCTTGAAGAGGAGAGGAACCAGCGATAATCCAACCAATGGTGTCAACTACTCCTCGAAACCAAAATAATTTCATTCATGAGGTATTCCCCTTTAATATTTCTAGAGTGACGTACATGTTTAATTATTATCCAGTCATATATAGTTGAGTTATCTTTGTCAAATGAAAGCTAAGAGATGTTTAGTTATTATTCAATCATTTAACCTATTATTTTATTTGACAAATTCAGGTTGTAAGAGAGGTCACCTCCACCATCCACAACACATTTCCGACAATGTACAAATCATTTACTTCTCTTGTGTTAGTTACATTGTTAGTTACATTAGTTAGTTACATTGTATAGTATTTATTTCATGCATTAGTTAGTTACATTAAACTCAATGATGAGGCTTCTTTCAAATATGTACATAAACGGAAAACAAAACAAAAATTATTTAATTACAAAACACATAGACATCAAATTTCCTTTGTATGAGCTAGGATGAAGATCACATGTAATATGGGTGATAAGTAAGAGATATTGAACTATGTACAACTTCCATGTTTACAAGCAGTAGATCCATCAATAAGAACATAGCACCCCTTTCATGGTTGTGTCTCACATACAATTATCATGGAGCTTAGCTTTGTTATTTATACTAGATATTGATACGTCATGTGAGTCATCATCCATGTATGAGACCCAAGTACCTAATGAAAATGGTTACATCATGTTTTGAATTATGGATTATAATTTTTTTATATTTATTCCTATTTAAGTGATTGATTCACCTCATCTTCTTTTCATTAATTGCAGATACATTTCAATGAAGGTTTAAGTACTTGATTTGTACATATTGTTGTTTTTATAACATATTATTTTTATCTATCTCGGGGTACTATCCTATTTTTAGGCTTCACACGATTATGAAAAGATCTTGCAATTGTACTTGTGATTGTATATGTCCAATGAACAACTAGTGAATCACAAAATAAAAATCACTAGTTGTGAGTTCAAGGATATGAAAGGTTTCACCAACCACCATGTCAAGGGAAATTACAAGGACAATAATTGCCTTATCTTGGACAACCTGAAGGGAATGACAACAAATTTCAGCAATTTCCATATACAGCACAGGCACATGATATCCCATAGCAATTTCAGATCTCTTCTTCAAAGCATGCTAGGATACCTGGAATGTCTTAAATTCCTCAACTTCAACCAACTATTTCATAGAGTATTCCATCTCTTGCAAGATTACATGGTCAAATACCACCTCAACCAAAAAGTTTGTGTTTGTTGTCCCCTGCCCATTTGCATGATCTAAACATGGGTCCTATATCCTCACAAGGAGGGTCAATTTTGGGGTTTCCATCAAGTCTAAGTCTACCCCCAAGCATGTCTCATCACCTGAGTTATTTTGAAGTTCCAATAGGTTTTATGGAGAGGGGTTTGCAGTTTGGTCAAACATTGCAGCAGTCAATTTTTTCTAAGAGGATGGACCACACACACATTTTGGGAGATAAGAGACCTGAACATTTTGAAAATAAGAAAAATGAACAACAACATTTAACAGGACCTCGATTCCTAATGGGTCATTCCTCAGGTTTCTAGCCAAATGCTACCAAAATAAATGGTGGAATAGAAAAGGGGCATATTGAAGGATTGCAAGATTCTTCATTTCCTCCAATAATAGGTGAAGAAGGTGAATTTCAGTATATGCATCAAGAATCTAGCAGACAAGTTGCAGACATGATGGAATTTTAGGAGAATTCAAGAAAATATAAGCGTGGAAAGTTTGATGGTCAGTTACCATCGAATGTTGATGAGTTGTTTCCTTCAGCGCGCCATAAGAAGATTCATCCAACACCCACATCAAAGTTTGATCAAATTACTCCTACATCAAGGCCTCTTGAAATGGGTCCCCGTGGTTTTTTCCTGATGTCAACTTTAAATATTCTTTTAGTTCAGCAGGAATTCCCACTGGTGGTCCTTCGAAGTTATTTCCCCCATACCAATTACTTGGCTCATTTCCATCAAGAAGTGGAGGGCCATCAATGTTTTCATCTTAAACTTGAGATGGATCGAGGCTTCCTGGAATCCATGAAGATATGATGGGAAGGACTCCTGAGGAAGTTGGAATAAGCCCTCATTTTATGGGATTCGAGTTGGCATTTGGCCATAGTAGAGTAGATTACATAGGCATGTCATCAGGTAGATCAAATATTGGTCCAATGAGTGGTCCAATGGGTGGTCCAACAACAGGTTTTGGATTTGGATTTGGAGGACCTTCTTTCCTTCCATGCCCTATAGAGAATTTTATTCAAAATCCACCTGGCTTTGATGAACAAACAAATAAATATTTTGGCTTTCATTCTACCACAATGCATAATACCTTTCAACATGGATAACATCCAATGGGTGTTGGAAATAGGATGTCGTCTTTTCATTCCTCTGGTCTAGCCCCATGTAGACTTGGGCCATTATCCAATCACATGATGATTGGTGAGCCGAGTGAAAACTTTGGTGCCATTGTTCCTATGCAAGGCTTTCCTGGTGAAGGTAGATTTCACTGAACGGTAATCATTTAAGTTTGGTATGACTAATTTATGTGTTATTTTTTGGAACACACTCTATTATTTATTAGTTGGGATTTATATCTATAAGTTCATGTTTTCATTGATATCTTGGTTTAATTTTGGTGATAAGCATGGTCAAATGCCAAATGATATTGAGCATATGGATCTTTGAAGGAAGAGGAAACCAGGAAGCACTGGGTGGTGTTGAATATGTCAAATTGACTACTATATTGTTGAAGGACTAGAGAAACATTCACAAACAAGAGAGCACCAAAAGACAGTTATGGACATGGTTTTGAGCATAAAGAAAAATAATGCCAGAAATCCAAATCAGTAAGGACTAATTTTTTTATATAATATTAATATGTATTTGGTCTGGATTATTTTTCTATTTCAACATGAGCAACATTTGGAAATAATAAACTTATTTTGTAGCCTATATTTTTCTTTCATTATTCATTCAAATATTGTTGTTATGTATGCATTAGATGCAATTATTACTTTGATGATAAAATTACGTGTATTATTGATTTTTTATTTAGAATATTCATTATTTAATTTGGAGCACTGGACTAAATAAAAATAAATCTCGTAGGGGTTGGATATATGATTTCCTGACAGATGACTTGAGTTTAATTACTTCCCAAAATCAATTCATTTGAACTGGGTTTCAAACTTTTGAACATGTTAATATTTTTAACCATACAAGTCGATATGCCATGAAACTGACTACTCGGGTATCTTAAATGTGTGTGATTGGTTGTAGTTGTAATGTGTCTCTACATAAATAGTCTTATCATTTGAGGTACCATACCTTTCACCTATTTACCAAGGGTTAAATCCTAACATAGAGTATTTGTGTTTAATTGTACTATTTCTAACAAAACTTTACTATTTTTTTTGGTGCAGGTACATAATGTGTAATAACTTCATTTTTTTCTTGAAACATTTTCTAATTTAAGAATCCTTTTTCTAATTTAATGTTATTCTATTTTGTTCTATTTTTAAATGAGTGATCTAACTATAGTATTCATGATTCAAAAAATAAAAAATGAAGTAATTAACGGATGTTATGCATGTTATGGTTTCCAACTACTTGTTTAATTGTCTTTATTTGTCCATGATAAACATAGCATTGATATTGGTAATAATGTTGTAAACACTTCTATTGTTGATAGCTTAGATAACCTAGTGTTCCAGAAAACTTAAATGGTCAATCACCCCATCATAGATTTTCAACAATATTGATTCTTGTTGATTTAACTTGACCTTCTTAATGATGTATGAACAAATGATTTGTGGTTTTATAAGGTTAACTCATGCACCTGTGTGTTTTTTATATTCAAATGTAATAGAACACAATAGTTGCAATAGATACAAAAATAGCATGTTTCTTAGCCATGTTATACAAATTTGCTTATGGTGAAGATCCACTAGACATCTTATTATACAATGATCAATCATAATTGTTTCCTTTTCCCAATTGGGTGAAAATATGAAGCATACACTAAATTTATTTTACTTGTGCATCTTCAACCTATTCATCATTATTGGAGACTATAAATTTGGAAATTCCACAATTGGCATACCCTAGTTTCTTATGTGGGCAATGTTATCACACAAGTTGTAGGTTGGGAAAATCCCGACCCAACCACCATTTGGCGAAAACTTATAGAGCACCTACCCATTGTCACCTTAGGCAAGTGTTTCTGTCATATTAGAGGTGAGGTAGTCACCTCAAGGGGGGAATCTCAGTGACCCTAGGTGGGGTTCAGATGAAAAACCTGATGTATGAACGGAAATCCCTAAAGGTCAAGTTTATAGATGGAGAAGGTAACTTGGAAATGATTCTAGAGGGTTTCTTAAAGTTGCCAATGCTTTGAGTAACTTTCCAAAAGTGAATACCTACCCGAGACATAAGAAAAACCAAGTATATAATATAATATGTTGGTTAGAACAGAAAGTTAAGCTCATTGTCCCTAATTGCAGCAATAATCAATGATATATTTCAGCACATAAAAGATAATAAGATTTGCAAAATAAGTGCTATAAGTCTAGTTAAGTAAGCAAGAGACAAGCTAGTAAAAACTAGTTTAACTCAAGAATGAAAGAGAAAGACTTTAGAATAAAATCAAGGCTGCAACAAAAAGCTTACTACAGTGATATTTATCAGCCTTATGGTTGTATCAAACCAAGCCTTATAAAAGAAAAAAAATCCAATGAAAATTACTTCCAACTAGCTCAAAAGTTTGCTAGGGTTAGTAGTTTGTTAGGGCAAAGTTGTAAACAATTTCTAGGGTTAGTTTAGGAGTTATCTAGGGTTAGATGGTTAGATTTATGCAGCCCTAATGGATGTAGGTTATTTTTGTAACAGCGGAAAGTTTTAGTGGGTGGCAGAGGACACCTCAATGAGGAAAGATAGCCTAGGGCTCAAGGAACAATGTCCAAATGAGAGAACTTCAAAACATTGAACTTCCACATCTATCAATGCAAAGTTTTATTTATCCAATGCAACGACTATTGCCTTTGATTATGGGTCAATGGGGTCAAAAGAAAAGAGTTATATCTACTACCTCCTTGGGGATATAAACCATCTTATTCCCCAAGGCAAACAACCTAGCTACGGTTTAAAACTAAGGGGTGTATGCCCTTATACTTCCTTAGAAAAACCTTGCAAACAAGAATTATATGCTTAAAATTATGATGGAGCTAAATTAGAGGTGTATGCACTTATACTCCCTACCTAGCCTTAGCAAAATAAACCATAAGATAAACCATAAGATGACAAGATAAACCAACACAATAGAAAAAGAATGACCTCCAATAGCTAGTGAATCATCATCATCAACTCCACAACCAAAACAACACCATATCATAGCACAAGATAGCAAAAATCCTCAAGGGTAGTGAAAATTTCAGTCCAATGCTTCTCACAATGGGAGAGTTATGATTCAAAATGAGATCTTATGATCTCTATTTATACAAAATGTATATCACATAGTTTTTCCACATTAGCAAGGGTAAAACATAATATAAGGGGTCCACAACCCTTATCTTACCCCTTACAACAAAATAAAATTAAAAAATTCACTTAAAATTCACTTTTACACAAAATAAACCCTAGAATAAGGTGACATCACCCCTTTAGGGGATGCTTTTTCACTTTGAAGAAGCCATTGGGGTAGTAGATGCATGGATATGCCTCCAAAGGCCAGTTTTCACTCATCCAAGTCCTCTCTTGATGGTACTCAAGCTTCCTCCCTTCAAAACGTGCCACACGCCATCAAGCAACACCTTCATCACCAAACCCTAACCCTCTAGGTGACGTCAAGCATCTAAAGTGACGTTTTGCCTCTCCTAGGAAAAATGTTTGGCATGTGAGGGACAGTTATGTCATCCATGATGTCTTCCAAGCCTCCAAAGGTAATTCATTGTGATTCGGAATGTGGTTCCTTGGCATCCACCTTGTGGGTTGCAAGCCCCATGGAAGCCCAAGCTAGGCTTGTTCCTCAAAAATTGTCCAACAACTAGGTCCTAAAAAGACAAATAAGCACACCCTCCAAGGATCTCAAGTCATAATATCATGGTGAGTAAATCAAATCAATAAATGAGCCACCTAAGCATGTGCATCAAATATTACCCGGTCAAACAAGTAAGTGCTTGAAGTCATTATGCAACTTGCCAAGCTTGGATATGGGAGGGTTGATGAGGTGTCCTATTGGGTAGATATTTCCCTAGGTCAAGGAGTGTTTCCTAGGTGATCCCTCTCTAAGCCATGTGAAATAGATGAAATGATTATGGATCAAGACTCACTAGGCATGGGGTTAATGACATACAAGGGGTTGTAGTGTTTCATTCATGGGTTCATTTATAGAGGGTATGTGGCACCTTCATTTGCAATGCACTTTTTCCAATCCCATCCTCTTTCCATTATTTATTTCTTTCAAGTTTCAAAGGACGAGTTGAAGGCCATTTTCCTGGTGTGGTGTCCAGATAATGATAGTGTCACTCACAAATACCTTGCAGAAATGAGAAGGTTGGCTCGTGATGATACCCCCCTTCTCTTAGTTGTCTAATTGAGAGCCACAACCCTGGCTTGGTGGCCAAATGATGGTAATGTCATACTGCTAGCTACCCATGATCATGATAGGTTGGATCATGATGAGACCTCCTATCCTCCAACTAACCCCCTAAGAATTCACTATCATTTATTCTTGTGGGTCCCCCTTTTCTTTCAAAGAAGTGTTTCATTGTTTTCTCGAGGGATCCCTAATTGAATCATATGGAAGGTTTGTATATAGGCTTTTATCATTTTATCCAACAGCAATCCCTCTCGGCCTTCATCCCCTTCTTCCCATGGAATGAGGGACAACCCCTTCTTGGGTCAAGACACCCTAAAATCATAAGAGGCAAGGAAATGGGGGTTTTTAGGTGATGGAAAGTGGTAAGTATGGTTGGGAATTATACGATGGCTCTTCAAGGGAGTTCTTGGTAGAAAAACCATTCCCAAGGAAGAACACTTACTATGGCACAATGTCAACCACCAAGATGAAACGGGGCAAAAGGCATAACTCCCAAGTATATGTCATGAAATATAAAGCAGTCTAAGATACAAGATACTCAAAATTCCTCAAATATTGAAATGACACTCACCATAATACCTGACTTGTACCTCATGGAGCAAGGCCCAATGCCTTTTGGAAGCTAGTTGTTATGGTGGATGCGCTGACAAGTGGCTCAAAAGTGGTGATGGAGATGGATTTTTTATGTGCAAGTGAAAATTGTTGGTCATGTAGTCTCTTGACACTCCATATATTCAACCTAAGGGCCTCGAGACATGATATCCTTAGTTATCCACAAAATGGGGATAACATCTCACTCCTCCTTGGGGACATGTGCTCTTCGTAGAGAGCCTGAGAACCACAACATCTCTTGGTATACATGTTCCTTCTAAAAACTCAAACAAAAACATCAGAGCATCTAGGGTGGTGCTATCACCCTTCACCAATATACATAACAATCAAAAAAGAAAAACTAATCTAGAAAAGAAAATTTTAGCATTTTTTCAAAAACTTCTAAACTAAGCATGAAATCAATATGCAAGTAGAGAAAAATGAAATGCATCTAAACTAATATGAGCAATCAGTATGTAAATACAAGGGAAGAAATATGACCTACCTACTTACCTGGGGCATGGACCGTGAATAAGTAGTACGTTTCATATGGGAATCCCCCGAGAGTTCTTTATGGGAATTATTCTTGACAATGTATGGGCCAAGACATGAGTTGTCATCTCTCTGGTTATACCTGGGCTTTCCCCTTCTCTTTTATAACATGAGCGCAAGAATTCCTTCATTGAAATTGATGTAAGGTGTATTCTCAATGTATGGATAGGAAGGAGACTCTATCTTGACCATCCTTTTGATGGCTTATTCATGTTCTTTATCTTCTTTCTTCAAAATATGGATAGACCTCGGATCTTTCCCTTGGTACTTTGTAAGTTTCTCTTTGTATTCATATGTGCTTGGGAGGAGAATTTATAATGAAGGGTAGCTTATATGAATCACACTCAATAATATGTGGAGGCACATTATAATCGCATTCACTGGCATAATCAGGACCATTAGGATCCATCACATGTCTATCATCTCTTTCTCGATTGTATAATATCTCAAAGGTGCCATCTCCCATGGGGATGTGTTCATGGGTAAGGTCCATTCTAAGGAATCCCCCAAGGAAAGTAGACAATATCCTCGATAAGAGCATCCCCAAGGCATCCAAAATATTGTTGTATCTATCATATTATATAGAAGTAATGCACTTGTATAATTTGTTTCATAACTGTTACAACTCCAACTAAGCAGCTTAGATGTGATTAGGGTAATTATGTATGATTAAACCAGTAGTTTTATGCTTGTACTATTAATAATATACAGTACCCATACTTATTACTCAATCTACTATGATACCCTATTCAACTAGTAATCCGATAATGTTATGATAATCATGACCATTACTCTTTGTCAAACTGTATTGATTTCCTATAATCTATAGGGTAAGTAATGTTGATATTATGGTAGCTGCGGGAGGTATTTATCTCCATGTGTAAACCTGACGAGGATAGAATACTCTGAGAAGAAAGAAGAAACACTAATGAGTTGGCTAATAACCCTAGAAGACTTGTCGGCTCAAGAAGATAATTTATATTAGGTTATTAGTCTCCAAGAGAAGCAGTCAGCCAGAAGATATAATATATATTGAACAGACAGTACCCATAATGAGAAGTCGGCCCAGGTAGTTAGCTAGATTTACTATAAATACAGGAGGCCAATCTTCATTCTGGTAGGGCAGTCTCAGAATTGTAGAGCAGCACTTGTGCGTACTGCAGTGCCCAGTTTTGTGCGCAAGTTTGGAGGAGAGTTGTCGTTGCAGTTGTTGCAACTAGCAGTTATGCTTTGGCTTGGACTATCTCTTGGTTATGGTTTGGACTATCTGATCATATCTTGTTGGTGCGTTATCCTTGGGGAAAGGTGTGCTACCCTTTTTTTGGATATCTAACCTAGGGTTTGCTTCTGGAGTGATTCTATGTCAATGTTAAGGTGCTCGGAGGGTGGCTTCGGCCTATGGTTGGGTGACAATAGTGATATTTTCAATGGTAAAATGAGCACATCCATTCATATTCTAACAGGTTGTGGGCCCAAACCTCCCTCATTCAGTCTAAACCATTGGAAGGAAACATAGCCATAAGGATATTAAGCTCGTTGAAGAACTATCGCTAGGGTTTCTAGCAAGAGCAGTCACCAAAGCATTGTCACTAGGGTTACTAGCAGGTGTAGTTGCAGAAACCCTAATCCTCTCGTCGAGGCACCTTAAGTGAATAGATTGATCTAATTTCCAGATAGATCAGTACGCCCTAGCTTAGTGCATCTCCTGATACTCTCAGCAAGCCAAGACGTCAAGTTTGAGTTTCTAGTCAGATATACGGTTGACCAAGTCAAAGCAGACATGACTTACTCTATGAAGTCAGAAAAAAAGTTAGATGGAGCTTCTAACTTCAGAGTGTGAAAGACAAGAATTGACCTCATCCTTGCCAAGAATAAAGTGTTAGATATCGTGAAAGGAAAGATCATGGAACCAGAGTTTGAAAAAGAAAAATAGAAGGAATCGTAGAACGTTGCAGTTATGGAGAAGTTCAAATATGGTGACATCAATGTCATGAGTATCATAGTGGACTCTATAAAATACCACTTGATACCCTACATATCCCATCTTGACTCATCGAAGAAGATGTACGATGCCCTAACAAACCTTTTCTCTGTCAGAAACATTGGATAAATAATGAGTCTAAAGAATGAGCTATGTGACATGAAGATGAATGATGATGATAGCATGACATCATACTTTGTGAGGATATCCTAGTTAAGAGATCAACTACAAGCTATTGAAGAGATCATTTTAGATAAGGAATTGGTAAACATAGTACTCAATGGTCTTCCCAAGACATGGGATGCATTTTCCGCAAGCATGAACACAAGGAAGGAGTATCCTACATTTGAAGAACTTTGGACTTGTTGTGCTCAAGAAGAATCTAGGATCAGTGCAAAAGAGAAACCCCAAAAGAAGTATGATGATCAATCCTTCACAGTAAGATTCAAGAATTTCAGGAACAAAAGGAAGTTTGTTTCAAGAAGGAATCCAAATCAAGAGAAAGATATTTCATAAATAAAATGCTTCAACTGTCGAAAGTATGGTCACTACAAGAATCATTGTCATGAGCTAAAGAAAAGAAAGGAGAAACACGAAGCATCAGTTGTCGAAGAAAAGGAACCTACAAAGAAGACTAAGTAGGATGAAAGAGACTTCTTCTTCTTAAGGTAACAATACTCTTCTTAGTTCTTATATATATCTTGTTTGCATAGTATCCATACATATCTTGTATATCTATCTCTTGGAAGATAATGTGTTCCAAGAAGAACTATACCTTTTGAAGAAAAACAAGATAAGGATTTTTATCATTATACAAGTTAGATAATACACATGAAAGGATGAAATACATCAAACAAATCATGTGGAAGCTATTACAAGATAAGCCTAAATCAGAATCAATCATGAAGAGACTTAGAAGAAGCAAAAACAGAAAGAAGTCAGCAATCAAGAGGAAATTGGAGAAAATATTTATAACGTTTTGCCGAAGACAATAAGACGAAAGTGTGGACTCTATTAGACAGAGGGAGCCGATTATATATTGCAGAAGACAATAAGGATGCAGATGGAAGCATGGAATCTGTTATATGGAAGGAGCCGATTATATACACTCATACATGAAGCAAGGATTAGGAGGGAGCTAATCCTATGATCCATTGAAGATGATGAAGTATATATCCATGGTAGCATCCATAAAAGACAGTACGTATTCAGTTCAACCTCAGAAGAATTTTTCTTCAAAGAGAAGCCTTAAAGTATCCCTGGTTATCCATCCACATCCATGATTCTATAATGAAAGGAAGAAGTTGAATATTTAGGGCATGGAATCTATAAGAAACTCCATGTACCCAAGATCTAAATAAAAACATCAGGAAGAACATGAATAATACAAGAAAGAAAGAGAAGCTAGAACAACCAATCGTTGTATTAAGAATCACAAGATTACCAACCTAATATGAACTCAATAAAAGAAATCAAGCAGAGGAACTAAAAGTTGTGATATACGCAAGCATTGCAAGATCCATAACTATAGGTTCTCCCAGATGGAAGGAGAAGACTATGATGATTACTTGTTCCAATGAACCAGACATACCTCTACATGAGTCTTTATATCATCTGCAATATCCATGGGTTGGAGTTCTACATCAGATGTATGCAAAGAATGTTCTCCAGAGAAATTGAACAAAGAGCGTATGAAGAGAAACCTCGAGACTTTGAATCATACCAGAAAGAGACCCTTGTATGTATATGGAAGAACATAACTTGGTGGAGAGCCTCTAGTGCACAGCAGAAGTGTGATGAATATTTTCTATAACAGAGATATTGTATCAAGATGACTACTCAGAAGATCAGATCTCATGATGACAGAAGAAGTGTCACATGGATATGTTCCAGTTTTCCAACAATGATATACTTTATTGATTAGAGCTACATGAAGCCTTCAGAGAAAACCAGTGTTCCAGACTGAAGTACAATTGAAATCAAGCATTACATTATCAGTGATGAAGTCCAGAAAGGAGAAAGTGGTTCTCCAATAAATATCCCCACAGATGAGAAGATAAGCAGACATTTTGGTAAAGCTTTTGTCCAAGATGAAAGAGTTTGCATACTCAAGCTGGAGCTCATGGAGACGAATTCCCTATTGAAAAATGAAGAAATGACTCCCAAGTTGGGAGGGAGCACTGATGTATTATTGATTGATGAGCATCTCCTTTCCAATTCAGAAAGTGGATTGAGATTTCTGACTGACAGACATTTTCCAGTTCATAAAATGGTCCAGATTGTTGATGTACCATAGACACCGACTTCCCAATGTGGTTAACATGGGGAGTGGTCTAGGGCGGTCTCTCTTCTTGAGGGTTACTCAAGAAGACTGGCCCGCCTCGCCGGACAGCGATTTCTCATTGTGGTTAACATGAGGAATGGTTTGTTTTGGAGGTTGGTGCAGGACATTCATTTCCTCTTGTGGTTAACATGGGAAATGGTCTGGACATTCATTCCTTAGGGTGTATGCATTATCTCCGGGTTGCACTTTTTTTAGTGCCAGAGGAATGGCCCAGTGTGGGGAATGGTCTAGGTTCATCAATCGGGGACAAACATTCCTTAGGCAGATTCATTCTCTATAGGTTACACTTTGTTTAGTGTCGGAGGAATGGCCCAGGGTGAAGAATGGTCCAGGCTCATAAATCAGGACAATCATTCTTACTTTCTTGAGAAGAATGGTCCAAATAGCTCATCATTGATGTTCTACTCTAAAGGCAGATACTCTTCCAGATCTCATAGATGTGAGTGAAAGAATGGCCCAGATGATTTATTTTATATCATAACATTGTTTCTGTGCAGGTTGATATCAGATGATTGTTATGAAGACCATATATCTCCAGACAGTAGATGTATATTATTGTGGTGGATGTGTTCCACTGTTTGATAAAGTATCTGTGTGGTACTTGGTGTGGTAGTGTACCACTAGATTGTAGTTGTGTACTACTATGGATAGACACAATTGTTCTCTATTGAATTATATTGTTATGATTTCCTTGAAAACTATCAGCAGTGTTGAAAATAATTATCATGCAGATGAATGATGAACAGATATTTCCCAGACAGAAAATGGTTCAGAACATTTACTCTTCTAGATTAGAAGAATGTCTCTTGTATCACTATGTGGAGTGAGCATCATGTCTGATTACTTAGATAGAGTATGGTTTCGAGAGATGATGTAGTTGATGACACTGACGATGATGATGGTGCTCATGATCTAGTCATGATCTAGTCTATACAACTATGTTGATGCTACCGAGTGAATGGTATGTTTTGTTCTCAAGACCATTACATGTAATACCTCCCTAACTAGGAGGGAGTGTTGATAGTATGGTAGTTGCAAGAGGTATTTACCTCCACGTGTAAACCTGACGAGGATAGAATACTCCAAGAAGAAAGAAGAAACCCTAATGAGTTGGATAATAACCCTAGAATACTTGTCAGCTCAAGAAGATAATTTATATTAGGTTATTAGTCTCCAAGAGAAGAAGTCGGCCAGAAGAAATATTATATATTGAACAGATAGTACCCAGAATGAAAATTTGGCCCAAGCAGTTAGCTAGATTTACTATAAATACAGGAGGCCAGTCTTCATTATGGCAGAGCAGTCTCAGAATTGCAAAGCAACACTTGTGTGCACTGCAGTGCCCAGTTTTGTAAGCAGGTTTGGAGGAGAGTTTTTGTTGCAGCTGTTGCAGCTAGCAGTTACGCTTTATCTTGGACTATCTCTTGGTTAGGGTTTGTATTGTCTTATCATCTCTTGTTGGTGCGCTATCCTTGGGGAAAGGTGCACTACCCTCGGTTTGGATATCTAGACTAGGGTTTGCTTCCGAAGTGATTCTTTGTCAAGGTTAAGGTGCTCGGAGGGTGGCTTCGGCCTATGGTTGGGTGACAATAACAATATTGTCAATGGTAAAATGAGCACATCCATTCATATTCTAACAACTACCTAATCACTACTCTGATATGTAACCCTTGTTCAAACATATGTTTTGATCTCATACAAGATGAGTTATAAGTAAACACCAAATACGGAGAGCACAATTATTGTCATTATATCTATAACAGTGAGATGTAACTAATCTTATCTCTTTCTTTCACCCTTGTTATGTACTAGTTAAAGTGATCAAACACACTTGTTCTCAAAGCAATTATGTAAGCTTATTCTTATAACTAATAGTGATAGTTTATCAAATACTAATACCATACTGGCTAATATGGGAATCATCGTATTGATTTACATGAGTATGGATGTCATAAGCTTTAAGTGATCCTAGTTATAAAACCATGGAGAGATATGAACGTATTCATAGTAATCAATACTAGAAGAGCTAGTGATATCAGCGTACATGATTTGCTATATAGTAATTACCATAAGTAATAACATACCTATTTGGGTGAGACGAGATACGTACTCTTAATCAAGTTGATACCACATGTATTTATAATCAACCATAGCTTACAATAGGCTATAAATAACATAATTAAGAAGGTAAATACAATTGATATATACGTCATAAAAGTAATCAACACGAATCCCATACTAGCTATAATAGAAACATAGTAGTAATTCAATATATAGAATCAACATGGAGGTTACTTAATACTAAGGCATGATGAGTTTCCATACTAGAATGAGCGTATCAGAGTGATAGTGCTTACATTACCCATACTAGCTCATTGAAATTGTATCTCTATATTGATCTTAGTGTTTACAGGTAAACGTATTATCTATATACAACAATTATGTATTTTTCCTATTCAACATATGGAAATGGAAGTGAATTGACAATAAAGATGGACTTAGAGTTGTATAATGATGCCTAATTAGTTATAGAGATAATGTATACTCGTGATGCTTAAGGTTACACTAATATGAGATGTTGCAGATATGATAGTTATTACAAGTATACATAAGTTGTGTGTTTATCATAATAGAAATGTTTAAACATAGTAATGGACTTACTTTACCATTACATCACGTATAGGAACATTAATGAAAAGTAATAAATGCTTATCAATATTACATACATCTATGTATTACTGATATAAGTTGTAGTTATGATAGAAAGCAGAATGCTAATCATTACAGTACCACACTTATTTACATAATCAAGCCAAAGTGGCAGTTAATATTCATAGTAACACATGATTCCCATAACCAATACTAGATGTTCCTATTAGTTTAAAATATCATCTTGTTAGGGTACAAGTAGCTTTCAATGAGAGTACTACTCCTGATTAAGTAGAATGAAAAATAATCTTGTACTTACCTTATACACCAGTCTTGTTACCACTTATAGTAGTGATATTCCAGTAATGCTTGTAATTAAGAGAACATATGTAATGATGTATACTTTTATTAATTATAAATCCATACTACTTATACATATCACATAAAGTTGGAAACATCTATGTCCAATATTCACTTACATACAAACTTGTTCCCTAAAGAAGCATGTTGTAATTTATGTCAAACTAGTGAGTATAGTAAGCATAACATAGTAGTTAAGCTTAAGCTAATCATTAGGGATAAGTGATTCCATATCAAAAATGGTTAGAGCTAACACCATTAGTACGAGCGTACATGTTTCTCTATAATGTATGTAAAACCAATGACATTTATTACTATGCTATTGATTATAGATTAGGATAGAAGCTTCATTAAGGACATAATTGCATTGCTTCTATTATTATGGATATAAGGTAGATACTTCTATGATTACTAAGCTACTTAACATTGTTTATTGTTTCCATATGCCTTGTGTTCTCAACATATATGGTATCCAATCTATCATAGTTGGTCCTAAACACCTCATATAATAGCTTCCTTACCAAGAAGATATTGTGTGTTCCAATAGTTACATGGTATTCAATAACCTTCTAATAACCATTGTATCATCACCAGTAAATAGGCTTGCTTCTAATTGTATGTTATACTCTTACAGCAATCTCCTCCTCGGACTTAGACAATGGTAGAGATAGGTATTACTAATTCCATAGGATCTGTATAGAGATCGTAGGTTAGTGTCACTATTACATATAGGCTAAAAAATCAACGAACTATTACGATGATTGTGATAAAATCAATTTTTTTGTCAAAAAAAAAAAATTAAAACGAAATTTTACTGTTTTTTTTTTAAATTAATCTCGATAACGTCGGATTTTCGACGTGTTCTAAGGTCGTCGGAAGTACGATGCCTAGTTTTGACATTTAATATAGTCATTTGTAGGTCAACATAACGGTCATTGACTTCAAAATGGTCAACCTTAATTTAGGGTTATAGTCGTTGGAATTATAATGATGACGAATCTATAAATTAGTTAATTCAAACCGAATTTCGACTAATTTGTTATAGTTGCAACATCTTTTATGTGTTATAGCTCTGCTAATCTTCATTTTTATGTGAAGGTTTTCTTGTTGATTAAGAGATCGAACTGATCTTTGATCTATAGAGCTTAGTTTTGTGATCATTGTTCAAGGCGTTCAAGAGGATTTTAGACTTTGAAGGTTAGTAAAATATTTTTTTTCTTTTGTCTCCTTTAATATTTTATAACCTTATACGTTTATGCAGATTTTATGTTATATGTGAACATGCTAATTTTCCCATGCTTATAGGTGACTTGATCTTTTTCCCTAGTTCTATTATGTCGTTTGATTATGTTACTTGGTTATGGTGAAGCTTTGAAGCTTATGTGGTAAAATATATTGTATGGTTTGGTCTATTGCATTTCAAGAATCGAATAGATCTAGCACATCATCACTGAACTTTATAACATAATCGTCTCAATATTATGGTTGTGGTGAATAATGTGGAGATATTATGGACAAGGTGACGAGAGATGTTATTTCCCTTGCGCTAAATGCGGGAGAACAAAAGTCAGAAGAATTTTAATACAAATAGTTGTAAGACATTGCAAAACCCATGGGCATGTTGAAGGTGGACCGAACGAATATCGTCCCTTGGTAAACTATATATTCATTATTATATCTTTATATTGATTGTATTTATAAAATTTTATATTGTTTAAATATTTCTTATGCAGTACACTAATTTTGCATGTTGTTTGTAATTATAAAGTTAGTGTTGCCCTCTAAATTTCTGTAGTATATTGCACCAAGTAGTACTAGGAGAAATGATGTTGTACTACAAGGTGTCGAGGAATTTGGGCGCCAAGTACTAGCAGAAATGATGTTGTACTACAAGGTGTCGAGGAATTTGGAGTGTCGAATATTGAAGATCAAGTTAATGATCCTATGGAAGAAGATGACAATAATAACAATATAGTTGAAGACGATGGGACAAACGAATTGATCCAAGACTTGTTCGCTCGACCGAACGAGGATGATGATGAGGACATTGGTGATCTTGACGTACCTCTGCTAGAGAAGGCAGAAAACCCACTTTATGAAGGTTAAAAAGAAAATCTTCTTTCTGCTACATTATTTTTGGTGAACTTAAAGGTTTTGAATGGTTTGTCAAACAGTTGTATGACACAGATCCTAAGGTATGTAATATGGTTCATCATCATATACATAAAGGTTGATTTTTTTTCCTTGTTTTTAGTTTTAATTAATGTTTGAAATAAGAATTAAATATTTACAAATTATAACATTCTTTACACTAATTACTCATTTTTTGTGTCGTAGATTGTTAGGTGAATTTTTGTTACCATCGTCAAATATTTTACCTCGCACATATCGAGATTTAAATGCCATTATGAAATAAATTGGAATGGAGTATCAAGTTATAGGTGCATGTCCCAATGATCATATTATATACTATGGACAACATGCGTCGAAAACAGAATGTCTGCAATGTCAGACCAGTAAATATCGAACCGATCAACTAACAAAAAAGGTGCCTCGTAAGGTTCTTTGTCATATTCCCATAATTCCACGTTTGCAACGACTGTTCCGGTGTGAAATCATAGCACAGTTTATGGATTACCATGCACGTAATAGAATTGGAGATTGTGTTCTTTGAATGCCTGCAGATGGTTATGCATTTAAGGAAATTGAGGAAAAATGGCCAGTTTTTAAAGATGAACCTCGTAATGTTAGGCTTTCATTGGTCGTTGACGGTGTTAATCCATTTGGGGAGCTCAGGTCTATTTACTCAGTGTGGCCAATTTTTGTTACCAACAATAACATTCCTCCTTGGATGTCAATAAAGAGGGAGCACATAATGTTGACAATGATTGTTCCAAGTATATAATGTTATCATTAATTTTCCAAATGTAAGATTTCATTTGTATTTCTTGTTGCATAATATCTTGTATTTATTTATTTACTTATATATGCACATCACGTTATTAATTATGTGTAATTTCAAACAATTAGGTAAGTACCAAGTTAAATATATGAATGTATATATCGATCCTCTCATCGACGAGTTACTAAAGTTATGGGTCGGCATCACTATGTATGACGTTTGTAAACCAATAAGGCAGAAGGAATTTCAATTCCGTGGAATACTTGTATCGACAATTCATGATGCCCTGGGACTAACACATTTTTATGGTATGTAACGATCCATTACACTTTAATTATATTATATAATTATTTAAAGATACCATGCTGCATGTTTTTTTAAATAATCCCCTTCGTATAATTGACATAATTATTAATCCAACTTTTGTAGGTCTTCAAACAAAGGGTAGATTTGCATGTCCAATTTGTGGTCCTAAGATCAAATATCGGCGTTCAAAAACTTTAGGAAAGGAGTTGTTTGATGAGTATAGGAACTTCATCTCTAAGAACCATAGGTATCGTACTATTGAAAAACATATTTTCAATGGGAAAGAAGAGACTGGATTAAAACCACAAAGAATGACACCTCACCTATGGAATTTGGAATATAACAAAAGTCGTCGAGATGGTATGTTGCAATTTGTTTATGTAATATTGTATATGTAATGTTATGAATTTTTATTTTATTGAATTTATTTTATGTTTCATCAATGTCGTGAAGGTATTAACAATGGGCTCCCACGAGGAATGAAAAGTTATCCCTCTCAATTCATGAGGTTGCCCTACTATCAGGACCTAAAAATGGCTCATTTGTTTGATACAATGCATATCGGGAAGAATGTGACAGAATCATTATGGTGAATCATATATGGTAGGAGGGATAAAGAAAAAGTCATCAAGATTTGTAGTGGCATTCAGGAAGCCAATCATGCAATGCAAAGTGGGATCCAATCAAATAGCGACAGAGATCGAAATAGCCTTCCCTGGTTATTAATCAAGCAACAAAGCAATGATGTAAAAGAGGTCATTCGGAGAATAAAATTTCCCATGGGTTTTTCTTCAAACATAAATAATATATTAACAAAGAAAGGTGAATTTGGTGGGGTAAAAACACATGATTTCCATACCTTCATTAAGGTAATCATTTTTCTATATATATATTTATATTGGTATACATATTTTTAGTTTTGTTTTATTATAATTTAGAATCAAATAACGATCAATTTTGATTGTTATAGTATGTTCTACCTCTATCTCTCCCAGACCACTTCAACAACAACGTCAAACAAGTTATATATGATCTTGGAAAATACATGAGGTAAGTAGTAAATTATATGCAAATTGTTTTTTCCAATTTTTTATTCAAGTTCTTAAGTTCGGAAAAACCACGAGAGATTTTCCAACGCCTGCTCAGCCCTCATAAGCGGCGGTTGAGCGACATCAAACGTCGAGGGTACGAAAATAGGGCGTCGGAAATTCTGTCCATTTATATTAGTGTGTGCTTAAGTTGTATTGATTTATATACATGCAATGGGTGTGTCTCCCTAATAAATAAACCTAGTGAACACATGAAATACATAGGGTGTTCACATTGTAACAATTTATGTACATGTGGCTATTATGTTACCCTAATCAATAGACCCTATGAACATGTAAAATGTATGGGCATTTACAATCTCTAATATCTATCACATACACCTATCTTACTGAATGTACGTGGTATCTATACATATTACTTATATTATGGAAATGAGATTGGTACTATTACTACTATTGCCTAATTTCAACATATTGTATCCTATATGATTATCATTGAATGCAGTGAATAATCGAACATGAAAATTCATACATATATGGAAAGTCAGTTATAAGGAAGTAAATAACCAATATGAATATGGAAGTATAGACCATAGCCTCCTAGTAATGTGACTACATTGAGCACATGGTAAATACGAGTCCTGGTGTCATCATTACCTTTCATACTAGTGCTCAAGTTGTCGAGGGAAGCAAGATTTGTCTTTCGCAAGATGTAGAACAAGATCACAACCTCACTTTAACAAATCAACGGGAATATGGAGCTAGTTGTCTCGCTTATTATTATAAATGTTGTTGGCTTCCCATGACACACTAGAGTATCTACCCTTGCACATTTTCGTACAACAATGTCTTGGTAAGAAAATTCCATCACTCACATGTTCACTCCAATGCTTCCAAAGAGATGACCAACTTATTTTTCTAGATTGATGGTTCTTTAGAATATGGATTTACATAGTTAATGATCTCCAAGATAGACAACCTGTTGAACTCTAGGGTTGTATATTACAAGAAAACTATGTGGCATAGCTAAAAAATATCCTAGAAAGACTGCTTACTAAAATCTAGGATCAAACCTACAAGAAAACTCTGCTTAAACTGAGAATGTAATACAATAAATGAGAAACCAAGATTTGTAAAGGTGAAAAATGGGACAGATGTTTTCTTTAATTTATTTCCTCAATAAGAACCAATGTACAAAAATATTGTACAAAGAATTACTTTTATAGAGAATCAAAACATGCTTAAGAAATTAAACCATCTTCTAACACACTGAGATTGGGTTGATTTCCAAGCCTTCCATTTCCATAAACAAGTTACAAAGATTATAGAATCCTTTCTTGAAGATGTCAACTACTTGGTCAATCCTTAGCTTAATACAGTATTTGAATGAACTTGAAGGTACTAATTGATCACATAAAAACCCTCTTGGTAAATTGCACAAATTCAAAAATAAATTGAGATTTGTATATCCATAATGAAGTCTGACACGGCTTAAGTGAAGGTGATTTGGATGTTTTGAACAAAGAGATATGACATTAAACTGGAATCAAACTTGAAAGGAAGATGGGTGAAGAATCTTTCGGTGAATATTCTTCTAGTTCTAAGAGTTCTCAGGCAAAGAAAATAAACCTAAGTGGTATGTTCACACATTGGAAGATGCAAAGTTAGATGAATCATTATAGCTCGATGGAGTAAAGAATGTATCTATAGGACTAGGTACAAAGAATGTAGTTTTAAAGACAAGAATAAGTTATGGTTGGCCATAAAAGAATATGCATAAAAGGAAGGGATTAATCATCATGAAATATTGGATACAACAACTAAGATGATGATAATAAAAAATGGCATGCCATTAATAGTGATCATAAGACCAATGTTTTTATGTGGTTAAAACCCTCTAAATAGATAGCATGGACCAATCGGGTGGTAAGCACAAATCATTATATCCACTAAGATCGATAGAGATTAAAGAAGGACTTTACTTAGTCCAAAGGAAATAAGGAAAGAGAACTATACTTTGATTTCCCTCTCAACTGGAAGCCAATCAGTTGCACATTGGTATGGATCTAAGACCCTTTCCAATGGATTACATATTAACAAGATGCACAAAACAGAAAATAGAAAAATATAAGAAAATGAATTTCTTGCATTACACTTTTCCTCCATATAGGAGTCAAAGGTCCTTTATATTCCAAAACTGGGCCATTTCAGGCCATCCAAGAAGCATTAAAACAAGAATAAAATAATAATTATGTATTAGGTCAAATTATGACAACGTCTAGATTTTTCATTAGAAATATAGGGTCAAATTATTCTGTGTCCATAAATTATCCCCTTTTGCTAACTATGGTTTATCATTTGATGCAGTGTAGGTACAACCGAACAAGTACTTGTCAGACCTATAATCCTCGAGCGAGGGAATTTTTGGAGGGGAGGAGGGAAAGTGGTACGTCCAACACATCTAATAGGGAAATATCAACTAGAGGAGAAAAGGTTAGAAGAAAATTATGTAGAAACATGGAATTTTTTCTTGTTGAAGGAGGTTCTTATTCTTAAGACGATTAGAGAATAGGTGGCATTGAGGTTCCTTTGAGGTACAAACATCTAGTGAGATGATGGGTACCCAATCAAATTCCTCAGTTAGACATTGACTTATGTGTCAATGAGAGGATTTATCGCATTGCTCTATTGTCCATACATGCTCTGGGTCTATTCTCCATGGATGGCATAAAGGTGAAAGTGGAGGAATTTTTGAGTTGATGGAGTATGTCGAACCATGATACAACTATGGAGATTGGTTGAAGTTGGTCTGATATATTCCAAGTATGTAGATATATGAAATCGTTGCAAATTGTATATAGCTAAAAGATAATGATCAAAATAAAGGAGAGATGATGTATATTGATGGCAGGACAAAGGCGTCGGGAATATTGCAGGGCTTATTAATAATACAAGACCCAGGACAATAAGAAAGCAACTCAATTGTATATTTGAGGAGCGTGAAGGAAATCGAATATTCGTATGTGCATTGGAAACAATAGCTGCAAGGGAAGAGTTTTTTTTTCGATTATGATTTAAATCGAATCGATGGAAGCATTGTTATTATGCGGGTAAATATGTTCTACCAGTATACCAACCTATAATTAATGTTTTCTTTTTTATATATTTAACATAAATTTTAATAGCTCATGTTTCTTAGATTATTTTTAAACATTCTAAATTGTCATGCATCTTATAATGTGGCAAGGTGATCGTGGGAAGGCACTGGCTAGCTCGCAGCAGGTATAACAGTGATTTTCATATCAATTATTGCTTACAATAATTGAATTAACATGTTTATTTGTTGATGTAGACGAGCACATCGTCGGAGCACAATGATGTGTGGGATGAAATATATGATTTCATCAACCCAATAGAAACAATTCAAAAGGCCTTGAGAAAGGAAAATAGGGAATACATTGAATTAGTTAGGCCTAATCCACTTGTAGAGGAGGGAAAAGAAAGGATGAAAAATTTTAAGGCGGGATATAGAACAATTTGGGGTAAGCGCAATTAAAAAAAAAAAAAAAAAACACGTCTAACATATATTGATATAACACACCCAACCCCCTAAGTACCTTTTTAAGGGATGGGGAATCAAAATTTTTCTTTTATCCATCATCTCTAATCCTCTTCTTGAGATCTCCATCGCCTTATGCTCGTTAAGAGCTTTCCAACGAATGTTACCATGCTCAAATCCCAGCCTTGGATTGGAATTATTCCCTCTCGAAGCTCTTCGAGCATCATCGGTCAAAGGCCACGTGGCACCCATGTGGGTTCGTCCCCTTCATACCATTCCACCTAGCATGGAATTGACCATGGTTGTTGTCCCTTGGCGATGACATGGTCGTTGGAGAGGTGGTTACAGGGTATGTTATACGTGCCTTCATGATCACCATCCCTTCGGCCTTTCATCCTTCATATATGTGTCTGAGCCATTCCTAGAGTCCTGAAGTCCTTCCACATAGCTCCAACCTTTGGCCCTTTTGGGAGCATACTTTCTAACATCACAACTCTCCCGAAGTTTCGAACTCCTAAAGTTTCGCATTAATTCCATGTAGCATATGCATTCGACCCTTTTGGGAGCATACTTTCAAACATCCCAAGTATCCCGGAGTTCTGAACTCCTTAAATCCTGAGGTACTGCCATGTAGGTCAAACAACCGCGCACTAGGGGGTGACACATGAAAAATAATAGAGATGACATGTGGCCCTGTCAATCGGTGACATATGTCACATTCCATTTGGCATACAAGGCATGTAAAATGTACAAATAAGGCTAACATGTGGCATGCCAAACATGGGTTCACGTCACCTTGGGTGACATCAACGTGCCACGTCACTAAGGATGGACAACCTCCAAAAGCCTTTAATCTCAACTACCTGGGAAATCACCCGGAGCCCCGAAGTCTGAACTCCCACCAGCAACCTCCCAAGACCCCTTCTATCCTACAGATGAAATGTGACCATGTAGACCCATAGATCTACGTCCTATGTTGTTTCGCAACTTCGGCGTTCAGGGGTTCCATTGTGTAATCTCCTCTTGACTCCCGGAGTGGTCAGCACCGAGATGACTACAGTCTTGATCCAATGTTCAAGAAGAGATCCTTATATGTCCCCATATCGACGGTCCTCATCGCTTCGCGACTTCAGTTTTTGGGGGTTCTACCCGCTTAACACTCCTTGTCTCCAGGAGAAGGACTTCGTTGAAGTGCTATACGCAAATCATTCCACTGCTGGATCGGATGGTTGGGAGAGATTCTCAATGGAATCCCCAGATCCATGGTTCAAATTGATTCATAACTCTGGTGTTTGGGGGTTTTGGTGTTATGACGCCTCTATTCTTCCGAAGCGATCAACACCAGACTGACCACGACGTAGATCCAATAGTCGGGGAAGATTTTGAGTACCCTCGGATCCACAAAGTATGTTACTTTTTGACCGGTAAGTGGGTTAGGGTTTTAATCGGTGGGAAAGATCCCATGGTTATGGTTAAGAGTCCGCCAGATGTCGATCAACCTCATGGGTAACCGAACCAGTAGATTAACTTTGGTTGGTTTCAAATATTGTAAAGCCATAGCATCATGGAGCTCCAAACTCCCGGAGTTTCGAATCCAGAAGGCTTATCTCCCATTGGGCGTAGCACTGGGTTCCATGGTCCTGGTCATATGAGGTTTCCCGATAAGTTCCAGGACTACACGCCCAATTCTTCATTGTGATTTGGTTAGGGTCGTGGGCATGAGCCCTCGGTCACACAGAAAAGTGGTTTAAAGGATGTGCCCTTTGTCTGCATTCTACAAGTGTTATACCTTCTGATCTTGCAAATACTTCGAATGAAGTGTGCGAACACTTATTGCGCTTCTCCTGGAATTAAGAACATAGAGATTTATAATCATCTACACAACTTTCATAGGCTTTGTGCACCCTCGCACTACCTCTCCTGAGCTTAACAACCCCTTTTTCCAGGAGACCCAAAACAACTCGAAGTGTAAGCATGCATACATGAAATTGTGCATATGGTCAAAAAAATCACAGTTCATTTCCTTTAATTTGAGCCACCACAGGGGCTCAAGTATTTACATGTACAAATCATGTTCGACCATATAGTTCCTTACTTGCTTAAATACGCAACCAGGAAAAATAAAGAAAACAGTCTAATCATCAAACAAGCATGCACACCCCTGAAACGTTCACAGGATATTCAACCTTATTTTATAGTTATAGTTCAGTTTCACACAGTATGAGAATACTTATATATTACAAATGGTTTCCATCCAAATGATTTTCGGTGTTCTCCTTTACAACCAACCGTAGGTTTAGAGGAATTCACTCTTAGCACTCTGGCCACCCCCATGCCAAGCCATGAACTCACTAGGGAAAACTCCTGCAATTACTTAGAGACTCTCTCGTTGTCACAACCTCTATGAGGTTTATCATATGCTTTATCGGCATCAAGATCGTGGCCCTCATCTCTAAAGAGTCCCTTTTTTTGTTCTATGTTGTAACCAAAACAATTTAATCTCCCAGTTCTTCTCTCAACTGGATATTTTCTCATGCTCTCCTCTTTCTCTTAGCATATCTCGTTTGCATGCCCCCTATGGGCTTGGTCTCTTCGCTTTTTTGAATTCATTTGTATTCTTTCACACCTTTTTCCTCGTCAGGAAGGTTCTGGACCTGTCATGTTCCTTATGTCAGAAGAAACTTGGGTCAGTCTGGGCCTGCCAGAGAACCGCACTCTATGGTACTTTATATTTTAACCTTGTACAATATCTACTGCAAACAAATATTCAGTAAAAGAACAGAAAAGATACAATGGAAAATACAAACATTACACATAGATTTTTCCCCTGGAAACCCAAATTAGGAAAACCAACATATTCTATATTTTCATTATGTTACATTGTTTACAATACAATATAAAAATAGGAGCCAGCAGCATTCAAAACCCTAACCTAATGACTTGGATTAGTCAACAAACCTAATTCCTTAACTGGAAATAGAAAACCATCGGCAAAGAAACCATGTGCCGAAAAACCAGCTAAATATGTGACACGTTTCCTGAGGCAGAAAAAAAAAATCTCGAGGGCACTGCCCCCAAACCCCCCTATGTGCCCAATGCAACGCTCAGACGCCACTACTCGTGCAAATAATATAATACATACCCAACAATCTCCCACTTATTGTTTTCTTTGCATACAGGGGGTTACAGGGTTACATAGTAAACAATCCAGGGTAGCAATGCCCATGGATCCTCTACACCAAGAGAATTTCTCAGTTCTCACATATTTTTTTAATGAATCTGCAACATTCTTCAAAGTGTCCACCTTCATCAGAAATATTTTCTTTTTTGCAACCATGTCTCTCACAAAGTGATATTGAATATCAATATTCTTTGTCTTTGAATGATAAGTTGGGTTCTTCGCCAGAAAAAATGCACTCTGACTATCACATTCTATCCTTACAACTCGTTGTGCCAACCTAATACCTTAACACAATCTTTGTAACCATACTGCTTCCTTACTTGCATGAGTGGATCCCATGTATTCATCTTCTGTAGTTGAAAGTGCCACTACAACCTATCTTTTGCTCATCCAACTTATTGTTTCTCCAAACAGGTTAAACACATACCCACTTGTATATCTCCTATGATCCAGATCTCCAACCCAGTATGCATCCACAAAGCCATGTATATCCACCACTCTGTCCAATCCCGGTTTTCCTTGGTAGCACAATCCAAAGCTAGTAGTTCCACGCAAATACCTAAAAACCCTTTTTATTGATGTCCAATGCTCCTTCCCTGGTTTTGACATATACCTGCTCAAAACTCCCACTACATGTGCAATGTCCAGTCTAGTATAGACCATTGCATACATCAAAATGTCAATTGCACTCGCATATGGAACATGAGACATGTTCTCCTCCTCTTTGTGTGTCTTAGGACACTAATCTGTAGATAACTTTACACCAACAGGAATAGGAACCTTGACCGGTTTACATTCCTACATATTAAACCTCTACAATATTGTCTTGACATATTTTCTTTGATTTAACCATAGTTTCCTCCTTTTCCGATCTCTTTTAATTTTCATGCCCAAAATGAAATTTGAATCACCGATATCCTTCATGTCAAATTTAGAGGAAAAGTGAGTTTTCACATCCTATATAATCTCCTTGTTGTTTCCTATCAGCAACATGTCATCCACATACAATACCAAATAAATCAAATGATCACCAATTAATTTAAAATACACACAGTGATTCTCTTTGATTGTTGTGAAGCCAAGTCCCAACATATAAGTATCAAAATTTTGATACCACATCCTTGGTGATTGTTTTAAACCATAGAGGGACTTTTTCAGCTTGCATACCAACTCCTTCTTTCCCTTCACAGCATAACCTTCTGGTTTCTTCATATAGATTTCTTCTTCCAGATCCCCATGTAGGAATGTTTTCTTCACATCCATTTGTTCTACTTCAAAATAAAATGCAGCAACAACAGATAACAGAAATCTTATAGAGGTTAACTTGGCAACAAGAGAAAAAATATCACCAAAATCAATTCCCTCAACCTGGGAATAACCCTTTGCTACTAACCGAGCTTTGTATTTCTCCACTTTTCCTTTTGCATTCATCTTATTTGTAAATACCCATTTGCTTCCAATGGTCTTTCTTCCAATCGGAAACTCCACTAGATCCCAAGCCTCATTCTTATCCAAATGTGTCATCTCTTCGTCCATGGACCTTTTCCAAAGATTTCCATCCTCTAAATCCACTGCCTCCCTAACAGTTCTAGGATCATCATCTGTAATAAACAAAGAAAAATTTGAATGGAAATCAAATGGATTATACCTTTCTGGTAGCCTTTTTTCTCGAACCGATCTCCTCAATACTGGAGTATGAGGATCTTCTTCTTCTTATTCATGTTCTTCTGTAGAGTCTGACTCATCATCCTTTAAATCAAACTCTATTTTCTCTGGTTCTTCCTTACTTGGTAGGACTTCATGTTTAACAACATCCTTCATTTCTCTAAATACCACATCTCAATTATACACTACCTTCTTAGTTTCTGGGTTCAAAATCTTATAACCTTTGAGACCATATTTATATCCAATAAAGATACACTTTTCAGCCTTTTTATCTAGCTTACTCTTTTTTTCCTTTGGAACATGAATATATGCATCACAGCCAAATACCTTGAGATGTGTGAGAGAAGGTTCCTTACCAGTACATACCTCTTGTGGAGTCTTGTCATCCAACATTGATGAGGGTGATATGTTGACCAAGTAACATGCAGTACCCACTGCCTCTGCCCATAATTCTTTCCCTAACCCGGCACCACTGAGCATGCACCTTTATTTTTCCATCGTTGTTTTGTTCATCCTTTCTGCAACTCCATTTTTCGGAGGTGTATATGGAGTAGTATTTTGCCTTGATATACCACACTTCTTACAGAATTCTTCAAATTCATTCCCACAAGACTCTCCGCCATTATCTATCCTGAACACCTTAATTCTTTTCTCTATTTTATTCTCAACAAGAGCCTTAAACTCTTTAAACCTTCCAAATATTTCGGATTTCTTCCTAAGGAAATATATCCAAGTATTCCTCAATAATTCATCTATAAATGAGACATAGTACACATATTTTCCCAATGATGGGACCGACACAGGTCCAAAAACATCATTGTGAACTAGTTGTAAAATTCCCTCTGCCCTTGTTTCACCAGAGGGTAATCTTACCCAATTCTACTTCCCATATAGACAATGTTCACAGAAATCAAAATACAAAGAGCAGTTAGACATACATTCAACCATACCTTTACCATGTAGTAGTTGAATACCCTTCTCTCTGATATACCCTGGTCTTTGATGCCACGGAATAACCTTTTCTCCAGAGACTGTAGGATTTATTTCCTCTTCAACTCTAATATTAGGAACAATGGAATAGTACACCCATCACTAATAGTTCTTCCTTGCATATTATACAGAGTTCCAAAATGAACTCCCTTCAGCAACACAATTTCTCCTCGAACCATCCTGCAGGTTTCCTTTTCAAATATTGTTTTTACCCCTGCATCGTCCATTTTTCTTACAGAAATCAAATTTTTGGCCAAACCTAGGATGTGCAGAACACCAGGAAGTAATCTAATCCTTCCATATATGAGCCTCAACTTGACTTTTTCATCGTCCTATGATTCTGGTTGTCGAATCATCACCTAAGAAAACATTACCTCCATCATACCTTTCATATTCATAGAACCACTCCCTATGGGGAGTCATATTAAAGGATGCACTCGATTCAACCAACCATGCCTCATGATATGCATGTGTGCTTGAAGAAGCCAAGTACACATCCCCTCCTTCCTTGGAGGTCTTTTCTTCTGTAGAAGGAGATTCTTCAGATCCCTTCTTTTTCTCAACTTTGGATCTGCACTACTTGTAGTGCCCTTATTTTCCACATCTCCAACATACCTTTACAAAAATTTTAGGAGATTTAGATCTACCCATAGACTTAGATATCCCACTTGAGAACTTAGATCTATTTCTTTCCTCAGAACGTCCTCTTGAAAATAATGTGTTTGTTCTCTGTCCTTCCATATTCTTTTGTCTCATCTCCTCTGACGACAAGGATGAGACCACTTCATCAAACTTCAAGGCAATTGTATTACTAAATATGGCCACAACTAGACTATCCCATGAGTCTGGTAAAGAACACAGTAAAATAGTACATTTATCTTCATCTGAAATTTTAATCTCAACAGATACTACCTGACTTACAACATTATTGAAGGCATCCAAATGCTCTGCCACCGAGTCTCCATCTCTCATCCTCAGGTTATACCTCTTCTTTCTTAGGAATAGTTTATTTACTAGGGACTTAAACTGACACAAATTCCCCAATGTTTCCCATAAATCCTTGGTTGTAGCTTCCTCTGACACATTCAGTAATATTGAATCGGAGAGACACAATCGGATTGTGCTCATTTCCTTCCGATCCAACTTTTTCCAATCATCTGCTGAAATTCTTGTAGGTGTGGTACTTGGATCTACCGTGATTCACTGATCTCTATCCACCAACAAATATTCTAGCTTGAGCTTCCACAGCTCAAAAAATTTCCCATTAAACTTCTTGATATCCATCTTCGAATTGCTTTCCATTTCTTTTCACTTGAAAAATCAATACCACAGATCTCCCACTGTAACAAGGCTTATCAAAGTCCCTAACCAAACCCTTGACCACAAAGGCGTCCCTTGAAGCCAACAAAGCTTTGATACCATATGTACATTTTAACCTTGTACAATATCTACTACAAACATATATTCAGTAACAAAATAGAAAAGATACAATGGAAAATACAAACATTACACATAGTTTTTTCCCCTAGAAACCCAAACCGGGAAAACCAGCATATTCTATATTTTCATTGTGTTACATTTTTTACAATACAATATACATATAGGAGTCAGCGAAATCCAAAACCCTAACCTAATGACCTAGATTAGTCAACAATCCTAATTCCTTAACCAGAGAAAGAAAACCATCGGCAAAGAAACCATGTGTCGAAAAACCACCTAAATATGTGACATGTTTCTCGAGGCAGAAAAAAATTTCTCAGGGGACCTGCCCCCTTGCACCCCCCTCAAACCCCCTTGCATGCCTAACGCAATTCTCAGACGCCACTACTCGTTCAAAGAATATAACACATACCCAACAACACTTTGGGTTGATAGTTATTTTATTTTTATTTTATTTTCTCTCCTCAACCAGACCCTCCATGCTTCCATTCATGGGGGTAGTTGATTGTTCAACCACCAATCCTCCTTTCATTAACTGATTCAACCTTGGAATCCATATGAGGCTCATTATTTCAACAAAGAGAATTTTTTTCATTTGACATAATGAACCCTCTCTACAGTTTCCTCACTCTTTCCTCTAGTGATATCATGGCCATTACTTCAAGGATTCACCCCCCACAGTCGGTCATTGGCAATGTTATCACTCTATAAATCCATTCGCCTGATAAACAGAAGACGAAGGTAACTTTTTCAACCAACTTTGAGACCCGAAAACCAGCCTTTCGAATCTGGAGAGGGCTCTCTCGAAAATGGTGTGGTCTCCGTGCAGGATATGACTTTGAAAGCAATGGCTAAATTTAACACCTATGATAAAATGGGTTCTGGTTATATTGGTGCAGAAAGGTAAGACTTGTGCTAGGCGGTTGATCTAAGGAAGAGATGGGACAAATGACTCAGTGACTAGATTTGAGAGGATAAGGCTAGGCGAGCAACAGCCTTCAGTGTAAAACTGTAATGTGTGGCGGGAGAAATTATAGGAAGTAACTCAGGAGCGTCGTTGTGGATGAATTCAAAGTTAGCTTTAGAGGAAGACGTTTTGTCTAACTGGCGTGAACAATGGGTGTTGTAAAGTGAATCCGCAAGTTCTATAATTCATTCTAAAATAGACAGAAAGATATATGAAATACAAATAACAAGAAAGCACATACACAAATAAAGAAACACAATACATACAACTATTACAACTAGAATATTTTCATCAAATCACATGACCTTTGCATTAAATTCTGGTCAAAACTTCAGATTACATACAATAGCTATCGTCTACCAAATTTTCCAACCAACTTGGATTACATCGAAAAGATGAAATATATAAACAAGGGTTTCGCTTCGGCTACCCTGCTTCCTAACTGCGAACCCTTAGAACTAGGAAAATTGAACAACATGCGTTAGAGACTCTTCGCATAGTGTTTCCAAAAATAGACAATAATCATGCCCTTTTTACTTATGATTGTTCGCAATTTCGCCATGGGATCTGATCGTCGGTAAGGATCTGGCATGGAGAAAATATGTCTCATTGTGTTCCTTTGAGCAGGTGTCCCGGTGAATAGGTGTTTGTCAGGAGCTTTCTATTTGTAAATAACCGCTTCGATTTCAGTGATGTGATCATTTGTTGAGAGTTGCGCGTAGTAAGCAACTGTTAAATCGTCATGGTCATGATCAAAATGGTAGTGTGCTTCAGAGAAAATGTATCTTTCAAAACTACCAATATTTGTCTCATCTTTAGCGGGTGCAGAGACGGGTGCCAACTAAACTTGTTTTTCCTGTGCGCTGGCGAGAGATACGTGGGCTTCTCTCTCTGTCATTTTGCATTCTCTGGAATGTTTTGCGTGTCTTTATTTTGTCATTATTTGTTCTTCTCTCAACTATACAATGTTATATTGTGCCTCTCTGAGCTTCCTTTTCAACCACACCATGTTCCCTTCGCAACCCTGCGTTGCGGACGCTTCTGTGGCCTTTGTCGCTAGTTGTCATCGTAATTCCATGTTTTACTGATAGAGCTCAGCGATGGCCAGTTTATCTTGCTACAGTTGCTGAGATGGAACTTGATCATTCATTTCTGCAATATTTTCTCTCCTTGTTCTGCTCTTGTCTTCGCGGCTCGATCCCCCAGCAGGTTCTAGCCAGATGGCGCACCTGAGTCATTCTTAAGCTATCAATCTGACACATGGTTCTTCTAAAATTTGAGCTTCCACGATCGCCTGGTTTTTTCTCAGTCTGCCCCTCCTCCAAGGCATTTTTTCTAGGGAGAGGGGGCTCTTGTTTTCTTCCCTTCCTGTGCGAATCCATACATTTCAGATTTTCCATGAATTGATCTGGTCTTCTCTGCAGGTAAAAGAATAGTTCCTTTTACGTCTTTGGGAATGCTTACCGCAGGTGAGAATGCATCCCAGTCCCTTTGGGGCTCGGACCTTACAGTTATGTTGCTTCGCACGCCTTTCCTTGCACTCTGAGAGGTCGTCATGGCGCGACCAAGGTGAATTATGCGTGTAGTGTATCCAACAAATGCACAGGATGGAAAAGTTATGATCACGCTAGACTGGCAAGGGAAATTGCAAATATAGTTTCAGGCCTAGTTCTACGACTGGAGAGAATTTTGAGCATCTGGGATTTATAACAAATCGGAAAGAAGAGGAAATCATGTCGAAGGACAATGAATTCATGGCGACGAGATGTTCCAAATCAAGTTGCAGGTTTTCCATGGAAAATCCTCGCGTGTAGGATACATGTGATAAGTCTTGTTGGTCATGCATGATACGAACATCATGATTTTTCATTCCATCGGCCTCCATGATGAACTGATAATAATTGTTGTACTTGCTGACGTGACCTCTATTAACCACTTGACTCGACCTAGGGCACGTGTAGACTGGTTTCTCGACAGGACTCGACTTTCTTGGAAAATACATACTCGTACCTCTTATACAAGTTTCGAATCTAACATCCCTTCCCATTTCCAAGGGCCAACCGGACACTTGTTGACCTCAAACTTACGGTGTTACGTACCTAACTTCACATGTTCGGGCGCATGGGTCACAACGTGACTTTAAAACCGACTCTAAATTGGAAAGAAAAATGGTAGCGCTAACAGTTGGCTCCAACGAGGATGTTATCCTCCCTGTGAAGTAGCAAAGAATAGTAGACCAGGTGCCTAACCATTGGAATTTATTTGACCTCTAGGCACTAGGAAAAACAAACTAAACCTATTGACGTAGCTTCTAAGACTCCAGCATAAAATTAGGTCCTTTTCTTCGGGCTTCAATTTTTTGATGACCTACAAACTCGACGCAAAATAAAATGACTATTTACAATGACAAATGACTTAAATGGATTTTATTCCATCAGTTAATGTTTTAGGAAACTTCCATTTACAGGGCCTCAATCAAAACTTTCTCCATCTAATCCTTATAGAAAATAATCATTTTTTCTGTTGTGATCGCAAATTATGAACGGACCCGTCCAAAGGTGGTTGAACTTTGCATGCTTCCCTTTACCTTCATTTATTGTGTCCCATCTCAAAACTATGTCACCCAACCAGAAATCTTCTAGCTTAGAACGCTTATCGAAAGCTTTCTTTATCTTTTCATGATGGAGCTACAACCGATTATACACCTGATCTCTTTCTTGTTGCATATGAATTAGCAGATTAATCCTCCTCTACGTAGCATTTGACTCAGCCTCTTGTTCTTGCAATAGCTTCCTGACAATGGGTCCCAGTGAAGTAGGGAAAATCGCGTCCGCGCCGTAAACGATCTGGAAAGGCGACGTTGATATAGATTTCTTGGTGGTGACCTGGTCTGCCCACAACACATAGATAAGATTTTATGCCAAGCTCTCTTGTTTTCTTGCAGGAGTCTTTTAATGATCCTGGTCAAGATCTTATTTGAGTATGTTTCTAACCCGTTTCCTTACGGATAGTACGTCGTGGAATGCCCCGGGGTTATGTTATAATCCTGGAAAAATTTCTCCATCCTATTATACTTGAATGTGGTTGCATTATCTGTAGCGATCTTAATGAGACACCCAAACCTTGACAAAATGTTTGTCTCCAGGAATTGGATAATGACTGTGTCGGTAGCTTGTTTCGTGGGGATCGCCTCTATCCATTTCGTGAAATAGTTGGTGGTCGTGAGTATTCACTTGTGTTGCATAGAGGATGGTGGGTTTATCTCTCCTATGAAATCTAGACCCCATTGCATAAAAGGTTCTTCGACTGAGATCAGCTTCAGCGGCAAAGGCTGCAGATTTTTTCTTCCATCGAAGATCTGACATTCGTGGCAGCTGGAGACCTCCTTATATACGTCAACAAAAATTGTAGGCCAGTAATAGCCTTCCCTCGAGAATTTTTGCGTGGTGGTCTTCCAATAGTAGTGCCCTCCACAGTCACCTTTGTGAAATTCTTGTATGGCCCTCTTTGTGTCGTCTTCCAATAAACAGCTCAACAATATTCCCCTGGGATCTTTCAAGTAGAGTGAGTTGTCCAGGATGCATAACTTAACCTCTTTGAGCTTGAGAAATATGGCCTTAGTCTTACTCACGCCCATAGGGGCCTAGAGATTCTCCAACACGTAGATGATGTCTGCATACCATGGCGAGTCGATGAATTGTTGAGGCACCTGCGCAGTTTTTTCTTCTTGGGGACATTCCGACAGATCAACAATGAAATTCATTCCTACAGCGTTGCAGTCCGATCGTGCCATAAACTTTGTGAGACCCTAACCTTTGATCATATTTGTAGGCTTGATTTCAAGGTCATATTCTAACATGGTTGTTATTCACATGCCTCTCCTTCCTTCCGGGTCAGGTTGAGTCAGAATATCCTTTAATGAACTGCTAGGTACACAAGTGATAACATGGGAGTGCAGTATGTATGTCCTGAATTCTTTCAAAGATTTTACTAAGGTATACGTCTGCTTTTCCATGATGTCATACCTTAGTGGAGCGTCACGCAGTTTCCGGCTGAAATAGGCTATTGGTTTTTCGAAATCATGTTCGTCTTTCTGTAGTAGCACGTCGGCAATAGTGTGTTCTGAGGTGAACGAAAACAAGAGGAAATATTTTGTAAAATCGGGTCTAGCTAGTACAGGATCCTTTGTCAGCACCACCTTTATATCCTAAAAATACTTCTTGGCCTCTAGGTTCCACTTGATCTTGTTTCCCTTCCTGAGCATGCAAGTTATGTGTTTTTTTATTTCCGCCAAGTTTGGGATGAATCTCCTCAAAAATTTTACCTTTCCCAGGAAAGATTGTACCTCCTTTTTACTGTGTGGGGTGTCGATATTCAGGATCCCTTCAACCCTACTAGGGTCTTTCTTAATTCCCTCTTTATAAATGATGTTCCCTAACAACTTTCCTTCTTCTACCGCAAAGTGGGACTTCTTTGGATTCAATGATATGCCAAATTTTATGCACTTCTAGAAAACTGTGTTCAAGTGCTCGATACGTTGTTTGTCGGAGGTAGAGTACATAGTGATGTCGTCCAGATAAATAATGATGAATTTTTTCCTTTCATCAGCAAACACGATGTCCATGGCCCTTTGGAAAATGGCTCCAGCGTTCATGAGGCCGAACGGCATCTTGGCGTACATGAACGTTCCCCATGGAGTTGTGAAAGTTGTCTTCTCTCTATCGTCTGGGTGAACCATGATCTGATTATGTCCTGATAATTCGTCTAGCATAGATGTCTTCTGGGACCCCACCACCTTTTTCAGGATGTAGTCCATTTTAGGAAGGGGATAGTGTTCCTTGAGAGACACTTTATTTAAATTTCGTAAGTGCACACACAGTCTTATCTCGCCACTTTTCTTCCTTACAGGTACCATATTAGCTACCCATTTCGTGAATCTCAAAGAAACAATGATTTTAGCGTCGAAAATATTTTTTACCTCTTTCTCAACCAGCGGCACTAACGGGGGATTTATCTGTCTCAGCTTCTGTTTAAAAGGTTTATGATCTTCCTTCAGAGGGGTAACATGTTGTATCAGTTTCGTGTCATACACTTTCAGGTCATCGTAGCTCCATGTGAAGACGTCCGAGAAATATTTCATGAGCTTTATATAGTCCTCCTTGACCTCTGGACTGAGTGTCTTGGATAATTTTACCATCTTCAGGTTCTCCTCAGTCTCGATGTTGCAGTCTTCCACGTCTTCTTCACTTGCAGCGATCCTCGGGTTCTTAGCCACATCATTCTCGTCAAACAGATTTTCCAGTGGCACCAACCCCTTTGGAATAATATTATTTTCCAATTGTATTATGTCCCTTCACACGATCTGGTTTTGGAAAGGGTTTTCATTGTTGCACGCATCTGATCTCCCATCTTCGTCTCCACATCATTCCTTGTCAATGTTTGTATTAGAGAACTCCTCACTCATAAGGAGGAATATTTCCACCTGTTTGTCATCATCGAACACTTTCCAGTGTTTGATATTATCAGGCATTGTCGGCCTATGCCTGACCTCGATTTCATACTTTTTGTTTGGGAAGATTGGGATATTAAAAACTAAGGTCGAGGTGGCTAACGCATCGGTGATATGGTTTTTCTCTCTGGTGATAGAAAATAGGTCACATTCTGAGAATCCTTCGAGGAGGACCAAATCCAAATTTATGTATGCCCTCAGCTTGGGGTGTTTGGTCTGATATACACCCTTTACCTGATTTATGATCAGCTTGGAATCCCCATGCACTGCTATCTTCTACGTGCCCAATTATTTCAGAACTTGTAAGCCCAATATCAGTGCTTCATATTCGGCCATATTGTTAGTGCACACAAACGCGAGTTTGTATGAGCATAGCTTCATTCTTGCTTCAGGGGGGCTCACCCATACGTTGGCCCTAGCTCCTTCTCTGTTGACTGCACCATCAAAACTCATGTTCCACACCCTGTTTTCTATGCGATCTTTTGGGTCGGCGCATTCTATTGTTTCCTGCGCGGTCTCATCATCAGTTGTTACAATGGTTGTCGACTCTTCTTCTTCAAAATTCAGTTCATTATAGAATATAAAAGACCCCACCTCGGTGTCGACAGCGTATATGGGATGATTGTGTGGTTGCGTCTTGTTTCTTACCATGTACTTCAACAGCACTTCTCTATACATCCTTCTATCATGGTCAGAAATAGGGATAGTGGCATATGACATATCCATCTGCAATGTGCCTTTCAACTTCGCAACCCATGACCTCGAGAGAAGCATGTCGAATTTTGGGGGTATGTCTGCGATGACCACGTCCATGACCATGCTCTTAGAGTGGATTTGAGATAGCGATACAAATAGGTATTTGATAAGGCCCAAACATTTGACTTTCCTCGAATCAAAAGAGAAAAGGTCTTTGTATGGCCTGGTGACATCCAAACCTAGTTCATCCATGATCACCTTCAGCATGAGGTTGTGCGACGCACCATAAACCAACATGGCATTATGCTGGTTCATGTCGTGGATCTTCAGACTGACGTAGAAAGGAGGGACATATTCGGTATCGCTTGTCTCTTCAACGCACAGACCAAAAAGGATGGTGGGATGATCATCTTGGAGATTCAGAGTATCGGGGGTCCCCCGTTTTCAGCATTTTAATTATTTGTTCCCGATACTCTCCCTTTCTAATAATTTCATTGAACGGGACAGAGATTTTTATTTTGGCAATATCATGCTCAAAATTGAAAGGGGGACAAGTTTTCTCTACCTCTTTACCGCTCGCCTCCCGACCTGTCTCCGAAAATTTCTTGGGGACCTCTTCCTTTGAATTAGATTTCTCTGTCGCGTCTTTGGTCGCGATGTCTGACCTTTTTCGGCTTGTGGAAGGAGTGTCTATCGAAGGATTCCTTATGGGGGATTCCTATTGTGACTCGATAGGCACACCCTTGCTCCAGAGGTTATACTTATTTTGGAACTGCATGATGGAATTTTGATAGTCTTTCCTGAACTCTTTAATCTCCCAAGATGGTGCATCATCTGTTTCGAGTATCATATCATCGTCGACCTCTGGCAAGAAGTCTTCGTTCCTACTCATATATTGATCATGCTCACTCTTCATCAGAAACATGCACGCGTTTTGGTCATCGCAACAATGTATTTGTTCATCGAATGTCTGGTCAAAATCCTTGTCCGTGTAGTTTCTCTAGAAAAGAGGTCTCGTTTGTTGGTCACCTTGATCTCTTTTCTCTTTTTGTTCCCTCTGTCTGATCTGAGGGATTTGACCTCTTCTGAGGTTCAGATTTCTGGGAGGTGGGGCGTTCTGTTCTTGGAAAATAGGTATGTTTCCCATGGACATCCTCTCCATCAACTTCTTCATGGTCTTCATCATCATGTCAAAATTTTCGTCTGAGAACCGTGACGTTGATGGCTGCACATCTCCCTAGGGTCTCTTGTCGCCTTGGTTGAACCTTGGTTTTATTTTTCCTGAAGCCATCATGTTTACTTCGACTTCGACAGCATTTCTCATTATAGCATCTAGATTCACCGATCTTCTTTCTCTTAACAACAGGGAAAAATTATTTTAGAAGGAATCCACGTATAGCAACTACGCAGTACCGTAGGGCGGCTTGACTTATACAAGAATCGAGTTGTACACCTTCCAAAAACGGGCCGAGAATTCTTGCACCGTCTCTTCTGGTGCTTTCTTCATGTTATTGTATTGTGTCAGTAGTGGAAAAGGGTTTTTCTTATCTCCCCATTTATCTAGGAACGATGTCTCGAATGCGAAGAAGTCTCGAATGCTCGCTGGCATGAGGGATTTGAACCATTTTCTTACATCTCCTGAGAGGATTTGCGCGAACAGACACATTTTTGCATCTGCGTAGTCCACCTCCTCTAGGTCGATGAAATCATTAAACCAATCTAGGTGCCTCTGAGCGTAAACATTTCCCTCATCATCGTAGAGCCTAATCCTCTGGCTATAATTTTGAGGCAAGTCATGCAATTGGGCAGACAGGATGAGGAGAACGAAACGGGCGGCCATAGCCCTAGGAGGATTCGGATTCTGAGGGATATTATTTGATACTAGGGCTCAAAATTTATTTGGGTCTAAAACAGTCTCATCCAAAATTGTCTCTGACTTCAACAGGAACAGAGTTTGCTCAAAGAATGCGTCGAACTCAAGGTCGTCAATTCTCTGGGTGTTGTCTTTGGGAAAGGACAGTTTTTTGTTCAGGTAGTAGAACGGGTATGGCACTTTCTCTCTAGCCTTGCGCAGAATCTTCTCGGGTTCGTACACTAGGTCTGAGGGGGTTTGGGTCAAGATTCGCTCTGGTGTAAATTGTCTTTGGAGCCAGGTTTCCTGAAATTTTCTACTTGAGGCTACTGGATTGTTTATACTGGAGTCGCCAGGGTAAGGAATTCAACTGGTATGGATGTTTGTCCCTCTGTTACCCTCAGGGGTCAAACTACAATGTTGTCATTCTCCTAGGGAAAATCTGTTCAATTTCATCCCCGACAACGGCGCCAGAATGTTAGCAATATGTAAATCCATTTGGTTGATAAGTAGACGATGAAGGTAACTTTTTCAACCAACTTTGAGACCCGAAAACTAGCCTTTCGAATCTGGAGAGGGCTCTCTCGAAAATGGTGTGGTCTCCGCGCAGGATATGAATTTGAAAACAATGGCTAGATTTAACACCTATGATAAAATGGGTTCTAGTTATATTGGCACAGAAAGGTAAGACTTGAGATATGGGGTCGATCTGAGGAAGATATGGGACAAATGACTTAGTGACTGGATTTGAGAGGATAAGGCTAGGTGAGCAACAGCCTTCAGTGTAAAACCGTAATGTGTGGCGGGAGAAATTACAGGAAGTAACTCAGGAGCGTCGTTGTGGACGAATTCAGAGTTAGCTTTAGAGGAAGACGTTTTGTCTAACTGGCGTGAACAAGGGGCGTTGTACAGCGAATCCGTAGTTTCGATAATTCGTTCTGAAATAGATAGAAATAGATATGAAATACATATTACAGGAAAGCACATATGCAAAGAAAGAAATACAATACATCCAACTATTACAACTAGAATATTTTCATCAAATCACATGACCTTTTCATTAAATTCCGGTCAAAACTTCATATTACATACAATAGCTATCGTCTACCAAATTTTCCAACCAACTTGGATTACATCGAAAAGATGAAATATATAAACAAGGGTGTCGCGTGGGCTACCCTGCTTCCTAACTACTAACCCTTAGAACTAGGAAAATTGAACAACATGCGTTGGAGACTCTTCGCATAGTGTTTCCAAAAATAGACAATAATCACGCCCTTTTTACTTATGACTGTTCACAATTTCGCCATGCGATCTGATCGTCGGTCAGGCTCTGGAATGGAGAAAAGATGTGTCATTGTGTTCCTCTGAGTAGGTGTCCCAACGAACATGTGTCTATCAGGAGCTTTTTGTTTGTAAATAACGGCTTCGATTTCAGTGATGTGATCATTTGTTGAGATATGCACGCAGTAAGTAGTTGTTAGATCGTCGTGGTCGTGATCAAAATGGTAAGTGCTTCAGAGAACACATATCTTTCAAAACTGCCAAGATTTATCTCATCTTTAGTGGGTGTAGAGACGGGTACCAACTAAACTTGTTTTTCCTGTGCGCTAGCGAGAGCTACGCAGGCTTCTCTCTCGGTCATTTTTCATTCTCTGGAATGTTTCGTGTGCCGTTATTTTATCAGTCTTTTTGCTTCTTGTAGCTATAAAATGGTGTCTTTCACCTCTCTAAGCTTCCTTTTCAACCACGCCACGTTCCCTTCGCAACCCTGCGTTGCGGACGCTTATGTGGCCTTTGTCACTAGTTGTCGTCGTAATTCCATGTTTTCCTGATAGAGCTCAGCAATGGCCAGTTTCACTTGCTGCAGTTGTTGAGATGGCACTTGCTCATTCATTTCGGCGATATTCGCTCTCCTTGTTCTACTCCTGTCTTTTTGGCTCGATCCCCCAGCAGGTTCTAGCAGAATGGCGCGCCTAAGTCGTTCTTTAGCTATCAATCTGACTCACGGTTCTTCTGAAATTTGATCTTCCACGATCTCCTGGTTTTTTATCGGCCTGCCCCTCCTCTGAGGCATTTGTTTTTGGGGAGAGGGGACTCTTTCTGTCTTCCCTTCCTGTGTGAACCCCTCTGTTTCAAATTTTCCGCGAATTGATCTAGTCTTCTCTACAGGTAAAAGAATAGTTCCTTTTATGTCTTTGGGAATGCTTGTCGCAGGTGAGAATGCATCCCAGTCCCTTTGGGGCTCGTACCTTACAGTTATGTTTCTTTGTGCACCTTTCCTTGCGCTGTGAGTGGTTTCCATGGCGCGACCAAGGTGAATTATGCACAGAGTGTATCCAACAAATGCACAGGATGGAAAAGTTATGATCACGCTAGACTGGCAAGGGAAATTGTAAATAGAGTTTCAAGCCTAGTTTTACGAGTGGAGAGAATGTCGATCATCCGAGATTTATAACAAATCATAAAGGAGAGGAAATTATGACGGAGGACAGCGAATTCATGGCAATGAGATGTTCCAAATCAAATTGCAGGTTTTCCATGGAAAATCCTCGCGTGTAGGATACAGGTGATAAGGCTTGTTGGTCATGCATGATACGAACGTCGTGATTTTTCATTCCCTCGACGTCCATGATGAACTAATAATAATTGTTGTACTTCCTGATGCGACCTCTATTAACCACTTGACTCGACTTGGGGCACATGGAGACTAGTTTCTCGACAGGACTCGACTTTCTTGGAAAATACATACTCATACCTCTTATAAAAGTTTTGAATCTGACATCCCTTCCTGTTTTCAAGGGCCAACCGGACACTTGATGACCTCAAACTTACGGTGTTACATACCTGACTTCACATGTTCGGGTGCATGGGTCACAACGTGACTTTAAAACCGACTCTAAATTGGAAAGAAAAATGGCGACGCTAACAGGAAATATAAACAATAATACATTTATATTGTTCATAGGACATAGCATGGTAATCATAATTAAATCTTAATTACAAGCTGGGGGAAACAGGTTTGTTACAATTGATTTATGAAATTTTGTCTGATATCGTTATATGAGAAATACTCAACATTTTTTTTCTATAGGAAATTTTGGATCCGACGAGACAGCCTGGTCATGGGGACGTTATTGGTGGCAGTGATGCACAAACCCCACAGTATCCTAGCACGAGCCACATATCTGCTACTTGTTATGCCTTATTGGGTATGGGTAATTGAGAGTGATGTGAGCGGGGAGAGGCCAAACGAGCTTCCACCTTCACGTGGTTGGTTCTTTTTAGTAGAGAATAAATTATTCTTGAAACCAAGAGAAGTTCATTCATGAGGTATTCCCCTTTAATATTTCTAGAACGGCGTACATGTTTAATTATTATTCAGTCATATAATGTTGAATTCTCTTTGTCAAATGCAAGCTCATATATGTTTAGTTATTATTCAATCATTTAACCTATTATTGTAATTGAAAAATGCAGGTTTAAAGGGAGGTCACCTCCATGATCCACAACACATTTCTGACAATGTACAAATCATTTACTTCTCTTGTGTTAGTTACATTATTAGATACATTAGTTAGTTAAATTGTATAGTATTTATTTCATGCATTAGTTAGTTACATTAAACTCAATGATGAGGCTTCTTCCAAATCTATACATAAACAAAAAAAAAAATTATTTATTTACAAAACGCATGGACATCAAATTGCCTTTGTATGAGCTAGGATGAAGATCACATGTAATATGGTTGATAAGTAAGAGATATTGATCTATTTACAACTTCCATGTTTACAAGCAGTAAATACATTAATAAGAACATAGAACCCCTGTGATGATTGTGTCTCATATACAATTATCATGAAGCTTAGCTTTGTTATTTATACTAGATATTGATATGTCATGTGGGTCATCATCCATGTATGAGACCTAAGTACCTAATGAAAATGGTTACATCATGCTTTCAAGAATTATGGATTATAATTTGTTGATATTTCTTCCTATTTAAGTGATTGATTCACCTCATCTTCTTTTCATTAATTGCACATACATGTCGATGAAGGTTTAAGCATTTGATTTTTACATATTGTTGTTTTTATAACATGTTATTTTTATCTATCTAAGGTTACTATCCTATTTTTAAGCTTCACGCGATTATGCAAAGTTCGTGCAATTGTACTTGTGATTGTATATGTCCAATGAACAACAAGTGACTCACAAAAGAAAAATAACTAGTTGTGAGTTCAAGGAAATGAAAGGTTTCACCAACCACCACGTCAAGGGAAATTACAAGGACAACAATTGCCTTATCTTGGACATCCTGAAGGGCATGACAAAACATTTCAGCAATTTTCATATCCAAGGCAGGAAAATGATATCCCAGAGCAATTTCAGCTCTCTTCTTCAAAGCAGGTTGGGATATCTGCAATCTATTAAATGCCTCAACTTCAACCAACTATTTGATAGAGTATGTCATCTCTTGCAAGAGTACATGGTCAAATACCACCTCAACCAAAAACAAAATATGTGTTGTCCCCTACCCATTTGCGTGCTCCAAACTTTGTTCCTAGATCCTCACAAGGAGAGTTAATGTTGGAATTGCCATCAAGTCTAAGTCTACCCCCAATCATGCCTCATCACCTGAGCTCTTTTGAAGGTCTAATATGTTTTATGGAGAGGGCTTTGCAGTTTGGTCAAACATTGCAGCAGTCAACTTTTTCTAAGTGGATGGACCACATAGACATTTTTTGAAATAAGAGGCCTAAACATTTTGACAATAAGCAAAATCAACAACAACATTTAACAAGACCTTGATTCTCAATGGGTCATTCCTCAGGTTTCCATCCAAATGATACCAAAAGAAATGGTGGAACAAACAAGGGGCATATTGAAGGAATGCAAGCTCCTTCATTTCCTCCAATAATAGGTGAAGAAGGTGGCTTTCAGTCTATGCATCAAGAATCTAGCAGACAAGTTGCATACAGGATGGAATTTTAGGACAATTCAAGAAAATGTAAGCCTGGACAGTTTGATGGTCAGTTACCATCGAATGTTGATGAGTTGTTTCCTTCAGCAGACCATCAAAAGAGTCATCCAACACCCACATCAAAGTTTGATCAAATTACTCCTACATCAAGGCCTCTTGAAATGGGTCCACGTGCTTTGTTTCCTGATGTCAACTTTCAAAATCATGTTAGTGCAGGAGGATTTCCCGTTGGTGGTCCTTCGAAGTTATTTCCTTCAAACTAGTTACTTGGCTCATTTCCATCATGCAATGGAGGGCCATCAATGTTTTCATCCGAAATTTGAGAAGGATCAAGGCTTCCTGGAATCCATGAAGATATGATGGGAAGGAAAGCTAAGGCAGTTGGAATAAGGCCTGATTTTATGGGATCCGGGTTGGAATTTGGCCATAATAGAGTAGATACTCTAGCTCTGCCAAAAATTCTAGGGAAAGATTGCATGGGCTTGTGATCAGGTAGATCAAATATTGGTCCAATGGGTGGTCCAACAGCAGGTTTTGGATTTGGAGTTGGAGTACCTTCTTTCCTTTCACACCCTATAGAGGATTTTAGTCGAAATCCACTTGGTTTTGATGAACAAAGAAATAAACATTTTGTCCTTCATTCTAGCACAGTGCCTAATACCTCTCAGCCCGAACAACATCCAATGGATGTTGGAAATAGGATGTCGCCTTTTTCATTCCTCTTCTCCATCCCCGGGTAGACCTGGGCCATTAGCCAATCACATGATGATTAGTGAGCCGAGTGCAAACGTTGGTGCCATTGTTCCTATATAAGGCTTTCCCGATGAAGGTAGATTTCACTTAACGGTAATCATTTAAGTTTGGTATGACTAATTTATGTGCTATTTTTTGGAGCATACTATGTTATTTATTAGTTGGGATTTGTATCTACATGTTCTTGTTTTCATTTCTATCTTGGTTTAATTTTAGTGATTATTAACGTCAAATGCCAAATTATATTAAGCCTATGGATCTCGTAAGGAAGAGGGAACTAGGAAGCACTAGGTGATGTTGAATATGTCAAATTGATTATTATATTGTTGAACGACTAGAGCAACATTCACAAACAAGAGAGAACCAAAAGACAATTATGGACATGGTTTTGAGTATAAAGCAAGATAATGCTAGAAAGCAAAAGCAGTAATGACAAATTTGTTTATATAATATTAATATGTATTTCAAGTGGATTATTTTTCCATTTCAACATGAGCAACATTTGGAAATAATAAACTTATTTTCTAGCCTATATTTTTCTTTCATTATGCATTCAAATACCCTTGTTATGTATGCATTAGATGCAATTATATTTTGATGATAAAATTATGTGTATTATTGATTTTTTATTTAGAAGATTCGTGATTTAATTTAGAGCACTCGACTAAATAAAAATAAAACTCATAAGGGTGGGATATATGATTTCCTGACAAGATGACTTGAGTTTATTTACTTCCCCAAATTAGTTCATTTAAACTGGGTTTCAAACTTTTGAATATGTTAATATTTTTAACCATACAAGTCAATATGCCATGAAACTAACTACTCAAGTATCTTAAATGTGTGTGATTGGTTGTACTTCTAATGTGTCTCTTCATAAATATTCTTATGATTTGAGGTACTATACCTTTCACCTATTTACCAAAGGTTAAATCCTAACATAGAGGATTTGTGTTTAATTGTACTATTTTCTTTTGGTGGAGGTACATAATGTGTAATAACTGCAATTTTTTCTTGAAACATTTTCTAATTTAAGAAGTGTTTTCTAATTTAATGTGCTTTTGTTTTGTTCTATTTTTAAATGAGTGATCTAACTATAGTATTCATGATTCAAAAAATTAGAAATGAAGTAATTAATGGATGTTATGCATGTTATGGTTACCAATTGCTTGTTCAATTGTCTTTATTTATCCATGATAAACATAGCATTGATATTGGTAATAATGTTGCAAACACTTCTATTGTCCATGTCTTAGATAACCCAGTGTTCCAGAAAACTTAAATGGTCAATGAGCCCATCATAGTTTTTCAACAATATTGACTCTTGTTGATTTAACCTGACCTTCTTAATGATGTATGAACAAATGATTTGTGGTTTTATTGGGTTAACTCATGCACCTGTGTCTTTTTTATATTCAAATGTAATAGAACAAGACAGTTGCAATACATACAGAAATAGCATGCTCTTAGCCATGTTATACAAAGTTGCTTATGTTGAAAATCCACTAGACATCTTATTATACAATGATCAATCATAATTGTTTCATTTTTCCAATTGGATGAAAATATGAAGGATACACTAAATCTCTTTTACTTGTGCACCTTCATCCTATTCATCATTATTGGATACTATAAAATTTGGAAATTCCATAATTGGCATACCCGAGTTTATTTTGTGGGCAATGTTATCACACAAATTGTAGGTTGGGAAAACCCCGACCAAACCACCAATTGGCGACAACTTAGAGAGAACCTACCCACTGTCACCTTAGGCGGGTGTTCCTGTCACTTTAGAGGTGAGGTAATCACCTCAAAGGGGGAACCCTGGTGACCCTAGGGGGGATGGAGAGGAAAAAAGTTATTTATGAACGGAAGTCCCTAAAGGTCAAGTTTCTATATGGAAAAGGGAACTTGTAAATGAGTCTAGAGGGTTGCCTAAGGTTGCTAATTCTTTGAGTAACCTGTCAAGAGTGAATACCTTCCTGAGACATAAGGAAAACCAAGTATATGATATAATATGTTGGTTGGACAAGCAAGTTAAGTTTGTTGTCCCTAATTGCAGAAATAATCAGTAATATAGTTCATCACATAAAATATAATAAGAGCTGCAAAATAAGTGTTAAAATTCTAGTTAAGTAAGCAAGAGACAAGCTAGTAAAAACTAGTTTAACACAAGAATGAAAAAGCAAGACTTTAGCATAAAAGCAAGGATACAAAAAAAAACTGACTAAAGTGATATTTATCATCCTTATGGATGTAACAAACCAAACCTTATAACAGAAAAAACAGCCAATGAAAATTACTTCCAACTAGCTCAAAAAGTGCGCTAGGGTTAGTAGTTTGTTAGGGAAAAGTTGTAGCCAATTTCTAGGGTTAGTTTAGGAGTTATCTAGGGTTAGATGGTTAGATTTATGAAGCCCTAATGATGTAGGTTAGTTTTTTAACAGCATCAAGTTTTAGTGGGTGAAAGAGGGTGCCTCAATGAGGCAAGATAGTGTAGGTCTCAAGGAACAATGTCCCAATGAGAGAACTTCAAAACATTAAACTTCCACATTTACCAATGCAAAGTTTTATTTCTCCAATGCAGCGACTATTGCCTTTGATTATGGTTCAATAGGGTCAAAATAAAAGAGTTATAGCTACTACCTCCTTGGGTGTATAAACCCTCTTATTCCCCGAGGCAAACAAGCTAGCTAGGGTTTAAAACTAAGGCGTGCATGCCCTTATACGTCCTTAGGAAAGCCTTGCAAATAAGAATTCTATGGTTAAAATTATGATGGAGATAAAGTAGGGGTGTATGCACTTATACTCCCTACCTAGCCATAGAAAAATCAACCTTGAGCTTGAATTACAAATGATAGCAATAAATAAAAAGCCTTACCAATCCAATAGCAACAAGATAAACCATAAGATGCTAAGATAAACCACCACACTAGAAAAAGAATGACTTCCAAGAGCTAGTGCATCATCATCATCAACTCCATAACCAAAAAGACACGATATCATAGAACAAGATAGCAAAAATCCTCAAGGGTAGCGAAAATTTCAGCCAATGCTTCTCACAATGGGAGAGTTATGATTCGAAATGAGATCTTATGATCTCTATTTATACAAAATGTCTATCGCATAGTTTTTCCACATTAGCCAGGGTAAAACATAAGATAAGGGGTCCACAACCCTTATCTTACCCCTTGCAACAATATTATATTAAAAAATTCACTTAAAATTCACGTTTACACAAAAGAAACCCTAGAATAAGGTGATGTCACCCCTTTAGGGAACGTTTTGGCACTTTGAAGAAGTCGTTGGGGTAGTAGATGCATGGATAGGGATCCAAAGGCTACTTTTCACTCATCCAAGTCCTCTCTTGATGGTATTCAAGCTTCCTTCCTTCAAAATGTGCCACGGGTCATCAAGCAACACCTACATCACCAAACCTTAACCCTCTAGGTGACGTCAAGCCTCTAAAAGTGACGTTTTGCCTCTCCTAGGAAAAAAATTTGGCATGTGAGGGCTAGTTCATGCCATCCATGATGTCTTCCAGACCTCCAAAGGCAAGTCATCGTGATCTGGTATGTGGTCCCTTGGAATCCACCATGTGGGCTTCAAGCCCCATGGAAGCCCAAGCTAAGCTTGTTCCTCCAAAATTTCCCACCAACTAGGTCCTACAAAGACAAATAAGCACGCCCTCCAAGGATCTCAAGTCATAATATCATGGTGTGTAAATCAAATCAATAAATGAGCCACCTAAGCATGTGCATCAAAGATTACCCGATCAAACAAGTAAGTGCTCGAAGACATTATGCAACTTGTGAAGATTGGATATGGGAGGGTTGACGAGGTGTCTTATTGGGTAGATCGTTCCCTAGGTCAAGGAGTGTTTCCCAAGCAATCCCTCACTAAGACATGTAAAATAGATGAAGTGATTATGGATCAAGACTCACTGGGAATGGGGTTCATGACATACAAGGGGTTGTAGTGTCTCACTCATGGGTGCCTTTGTAGAGGGTGTGTGGCAAATTCGTTTGCAATGCAATTTTTCCAAGCCCATCCTCTTTCCATTCTTTGTTTATTTCATGTTTTAAAGGACGATTTGAAGGCCACTCTCCTGGTGTGGTGTCTAGATAATGACAGTGTCACTCACAAATGCCTTACGGAAATGAGAACGTTGGCTCATGATGAGACCCCATTTCTCTTAGTTGTCACTGAGAGCCACTACCCTGGCTTGGTGGCCAAATGATGGTAATTTCATATCGCTAGATACTCATGATCATGATAGGTCAGCTCATGATGAGACCTCCTATCCTCCAAATAACCCCCTAAGCATTCACTATCGTTTATTCTTGTGGGTCCCTCTTTTCTTACAGAGAAGTGTTTCATTGCTTTCTCGGGGGATTCCCAGGCGAAGCATATGGAAGGTTTATATATAAGATTTTATCGTTTTAGCTAACAACAATCCCTCTGGGCCTTCATACCCTTCGTCCCATGGAATGAGGGACAATCCCTTCTTGGGTCAGGACACCCTAAAATCCCAAGAGACAAGGAAATGGGGGGTTTTAGGTGATGGAAAGTGGTAAGTATGGATGGGAACAATAAAATGGCTCTTCAAGGGAGTTCCCAGTAGAAAACGCATTTTCGAGGAAGACCACTTACTAGGGCACAATTTCAACCACCAAGGTGAAACGGGGCAAAAGGCATAATGTCCAAGCATATGTCATGAAATATAAAGTAGTCTAAGATACAACATACTCAAAATGCCTCAAATATTGAAATGACACTCACCATAATACTTGACTTGTACCTCATGGACAAAGGCCCAATGCCTTTCGAAAGTCATCTGGTGTGGTGGATGCATTGACAAGTGGATCAAAAGTGGTGATGAAATGGGCTTTTGTATGTGCAAGTGGACATTGTTGGTCATGTAGTCTCTCGGCACTCAATATCTACAACCTGAGGGCCTCGAGACACAATCTCCTTAGTTATCCAAAAAATGGGGATAACATCTCGCTCCTACTTGGGTACATGTGCGCGTTGAGTGCATGAAAACCACAACATCTCCTGGTAGACACGTGCCTTCCGAAAACTCAAACAAAAACATCAAAGCATCTAGGGTGGTGTTATCACCCTTCGGCCATATACATAAAAATCCAAAAATAACACTAATCTAGAAAAAAAAAATTAGCATTTTTTAAAAAACTTCTAAACTAAGCATGAAATCAGTATGTAAGTAGAGAAAAATGGAAAATGAAATGCATCTAAACTAATATGAACAATCAAGATGCAAATGCAAGGGAAGCAAGATGACCTACCTACTTACTTGGGGCTTAGGACCTGAAGAATTCATGTGACCTGAACATAAGGTTGGAGAAGAGATCCATCCACTAGTAATGGCATATTTCTCTTATCCAAGGTTGTCAAGTAGTACCTTTCTTTATGGTACTTCTTCTTGACAATGTAAGGGCCAAGCCATGATTTTTCATCTCTCTGGTCATACCTGCGCTTGCCCCTTCTCTTGTCCCACATGAGCGCAAGACTTCCTTCACTGAAATTGATGTAAGGTGTATTCTCAATATATGGATAGGAAGGAGACTATGTGTTGACCATCCTTTTGATGGCTTCTTCACGTTCATCTTCTTTCTTCAAAATATGGATAGACCCCGACTCTTTCCCTTGGTACTTTGTAAGTTTATCTTTGTATTCATTTGTTCTCAGGAGGAGCATGTCTATGGATTCTTTCTGCATGAAGGGTAGCTTAGATGAATCATACTCAATAATTTGTGGAGGCACATCATAATCGCATTCACTGACGTAATCAGGACCATTAGGATCCATCACATGTCTATCATCTCTCTCTCAACTATATAATATCTCAAAGGTTATATCTCCCATGGGGATGTGTGCATGGGTAAGGTCCATACTAAGGAAGCCCCTAAGGGAAGTAGACCAACTCCTCGATAAGAGCATCCCCCAGGCATCCTGAACATCGATCACTATTATGTCCATGAGGATGCTAATATGTGGAAAATCAATCAAAAATACCTCAACATCCTCACACAACCCATAAACCTTGACCTTTCTAGATTCAATACCACATACATTCCCATGGGGTCGAGTTTTATTCAAACCAATTTTTTCCATCACCTTAAATGACATAACATTTGTTGAGGCCCCAGAATCAAGCATGCAGTTGTTCAGGCGGAGGCCATTCATGCCTAATGAAAGATAGAAGGGAGGATTCTTGTCTCTTTGTCGATCGAGGTATATAGTGTTCAAAATGATAGGAGGATATCCATTCTTGATAAGTACCTGTAATATCTTCAATATTTCTCTTTTCACAGAAGGGATCTTGCACATCTCTGTCACTGGGACCATCATATTCAATTTTCCAAACATGATTGCAACATCTATATTCAACTAAATCTCATTTGTTGGAGTTGTCTTAGGAAGAAACTCATGTACTAAATGTGGAGGTGGTGGGGCCACATTCTCCGCTAATGGAAGATGAGTGTCTAGCTTGTTAAAAAAATTATTAAGCAGTGAAGTGTATTCAATATTTTTTAACTTTACACTATTAAAACAATAACTGCATGCATAAGGATCACTGAAAGAAAGACATCCATAGTATACACAATATTTATCATGGGAAACCCTCTTGGAGGGGAAAACCCAGCAAAGATTCTTCAATATAGATTCGTCAAAAAGAACAATGTCTCCCTCAAGAGAGATCTCACCAAACAGAAGATAAGCAGAAGATAGACCAGAAACCCTAACCAGAATAGGGTTGCGCACCACTAAACCAAGATAGTCCTCCATTGAGAGATAACCAAAACCCTTCACTATAACACCCTTACTCTGTAGTTGTTTCTCCTCCTCGGACTTGTGCACTTTTCCTTGTGTGAGAGAGCTTGTGTTGTGTGTTCTTCAAGTGAGGCGCCTAGCGTCTTATAAATACAAGTTGAGCCACCCAGAATTAGGTCAAGGTCGACTTGTATACTTTACCCCTTCTAATTTACAATTGACTTTTTGTCAAGGCACAATAGGGCCGACTTTACAAATATAACATAATATTATTCTTTAGGGTTTTGTCTTGGTCTAATACAATATTGATACAATAAGAATATCTTCTGAAGCTACTTAAATTCAACATGGTTGTGATGGAGAGGCTGAAGCTTTATTTCTTCTAATGTAGGTCAAATATTCCCTCCTTAACTCCTTTTGATCGTTTGTTAATTGATTCAAGGCCCGAAGTCTCCCCTCTCTTTCCCCTCGTCTTCTGGCTTCAATGATATGTTCTTTTGTGACTTGTTCCTCTTGGAAAATGTAGATCATATCCATGAAATTCATATCATCGGGGGAATCTTCATCTCGTCGGGGACATTCATCTTCTTTGTGAGGTTCTTGGCATGGAAGGCACCTAGCTTATGTATCAACCATCCCAACTGGTCTCAAAGTATCTGGGGCCTTTGCCTCTTGTTGAGGCCTTGGTTTCTAACCTGTGGCATCTCTTTGCTATCTGGTAAACTAAGTTCTGGGAGTAGATTGATTTCTCTCTGCAATCGTCAAACGGCCCATAATATGGTTCTGCACCTAAGTAAACTGAGTACTCGTCTGATCTATCTTCTGAGTCAAGAGGGAAATCGGATCAGGAGCACTCTTGGAAACCTTAGTGTTTTCTTATGCCTTGACACGAGGGTACTGAAAAGGTTCCACCCTTGAATCAAGAAGATTTTATTCAATGTAAACATTGTATTCTTTGTCCTGTGCCAACGATGTGGGATTCTTGTCCTTCAAAATGAAGCAAAATTTCCCTTCAAAAGCATTCATATAGAGGAGACGGATTGATGAGGTTGTAGGACGGAACTCTGTTGGGATCCGGTTGTACAACCTATCAAATATAGTATTGAATTATTTCGTTGTCTCATTCTCCTTTTTCTTTTTCTGATTGAATTGAGCTCCAAGCGTCCCATTGTCTTTCTTTGTTGACCATCTGCTCTTAAATAAGTTGGAAAAACCTTCATAGGACGTGAGATGGTTGTCAAGAAGGCCTTTGAACCAATCAAGAGCTTCTTCAGTCAATGATAAGGAAAACAACCTCACGTCCACGTATTCATGCTCAATAACTACATTGTCCATATCTCAGCCCAATGACATAAAGATGATCCTCAGCGGTCACTACGTTATTTCTTGGGAACTTTGGCAACCACTTGTTAGAGTCTTTTGGCATTGCATTGGGGTATCCCTGGATAGTGGACATGTTAAGGGGTTTGTAGAGGTCATTTACCCAAGGGTACGCCTTTGGGGCAAGGGGAAAGGTACCATGGAAAAGGGTTTTGACAACGGGAGACTTGAGGGGAGGCCTTCTTTGGTCGACCTTAGAAGGTTTGAACCTCCCAGGGGGAAAAGGCTTGAAAAAAGAAGGGTTCTAGGAAAGTGGAATCGCAACATGAGCTTCAAGAGGATCTCATCAATAAAGGTGGAAAGGGAATGTCCCTTGGGTGGAGTCACCAAGCAAGCTAGGGGAGAGGCTTTGGGAAAGCTTGTCAAAGTGTCGTTAGGGTTCGAAAGAGGATTCAAAATCCTCCACGGAAACGACGACAAATATTATCACACAAGTTGTAGGTTGGGAAAATCCCAACCCAACCACCAATTGGCGACAACTTAGAGAGAACCTACCCACTGTCACCTTAAGCAGGTGTTCTCGTCACTTTATAGGTGAGTTGGTCAACTCAAGGGGGGGATTTCAGTGACCCTAGGGGGGACTGAGACGAAAAAAGTGATGTATGAACGGAAGTCCCTAAAGGTCAAGTTTCTAGATGGAAAAGGGAACCTGGAAATGAGTCGAGAGGGTTGTTTAAGGTTTCCAATGCTTTGAGTAACCTGCCAAGACTGAATACATGCACGAGACACAAGGAAAACCTGGTATAGAATATAATATGTTAGTTGGACAAGCAAGTTAATATTGATGTCCCTAATTGCAGAAATAATCAATGATATATATCAATACATAAAAGATAATAAGAGTTGCAAAATAAGTGCTAAAAGTCTAGTTAATTAAGCAAGAGACAAGCTAGTAAAAACTAGTTTAACTCAAGAATGAAAGAGCAAGACTTTAGCATAAAAGAAAGGCTACAACAAAAAGCTTATTGCACTGATATTTATCATCCTTATGGTTGTATAAAACCAAGCCTTATAACAGGAATTAATTAATAAATAAAACCAACCAATGAAAATCGCTTCCAACTAGCTCAAAAAGTGTGCTAGGGTTAGTAGTTTGTTAGGACAAAGTTGTAGCCAATTTATAGGGTTAGTTTAGGAGTTATCTAGGGTTAAATGGTTAGATTTTTGCAGCCCTACTCGATGTAGGTTAGTTTTGTAACAGCAGCAAGTTTTAGTGGGTGAAAGAGGACGCTTCAATGTGGCAATATAGCCTAGGACTCAAGGAACAATGTCCCAATGAGAGAACTTCAAAACATCAAACTTGCACGTTTACCAATGCAATGTTTTATTTCTCCAATGCAATGACTAGTGCCTTTGATTATGGGTTAATGGGGTCAAAAGAAAAGAGCTAGAGCTACTACCTCCTTGGGGGTATAAACCCTCTTATTCCCCAAGGCAAGCAACCTATCTAGGGTTTAAAACTAAGGGGCGTATGCCCTTATAGTTCCTTAGAAAACCCTTGCAAACAAGAATTCTATGCTTAAATTATGATGGAGCTAAAGTAGAGGTGTATGCACTTATACTCCCTACCTAGCCTTAGAAAAATCAACCTTGAGCTTGAATTACAAATGATAGCAACAAGTAAAAAGCCTTACCAATCCAATAGAAACAAGATAAACCATAAGATGCCAAGATAAACCACCACAATAGAAAAATAATTACCTACAACAGCTAGTGCACCATCATCATCAACTCCATAATGAACAAGACACCATAGCATAGCAAAAGATAGCAAAAAGCCTCAAGGGTAGTGAAAATTTCAGTCCAATGCTTTTCACAATGGGAGAGTTATGATTCAAAATGAGATCTTATGATCTATATTTATACAAAATGTCAATCGCATAGTTTGTCCACATTAGCAAGGGTAAAACATAAGATAAGGGGTCCACAACCCTTATCTTACCCCTTCCAACAAAATAATATTAAACAATTCACTTAAAATTCACTTTTACACAAAAGAAACCCTAGAATAAGGTGATGTCACCCCTTTAGGGGATGTTTTGGCACTTTAAAGAAGTCGTTGGGGTAGTAGATGCATGGTTAGGCCTCCAAAGGCCACTTGTCACTCATCCAAGTCCTCTCTTGATGGTGTTCAAGCTTCCTTCCTTCAAAAATGTGCCACATTTCATCAAGTAACACCATCACAACCAAACCCTAGCCCTCTGGGTGACGGCAAGCCTCTAAAAGTGACGTTTTGCCTCCTAGGCAAAATGTTTGGCATGTGAGGCCTAGGTCATGTCATCCATGATGTCTTACAGGCTTCCAAATGCAAGTCATCGGGATCTAGCATGTAGGCCCTTGGCATCCAACCTGTGGGCTTCAAGCCCCATGGAAGCCCAAGCTAGGCTTGTTCCTTCAAAATTGTCCACCAACTAGGTCCTGCAAAAACAAATAAGCACACCCTCCAAGGATCTCAAGTCATAATATCATGGTGAGTAAATCAAATCAATAAATGAGCCATCTAAGCATGTGCATCAAAGATTACCCGATCAAACAAGTAAGTGCTCGAAGACATTATGCAACTTGCCAAGCTTGGATATGGGAGGGTTGACAAGATGTCCTATTGGGTAGATCTTTATCTAGGTCAATGAGTGTTTCCCAAGTGATCCCTCTCTAATCCATGTGAAATAGATGAAGTGGTTATGGATCAAGACTCATTGGGCATGGGGTTCATGACATACAAGGGGTTGTATTGTCTCGTTGATGGGTGCCTTTGTAGAGGGTGTGTGGCACCTTCGTTTGCAATGCATTTTTTCCAAGCCCATCCTCTTGTCATTCTTTATTTCTTTCATGTTTTAAAGGACGATTTGAAGGCCATTATCCTGGTGTGGTGTCCAGATAATGATAGTGTCACTCAAATATATCTTGCGAAAATGAGAAGGTTGGCTCGTGATGAGGCCCCCTTTCTCTTAGTTGTGTAATTGAGAACCACTACCATGACTTGGTGACCAGATGATGGTAATATCATACCGCTAGATACCCATGATCATGATAGGCCTGCTCGTGATGAGACCTCCTATCCTCCAACTAACCCCCTAAGCATTCGCTATCATTTATTCTTGTGGGTCCCCCTTTTCTTACAGAAAAGTGTTTCATTTCTTTCTTGGGGGATCCCTAGGCAAAGCATCTATAAGGTTTATATATAGGATTTTATCTTTTTATCCAACATCAATCCCTCTAGGCCTTCAACTCCTCCTTCCCATGGAATGAAGGACAACCCCTTATTGGGTTAATACACCCTAAAATCCCAAGAAACAAGGAAATGGGGGGTTTTAGGTGATGGAAAGTGGTAAGTATGGTTGGGAACGATACGATGGCTCTTCAAGGGAGTTCCTAGTAGAAAACCCATTCCTGAGGAAGACCAATTAGGGCACAATGCCAACCACCAAGGTGAAATGGGGAAAAAGGCATAGTAGTCTAAGATACAACATACTCAAAATGCCTCCAAATATTGAAATGACACTCACCATAATACCTAACTTGTACCTTATGGAGCAAGGCCCAGTGCCTTTCGGAAGCCAGCTAGTGTGATGGATGCACTGACAAGTGGATCAAAAGTGGTGATGGAGCGGGATTTTGTATATGCAAGTGGACAATGTTGGTCATGTAGTCTCTCAACACTCCATATACGCAACCTGAGGGCCTCGAGACATGATCTCCTTAGTTATACACAAAATGGGGATTGTTATAACATATTCTTGCAGGGGTGAGTTTTTCCTTTGGATTTGGTCTCAAGGCGACAAAATGCAAAGAAAGAGGCCAAAAAACCACTAGATGGCGCTTATCCTAAGTTCGTCGGGGTCGATGTGACCGTTTGGCGCGTTGTGCTAAGAGGTGCGTAGATTTGGGCGAGATTTGCGCGCTCCAAATCGACGGTCGATGGCCATATCAGGGCCTCAACGTGCGCGGAGGTTAAAAAAGGGTAGAGCGGGCCGGGGAAACAACCATGGTTTTTGGAGGCGCTACGTGTCGGCCAGAGACACACATCGGGCCCAAAAGCGAGGAAGTTTCAAACCGCTTTTCACAGCCCCGATATGCGCTTGTGCATCTAACGTCCTATCACGAGCCGACAAGTGACCTCCCTATCCCGCTGGCAGTTGTCCTCCACTCCATTTCTCTCCTCTGTCCATCACATCCCCTGCTCTCCTATAACTTTTTCTCCCTCACACCTGTCCTCCACTCACTGTCCCACCTATCGCATCTCCCCTACTCATCTCCCGCCACATGTACCACTTCACACCACGCCACTTCCACCTCAACTCCCGCTTTTTTCGCCCCTGCGGTTTCTTCCCAGCCTTCGTGTCTCCTCCATCTGGCCATCGCACACCCAGTAAGCCTGCCATCGCACCAATCGCCCGCCAAAACCTTGTCCACGTCCGCTACCTAGCCATCCCTGCAAGCATCCAACTCAGCTCCAGGTGGCAGAATGCAGAGGCCGTCAAGTTCCACAGGTGCAGTGTTGACTCAGGCCTTCATGATCCCGATGAAGCAGTTATTAAGGTTGGTTGGTGGTGGTTGAACATCGTTTCCACCATAAATGGAAAGCCCGAGAAAGGACTGTCAGCCGTCATCACATCTGAAACACTATTGTCTCTGGCAGAGGTCGCTTCTGACAAGGGACTGCATGCACAGTCTATCAGGAAGCATGCAGACACAAATCTTTTAATGTGAAGACCCGGGCACACCTCTACTACAGAAACGAAATTTCTGAGTATAAGTATGGAGTTCTGTCATTTTTGTAAAGGTCTTTGGTTGAGCAGAGCTCCCATTTTGTAATATGTTTTAACACCAAAGTTGTGTCTGGTTATGTATTTTGATTTGAGACTTTCAGATTAATAGAAGTCAGCTTCCTCTTTCCATCTCTTTGTAAACACTGTGTTAAAACACTCGTAATTGGAGGATCCAGTCGAGGGTCGTAATGTTGTAGGATGATGTAGGTTTGATCACTGCAATGTTTTCACCGGTTTTAACCAATTTTCTGTGTTGCCTTATTCCCCCTTACATTGAATGGCTCGGAATTGAAGGATCCAGTCGAGTTGTTGTAGTTGCTTAGTGATGGAGGTTTGATCGTCGAGTTGTTGTAGTTGCTTAGTGATGGAGGTTTGATCATCGCGTTGTTGGAACTGTGTCTTTTATAGACACATTTCAGTGTCTGAAACCTGGGCTAGAAATCATCATCGAGCCTGAGTTTATCTTCTTCAAGGTGCTAGAAGGTCGGATGCCCATAGCAGTCATGTTCTCGTTTTCTCACCAATTCTTCTCTATGCTCGCCTTTAAACTCATTTCCTAATTGAAGTTAGTTATGGCCCTCACTTCCATGTGCATTTTTGGCCTAGTTTTATGAGTTAAAGCGATATTCTTTTGGGATTGCGACCATTCAACCACCCTTAATTACTCTTTGTAACCTAAAACTGATGGGTATCAGGCTCATCCCTGCTGCAATCCAAGGGTGACTTATGGTGCTTACATTTCTGGTGTCGTTGTCGAGGACAAATTGAAGATTTCCCCTAGGAAGAACGAAAAAGCTTACTGGTTCTGAAGGTGCATCAGAACCCAATACATCAAGATTGCAACTGTGCACCTGGCGACTCCACTATGGCGACTCGACTGTTTCAGTGTGGTTGTTTCTCGCTACATCTAGTAGCCCTCGGGAGAACACAACGATCAGATCTGGTCTTTGATGGTGAACAAAGACCAGACACACTCATTCTGTGCATCATTCACCTGGTGACTCTACGGTTAAGGGATCGATTGGCAACTCCACTGGTTCGTAATGGAAAAAATCTTGGCTCAGAGGTTTGCTCCCTTTAATTTTTCAGTTGTTCTTGGTTTTCCCAATGTTGTTCCTGCTCCAAATGAATGGAATGATTATTTGCCTATATTTAGAGAGCATAAAGAGGACAACCCTGCTCAGCATCTCAGGGAGTTTCATGAACTCATGCACCAATGGGAGATACATCAGGAGGATGTATTAATGAAGATATTCATGTTCTCGTTAGCAGGGGATGCTCGTGAGTGGTATCATTCTTTACCCCCTGCTAGCATTTCTTCACTGGGAGAATTTCATGCATCTTTCAACGCTCATTGTAATAAGTTTTATCCCTCTGAGTTAATTTGTCATAGTTGTTGTGAGGGATACAACGACTGTACTCAAGATAGAGTTGCTTCTTACGCACGCTGTGAGGATGAGCCTGATGACTTGGATCAGAAATCAGTTCTTTCTCTTCCTTGTTCATCTGCATCAGAGGAAAGATGTAAGGATGAGGACCAAGAAGAAGAGGCTCTAAGTGAACCGATGGAGCTGGTAAAGTCTCTTTCTGCAGAGTTAGAGGAATTGAAGGCAGAACATGAGTGTTGCCTTCTTGAAGAAAATGTCGAGGATTTTCCAGCCCTTGAAGAGGATGTTCTTGGCAGCTCTACTGAGGATGATGTTGAAGATCTCATGACTGTAGAGGCCCTGCATCCTGCTCCTATTGTGCCTGTTGTCTCATGCTTTGACGATTATTCAGATGAAGAGCAGCAGAGCCCTACATCACAGTTTGTTGATCAGAGGAGCAGCCTGCCTATGTATGACAGCTATGAATCAAATTCTGAGTTGGATATGCAGGATTTCCAAAAGCATACAGCGGAGCCTTTTCCTTTATACATTGAGGAAAAGAATTTTGAGGAGATCAACCATCATGTGCCTGCAGAAGACCAAGAGCAAAGCTTTCCCACGGGTCTTGTCTATGATGATTATGATTATGATCCTTGGGAGAGCCATGAAGAGGATGAGGAAGAGCCATCCATTGATATACCTGAGGCTTTTTTTTGCCAACAACTAGCAGAGGTTATTGGAGAAAACCAAGAAGGAGACATGGATCAACAGCCTGCATCATCCCTTCACTCGCATGTGCTTGCCACATACATTCAACCAGAGGTGAGCAGCTGCAAGACAGATCATGCGTTCTGTCACGCATCCTATGAGCCAGACAGGGAGTACATGGAGTTGCATTTCCTCCATGATTTGAAGCCTCTCAACTTCATCTCGCCTTCAGCATTAGGAGGAAAGCTAAAGTATGTAACCATTATGTTGTCACGGTTGCATCATCTATTACCAATCACTAACAAATTAAGAGTGCTTCCATTTAGAAAGTTACTTGATTGGCTATGGTGGAAATTTGCTTTCACCTAGCACCATGTAAAAAATAAATTAGTTTAGGTATGTACATAAATAAGCTCCTTGGAGCCCTTGTAAGTTTGTTTTCATTTTATTTTTCGGCATATATACCTCAGCAGGGTGTTTTGAGCTTGACTCCATAGCCCAACAGAAGGTGACTGGAATTGCAGAAGGAGATCTTAGAGCCTCGCAGGGAGGACTCTATCCCCCATGGGGCCTAATGTTATCACATATTCTTGCAGGGGTGAGTTTTTCCTTTGGATTTGGCCTCAAGGAAAAAAAATGCAAAGAAAGGGGCCAAAAACCCACTAAATGGCGCTTATCCTAAGTCTGTCGGGGTCGATGTGATTGTTTGTTGCGTTGTGCTAAGAGGCGCGTAGATCTGGGCGGATGAGATTTGCACGCTTCAGATCGACGGTCGATGGCCATATCGGGGCCTCAACGTGCGCGGAGGTTAAAAAAGGGTAGGGCAGGCCGGGGAAACAACCATGGTTTTTGGAGGCGCTACGTGTCAACCAAAGACACATCGGGCCCAAAAGCGGGGAAGTTTCAAACCGCTTTTCGCAACCCCAATATGCACTTGTGCATCTAGCGTCCTATCCCGAGCCGACAAGTGGCCTCCCTGTCCCGTCGGCAGTTGTCCTCCACTTCGTCTCTCTCCTATGTTCGTCACATCCCCTACTCCCCTATAACTTTCGCTCCCTCACACTTTTCCTCCACTCACTGTCCCACCTACCGCATCTCCCCTTCTCATCTCCCGCCACCTGTACCACTTCACGCCACGCCACTTCCACCTCAGCTCCCGCTTCTGTCACCGCCGCAGTTTCTTCCCAGGCTCCATGTCTCCTCTATCTGGCCATCGCACACCCAGTAAGCCTGCCATCGCGCCAATCGCCTACCAGACCCTCGTCCACGTCCGCTACCTAGCCATCCCTGCAGGTATCCAACTCAGCTCCAGGGGGCAGAATGCAGAGGTCGTCAAGTTCCACAGGTGCAGTGTTGACTCAGGCCTTCACGATCTCGATGAAGCAGTTATTAAGGTTGGTTGGTGGTGGTTCAACATCGTTTCCACCATAAATGGAAAGCCCGAGAAAGCACTGTTAGCAGTCAACTCATCTGAAACACGATTGCGTCTGGCAGAGCTCGCTTCTGACAGGGGACTGCATGCATAGTCTCTCAAGAAGCATGCAGACACAAATCTGCTGCAGAAATGAAATTTCTGAGTATAAGTATGGAGTTCTGTCATTTTTGTAAAGGTCTTTGGTTGAGCAGAGCTCCCATTTTATAATATGTTTTAACACCAGAGTTGTGTCTGGTTATGTATTTTGATTTGAGACTTTTAGATTAATAGAAGTCAGCTTGCTCTTTCCATCTCTTTGTAAACACTGTGTTAAAACACTCGGAATTGGAGGATCCAGTCGAGGGTCGTAATGTTGTAGGATGATGTAGGTTTGATCACTGGAATATTTTCACCAGTTTTCTGTGTTGCCTTATTCCCCCTTACACTGAATGGCTCGGAATTGGAGGATCTAGTCGAGTCGTTGTAGTTGCTTGGTGATGGAGGTTTGATCATCGCGTTCTTGGAACTATGTCTTTTATAGACACATTTCAGTGTCTGAAACCTGGGCTAGAAATCATCATCGAGCCTGAGTTTATCTTCTTCAAGGTGCTGGAAGGTCGGATGCCCATAGTAGTATTGTTCTCGTTTTCTCACCAAGTCTTCCCTTTGCTCGCCTTTAAACTCATTTCCTGACTGAAGTTAATTATGGCCCTCACTTCCCTGTGCGTTTCTGGCCTAGTTTTCTGAGTTAAAGCGATATTTTTTTGAGTTTGCGACTATTCGACCACCCTTAATTACTCTTTGTGACATAAAACTGATGGGTATCAGGCTCATCCCTGTTGCAATCCAAGGGTGACTTCTGGTGCTAACAGGAAACTTACAAGTTCAAAGCCCAATTCTTTAATAGTTTTTCTACAATGTTTTAGGCCGTATACAAGCTAGTGCCACTTTCTATACATCGTATGAGAACATAACAAGTAAAATGATTTCCTACATAGTATTTATAGTTCTAGCAACATTGTACCATGCCTACTAACAATTGAGCTTCATATGCTAGGATTGGAATATGGAAACAATTTTCCAGCTTCTTGTAGTACTCTTTATCATGAGTTGGGTTTTCAATCTCAATTTTGGAGCAACATGGAGTGGCTTCTCCTCTTGGTCAAGGGAAAAATCTGTAGTTTTCCCATCAAACACATAGCCTTTACTTTTTTGTTCTTGTGCACTCACAATTTTGTCTCTTACTCCTGTGACACTCGCTATTGAAAGCTCTCACTGTTGTGTTGATGAACTAGCAACATGACCACTGCATTAGGGCACAATTGTTGTCGTTCTCCTGTCAATTGTCAATCTCTCCTACCAAGATTTTGTCCTTGTCAATTATAATTCTCTCCTACACTACTCTCTGACGGCATCTTTGTGTGCATTATTATAAATTCCATCATACATGTTAGTCACCTGATAATATATTTCATTTGTGTAGCTAATCCTTTTGCAGAACTTAGGTGGAATTGGACTCCAACTGAAATCCCTATACATGTTTATTGTCAATACTTATGGGAACAATACATTGGAAGCAACAATATATATTTTTTTATAAATAATAACCCTTCATCGAACCATTGACGACCCCGTTAGTCGATGGTTTGACTAGCGTAGCGTTTTCTTCCTCACCCATTAACCATCAAAAATATACCCCATTCGTCGGTACCCTGTCAATAGTTCAACGAGCTCATGATGATCTTTTGACGAACATTCGGCGATGGTTTGTCGTAGCTTGGTCTCTCTTCTAACGAACAGGAGAGGAAAACATGATGGAGTTGTGACGAACTAATGGGGCACATTCGTCGATGGTATGTCACTCTTACGGCGGACATTAGTTGATCTTTCGATGTACTAGCAATGACAACATGATGGATTTGAGATGAACTGATGGGGCACGTTCATTGTAGGTTAGTCGCTCTTATGACGGATCAACGACAAGAAGAACCTAGATTTGGGACCCATGTCATTCAATGGTATGACAAATGTGTTCGTCTGTATTGCAACAAAAGTGTGATCGGCATAAGTGTGACGGAGGTGATGTGACGAAAAATAGGTTGTAGCCTTAGTCATACTTGAGACGTTGTGGGGACGAACATGCGTCGGAAAATTGTCGGAAAATGGGCCCAATGTAGGAGTGAGTACCTTATCCACTTTGATCTATTTGGAAATGTTTTATTACATAAGCCTCGAGATTTCACTGTAACAAATAGGCCCAACTAAAGATAGAATAAATCCCCCTACCAAATGAGTCACTTTGAAGTACTTTAATCAAATATTTGCATGGACTCTAATTCTATTACTTCTTAGATGATTTGGGAGCCAAAATTGGCAAGCCCACCCATGCACAAAAAACATGTGAGGAGATTAAATGAGTTTTGGGGTTTCCCACCTTCCTTGGCACAAGTGGCATGGAGTAAAGAAACACCATTCATCAGCATTTCAAAAACTTAGGATTACTAAGAAAAGTGCAAGGCAAGAAAGTAGATGCCCAAATGAAATGCTAAGAAAACAACAAGCAAAATGGTAAGAGGAAGACCAAAGTAAGCAACAAGGAAGAGGGAATGACCACACAAGGGAGAGTTGCATAAGAAAAAAATATTATTGAATAAGGAGAAGCGTTGATCACGGCTTGAATTTTTTGAGATGAAATGGGATCCAAAATGGGCAAGCATGCATGCGCATAAGAAACATGTGAGGAGACCAAACAAATTTTGGGGTTTCTCACCTTTCGTGGAATGAGTGGCATGGAGTAAAAAAAACGCTACCCATCAACATACTAAAAACTTGGGGTTTCCAAGAGAAGTGCCAAGGAAAAAAGGAAAATGCCCAAATGAAATATCAGACAAAGAATAAACGAAACGACAAGAGGAAGATTGAAAAGAGTAGCAAGGAAGAGGGAATCACTACACAAGTGAGAGCTTAGTAAGAAAACAAAAATATTTTCAAATGAGAAGAATTGGTCACGACTTAACTTTTTTGAGACGACTTGGAAGCCAAAATTGGCAATCCCACCTATGCACAAGAACCATGTGATGAGACCAAATGAATTTCAAGGTTTCCTCAATCCCACCTTACTTGGCACACATGAAATGGAGTAAATGAAATGTCAACCATAAACATACCAAAAACTTGGGGTTGCCAAGAAAAGTGGCAAGGAAAGAAGGCAAATATCCAAACAAAATGCCAAGCAAAGAACAAGTGAAACAACAAGATAAGGACTGAAGAAAGTAGAGAGAAAAACTAAAGCAAAAATATTGTTGAATAAGGAGAATAATTAGTCACCACTTAAACTTTTTGAGAGGACTTAAAGCCAAAATTTGAAAGCCTGCCCGTGAACAATAAACATGTGAGGAGACCAAATGAACTTTGGGGTTTCCCACCTACCTTGGCATGGGTGGCATGGAGAAAATGAAATGCCATCCATGAACATACCAAAAACTTGGGGTGGCCAAGAAAATTACCAAGGCAAGAAGGTAGATACCCAAATAAAATGTCAGGAAAAGAACAAGAGAAATGGAAAGAGGAAGGCCAAAGCAAGCAACAAGAGGGAATGGCCACACAAGGGAGAGCTCAATAAGAAGACAATAATATTGTCGAATAAGGAGAAGCATTGGTTCCCACTTAACTTTTTTTAAATGACTTGGGAACCCAAATTGACAATCCCACCCGTGAACAAGAAACATGTGAGGATATCAAATGAATTTTGGGGTTTCCCACCTTCCTTGACATGAGTGGCATGGGTAAACTGAAATGTCATCCATCAACATACCAAAAACTTGAGTTAGCCAAGAAAAATGCTAAGGAAAGAAGGAAAATGCCCAAACGAGAACCAGGAAAATCTGGTTTCACTTGTCTCTCTATTGTTTCAAGAAATCTTGTCCCAATGGTTGATGAGAAAGAACACAAGGATGATTGGAATAAAGAACTTATGGCTCCTACAACAACACTAGATTTACCTAGGGTAGACTTCAAAGTATTTGGTTTGTGCTTAGACAAAAATAATTATAGAGGCAATTTATAGGTGTGGATCAATGATAGCAAATGCATTTTGCAAATGTGGATCAACCACAACTGGTGCAATTTTCCAGTGTATCAACCATGAGGAAGGCAATTTGCAAGTGTGGACCAACCACAAGGAGGATAATTCACAAGTGTGGATGAAAAACTCTACAGCACATGCCAAGCCCTAGATACTAATTTTTGGACTCATATACTTTTGTATCTAGATGTAGAAAATGAACATATTTTCGGAGTTGATATCAGCTTCTACATCTGCAATAATCAGGCTGTAATTTTTAGTACATCAACTTCCATTCGACTGAAGAGACAGTGATTGATCAGGTGGTTGGTGAGGTGGCTTTCTTAGCATCCACAACACCGGTTACAAGTCATGTGATTAACGTCACTTCTCTTTTTGCAGGAGCTTCAAAATTGACTTTCTGGAATGCATATGAAGAAGCTTGGGGTATTTTAAAACAATGAAATATGAAACGATTGTTGACATTTTGGAGGATTTCCAACACAGACCTACAATAACATTTTCAATGGTTGCCAGGTTGCACAACTCAAAGGCATAGTGAAAATCCCTGCTTCAATGAGCTTGGTCCATACAAGTTTGTTTCTTGGGACAAGCATTTGGTTCCATAAAGGAAGGGTATTCCAATTTCTGGTGTATAAATGGTCATATCTAGTTCTCAGTTAAAAAGTACATTGTTAAATACAGTCTATTTATGACTTTATTTTAACTTGGGACTTTTGGATCAGTCACCAACTAAACCAAATATAAAGTCACATTTCAATGTCCTCACTTTAATTTTTGAAAACTAATGCAATGTTATTGGTTTGGTTGTCTCTCGTTTTGCTACTATGAAATTTCTGCTGTTGTTATGTGTATTATCTAACAAAAAAATGCAAAAACACAAGGTCATTCATCTTTTAAGTGATCAAACCTCGTTAAAGATGTAGAGTTTCACTGTTGTAATATCGAGCAGCATAAATTTGTCTGAGAATTCATTGTTCAGGCTATCATTGGTTGTTGTCTCTCTCCTTTTGTCAGACTCATTATGAAATTTCTGCTATTGTTGTGTATTATCCAACAAAAAATAACAAAAACACAAGGTCATTCATCTTTAAAGTAATCAAACCTCATTGAAGATAAAGAAAGTTTCATTGTTATGATATCTGTTTGGGAGTTCATTGTTCAAGCTCTCACTGGTAAATATATTATATTCATTCAGTTCCCCAAAACAGATTCTGGTCTGTGAAACAACAAAATCTTTAGCGCAATCCTATCAGAGGAGACGGCTATTATAAATAATATCTAGTCAAATAGAAAGCAATCCATCCTTAACTAGTCACCCTCTTCCACGAAGATCTGATTTCAAGGTTCCCATTTTTGTTTCCACAAACCAGTAAACATAACTTCCAAAATATGGTATGAGTCATGACAGCCCATATCCTTCATTACTTGATGCTTGATGACTCAACATCTTCTTTGAAGATGCTGAAAACAACTACTGCCATATATTTAATATATCATTTACCTCCAAAACAGGACATCCACTGCATAGATGATACATTACCTTATGCCAGATAAGTCAACATCTTCTTTGAAAATGTTGAAAATAACTACTGTCTCCATATGTTCTTTACCTCTAATAGAGGTATTCCACTGCATAAATGATACAATCTGCCTGAAATAGCTGAATTAAAAAACACTGAAACTAGAAACGCAGTTAAATATATTAACTCTCATAAACATAGTTTATAAATATTTCAATCAAAATAATCGGATATCCCCATTATGATGAAATAGAATCCAAATCGAGATCTTCATCTGAATCAATAACATTTTCGTAGTCATAATAAGCATTGACCTGCAAAGATCAATAAAGCCAGTTAAAGGTTCAAATACATGGAATTTACCCTCAAATATAAAAATAATCGCAAACCTAGCATTGGCCTTCAGTAATCAGAAAATTAGACACACTATGAACTAATAACAATGATAAAAAAAATTGCATCTTTGTACTAACAATCAGCTGCATAAACACGATATGAAATCTCCAGCACACTCTCTTAGAACTATATCTATGGAGATGTCTATCTTCGTGCACTGAACTGTCAAGAGATTGGCTCAAGCTCTAACAGTAAGCACATACACATCAAGCATTTCTCATTCACTAGCTAACCTGAGGTTGGTAGTTTACTCTCCTTGAGAGAAAGATCAGTTTGTCATTATAAACTCGATAAGCCGCAACCCACTCCAATTAACAGAGTATTGCAGGTCAGTGAGAATCCAATTTCTTTCCAAGAAAGAGGCACACAAGTGGGTCTCCATGAAATAGGCCTGGAATCTCCTCCATACTTCACCAGAAGAGTATGAAAATGCATGCAAGGAAATGTCCTTCATTAAGTCTTCCGTGTCAAAGGAGACGATTAAGCTCTAATCAACAGAAGAAGATTAAAGGCACCTTAAGACTGCTTTGAGGAGGGGTTTACTAGTAATTCCACAAAAGATCTGTGTACATTGCGAGATTAAAAACTTTAACATCTCTTCAAGTTGGAGACACTCCCAACCAATCGATGCACTTGTGCAGGAGAAAACAAATACACTAGATTTCACCTCAGAACAATAATTGGGATGCTGAAATGAAATATAAAAGGTATGATTAGAACCCAACCTTCGGCCGAGGCATTACAGCTTCAAACGTGTGAAAATTTGGATTAGCAAAATCAGGTGGCTCCAATATAATATATGCACCCCGGTTATTGTAACGCTCCTTGCTGGCCTGTGTATCAGGTTCAATCAATGGAAGATAAGTGCTCTGAAGGAAAAATAGAACCTACGTTGAAAATCAAACAATCCATGCAGACTATACTTGTGTCCAACTATGCATATACAAAAATGGATATCTGTTTCATAATTTTCTATTGTATAAACACTTGATCCAAAACAAAGGACACTTAATTTGTTCTTCTCTTGTTTCACAACCATCCGTTTCTTACATTTATAAAACCTCCTAAATGTAGGTGCAGGCAAACATCATTAGAAGTTTGACAATAAAAGCAGCAAATAGCACAAGAAAAAACATCAAACTACAGTAAAAGACCTAACATAACTATTCATATTCCTGACCTGTCCTATCATTAACACCTATTGAATTGCAGTCCCATATTATTTACAAATTTTCATATATTAATTCCTAGAGACCTATCAAAGCAACAGCTCAGGAAGATGTTTAATGATTGTCATGTCTACCTGTAAATTTAAAGATGGCTTGCAACTTTTCAGCTCTGCTTTCAAGTAATTATCATAACAAACCAATTCATCATAGATATTCAATATCATCAAGGGGCAAGAGTTAACTAAAACGCCCCACTTTCCAGTGCTTCCCCCCCCCCCCTTTTCTGAGTGTTTCTTCCGGCATATTTTTGGCCAGAATCTGTACACTGCAATCCAACCACACCAAAAATGCAATTTAACCAAATTCAGAATATGATCTAGGGGTTTTCTGGGGCTCTAAAACAACCCAGATTGTCAAAAATGCAATTCCGGTAATGGATCATTCAGAAATCCAAGATTTATGGTTTGCCAGATTCCAGCAAGGGTGGGGCATCTTAGTTAACACTTAGACAACGCCTTCAACATCTATTAAGAAACAAATAGGAGAAATGCAGTTTCACAAGAACTCATGGCTATGCTTAAACATATCAAATTAATATGCATTTAAAAAAAAAGCATCCTATCAGAAAACAAAAATTGCATTTTATGCCATATTACCATTATGACATTGAGCCATTCTCATTATAACAGTATTAGTAAGAGTGTGTAGACAAACAAAACAGATGGAAAACCTACGAATTTTGGCACAGTAGTCATTGTGCAATACAACCTATGTTACTGGATCTGACACTGCTGTGTGTAGGATCCATAGATTGCAGAATCCGGATCCGTCATTGAAGCAGATCCCATAGAGAAGGAAATGGATCCTGAGCCCATGAAATGGATCCTGTGGAAAATGAAACAGATCCTGGAATTTTGAAATGGATCCCAAAACTTCCAGTGCTTTTTTGACCCATCAATCCCCAAAAAATCAATTTTTTAATGAAAATATCCAAAAACCCTAACCACCTAAAGGCTAAAACCCTAAACCCCATTCCTGATCAAGGTCTGATCTATCCTTATGTCAAGGACTTGTCTATCCATATGTCAAGATCTGTTCTCGAGGTCGGATCTATCAAGGTCGGATCTCAAGGTCTGCTCTCAAGGTTTGATCTATCATTATGGTCATGGTCTGCTGTCAAGGTCTGATCTATCCTTATGTGCTACATTGTTGCTCACTTCACCCACACTGTTATTTAGTCCTATCATAGCCTTCGAGAAAACCACTCTGTTCATTGCTGATATGGACATGACTCACAAAATCGCTGTTACGACCTAATTCATGTTCATGCTGAAATGGTGTTCCAATTTAACAATTATTAACAATGGTTATAACTTATCAAATTATCAGTTATGTTACATGGATGGCTAATAGTAATATGCATGAGAATTCTCTTTTTTGGTTACAACTTATAGTTCTACAGTTGTGATTCCTGAATGGTTTTAATTCTTAGCTCTCTCTTTTTTTAATTATAAAAATATTTTCATATTTTTTTGTACTTGCCATTTCCCCACCATATCATGATCCTGGCTTTTCAAAAATCTGGCCGATCTGTATCTGGATCTGTATCAGGATCTGCATCCATATACATATCCCGGTAAACATAGAATTTAACTATTTCCTCTATTTTATACCAAATAACATCCGTGGCATTGTAATGTCCCCTTCCACTTGATTGAAGTTGGACGATGACTTAGTAGCCTATACGACTCCCTTAGACCATAGTCGGTAAAGAAAAGGGAGTCAAGGGGGTTTATTTAATGTCACTTAACTGGGAGATGTTATATTCTAAAGTGACATTAAGTAAAAAGGTAAATGATTAATTACTTAAAAGTGACTTTTAATGTTTAAGTAAAATTAAAAGGGGAATAAGGGTTATGTGGATTTGATAAAAGAGGAAAGATCTAGAAAGGGTTCGGAGAAGTATAAAGTAAGGGTAGCACTACTATTTCCTCGTTATGATTTGATATCTTATTTTGGTCTGCTCTTGAGAGCCAAGTTTTCGTTGGGGTTTTGACAAAACCCTTCCATTTTGGTCTTGTTTCGGTGGTGCAATATCCACCCTAGCTAGACAAGAGAGGGATCCATCCAAGATTTCTATTGGGGTTTTTCATCTTGAGGGTTCTTCTTGTTAATTTCCTATAACTCAGTAACCAGAATATTAAGTCAATAATTTTATTTAACCAGAATTTAATCAATGCTGATATAAACTCAAAAAATTATGCATAAATATTACAGCTGAGTTATTTAACCAAATAGCAGCAGAAGCACATACAGAAAACCAAACACATAAAATGGACAACACCAAAAATACCCTGGAAACCTCAGTGTGGAGAAAACCATCAAAGAGGGTCTTATATTATGGTCTTTCAAGAGAATTTACAGTAGCAGAAAATCAGAAATTTCCTCAGCAAGTTTCCTCACTCGCTCAGCAAAAACATCCCAGCAAACTCGGCCCGCTTTTTTGGCCCAGCTTTTTCGTCCCTGAAAAAACAGTGTCCTGAAATCTGTTGTATGTGACCTGAGTTCGGCCTCTCTCTACTACCCAATCTGGCCCTAGTTCGGCCTCCATTTTTCAAGGTTGTCCTCACCAACTCAATGTCGTCCACTGCCTCTCCCACAAATGGCAGTTCATCTCTGATCTGAGTGAACTTTGTGAGGTAAGTGACCACCAACTCTCCCTTGGCCATCTTTGTGCTTCTCAGCTTCTCTTTGAGCAACATCTTCCTGCTCTGGTTGTCAGACTGGTACAACTTCACTAGGGCCTCCCACATGTCCTTCATTGTCTTCTTGCCAGACAAATGAGGAATAATGTGGTCCTTGACTCCATCCACAATTATCCTCCTGGCCTTGACATCTTTCTTGTTGTGAGCTACTAGCTATACTGGATCAGCAAAGGTTGTCACTTTGCCTTCATCAATTTCCAACAGTCCATTTTCCTCGAGTAACAAACCAATACGCTCCCTCCAAGAACAGAAATTTGAGGCACCATCCAATTTGTCCTCAAACCTTAAGCCTGCACTGGCCATTTGAGTTTGTTGCTCCATTTCCCACACACTTTTGGTCACATGTCCTTCTTTGTTGATCCAGTCTCTAGTTTGCACAGCAAAGTATCTTGGCTCCTTATGTACTCAGAGGCTGAGCTCTAATACCATGTTAATTTCCTATAACTCAGCAACCAGAATATTATGCCAATAATTTTATCTAACCAAAATTAAATTAATGTTGATATAAACTCAGAAAACTATGCATAAATATTACAGCTGAGTTATTTAACCAAAACAACAACAGAAGCACATACAAAAAAATCAAACACATAAAATGGACAACACTAGAAATACCTTGGAAACCCCAGTGTGGGGAAAGACATCGAAGAGGGGCTTCTATTATGGGCTTTCAAGAGAATTTGCAGCAACAGAAAATCAGAAATTTCTTACAGAAATTTCCTCAACAAGTTTCCTCACTCGCTCAGCAAAAACAGCCCAACAAACTTGGCCTGCTTTTTTGGCCCCACTTTTTCGACCCATCTTTTTCGGCCCTGAAAAATCGGCTTCCTGAAATCTGTTGTATGTGGCCTGAGTTCGGCCTCTCTTTGCTTCCCAGTATGGCCCTGGTTCAACCTCCACTAGCTGCCCAAGTTTGGCCCAGAACTCGCCCTCTTCCTCAGTTGCTTTCCCTCTCCTTCTCTTGCCCAAGCACCCTCTTCCTCTTCTCACAAATGAGAATGTGTGTCCCTCTCACCCTCAGCCCTTCTATTTATCTCTCTAGTTCACTTTTTCAAGAGACTTCTAGAAGCTTCCAGAAATACACTTTTGTGAATTATTAATTTCTGAAAAGTGACTTTTTCAAAAATCTGAGAAAAAGGTCATTTAAGTGACTTTTTAATTTTTCCTAAGTTAAAACTTAGGATAAAATAAATAAAGTTGATATGGGTATTTAATGTGTCCATCAGCATGCCTAGGACACTTAGGCCCATGCTGAGACACCTACCAAGCTACAAAAATAACACTTCTTCAGTTTACAAGTGCAGCGATCTACTTGGAGAGTTTTGTGGAGCCATTTTGAGGGGTCGATCTCATCTATCTACAAGACCATGGCACTAGAAGGGATTGGATGAGGCTCGTGTGACTCCATTGAGGGTCGATTTACCTAGAGATGAGAGAGATATCTACATACAACAGATGTTGCTACTCTTTAGGAGACACGGTTTGAGTGGGTCTCCTAACAATTTGGATTAGTTCTAAGCATACAGGGAGAGTCCTTGCATGATTCTAGGCTCGATGGCACTTTTTCGAGCGACATGCGAGAACATTCTATTTTTAGCAGGTTTTGCTCCAGGCCCCGGATTCAAATTCCGAGCATATATTGTTGATCCTTGAGACATTCAGAGTCTTTTGAATCTCTCCCGGGATGATTTGGCACAATTTAACATTTTTAGCAGGTTGAGCCCCAGGGCTCATGTGTCAATTCTGATCTTATATTCAAATCCCTTGCGAAAAACGAGTTCAATGAGTATGAAGTCAAGGGTATTCGGACGACTTTCTATTTTTAGCAGTATCTATTTTTCGACAGTGAAATGTGGTGATGTTCTCCTAGACTTCCTGGATGATGTGGACAGTTTCCTAAATTTTAGGAGTTGGATTCTATTTTTAGAAATTTCTATATTTAGCAGGTACAGTCATCATCCATGCAGTGCCAAGTGGCGAGATCAGATTTCGACGTGTGGCAGAGTTTCAGTAAGATGTGGCATCTACGCGGCATCATTTGACCAAAGGCGCATAGGGTGAGGTGGCACTTCCGTGGAGAAGGTTTAGCCAATTAGGCTAACTTTTCCCACTAATTCTTCTTCACCCGCCATAAACCCACTTTCCGCATATTAAAAGTCCCTTAACCCACTTCCCTCTAACTCTATCCTATCCTAATCCTAAGCCCACTTACCTTTAATTCTATCCTAATCCTAAACCTACTTCCCCTTTCCACTTTACCCTCACTCACTTTTGTCCTAACCCCATTCACATAACCCCTTTATTCCACCTTTATTAAAATAAAGTGTTACTTTATTTTATTATTAAATTAAAGTGTAGCTTTATTTTATTGAAAAGGTTTGTCCCCTTTATGCCTAACCACTTACCCATGCATTCCCACTCTGCATGCACTTTTAATTTGTATCCCCTTTTAAATATGAAGCATGTGATTTACAAAAGTAGGGGATTTGACCACAAAGACCCCTTTCCAGCCTTAAAAAACGATATTGCAGCGTACTCTCGACTAAGTGAAGTCCTTATAGTGGGTTTCAATGCTAGGACAACATGTGAACAAGCTAGTATTCTTCGTTGTAAGGAAGATTGCAACCCCATTTGGCTTATAGAAGAAAGAAAACATCAATGGACAAGAGTTTCAGAGGACAACAAAAGCTGCAACTTTTTTGGAGAACAATTGCTTACTTTATGTGGGGCATTCGACTTAGTCATTTGTAATGGGTTGGTTATATGGGCGAATTCTGGCAATTTCACCTGCAATACCTACAATGGAGCAAGTGTAGTAGACTATGCAATTTGCTCACATGGCTTGTGTGAGAAAATGGAGGAAGTTTTGATTGGTGAACAACTGTGGGAGTTGAAATCTGATCATAAACCAAGCTATTTAAGTCTCATTTGGGTTGAACAGCAACAGCATGGGACTAAAAATCAACACATTCAGCAACCTCCTTCAAAGGGCAGAATTATGTTGACTCAAAAAAATTGTAACACCTTCAAGATAGCGCTAAAGAGGTTGTTTAACAAGGAGAAAATTTTGTCCCAGGGCCTTCATAGCCATGAGCTAACAAATTTAATCCAAAGCGTACTAATAGAATGCAAAAGAGCAAAAAATAGGAAATCTGAAACAAACTGTTTTTCGGTTAATGTTTGGTTTGATGAGGAATGCAAAACAACAAGAAAACCTTTGAAAGAGTCAAGCCAGAAAGAAACAAACATAAAAGCCTACAAGCAAATTGTAAGAAAGAAAAAAGTTGATTTCATGATCTCAAGGAGGGAGGAACTAATCTTCTTGGGGAAAAATAACCCCAAGTTATTTTGGAAGGAACTTCAAACGAGAAATAAACAAACTGAAAATAATATCACAGC
>SNQJ01S0001152.1:269555-293114 GCA_010110895.2 Picea sitchensis | reverse complement strand
TTTAGGAGCGATATCGGGGTCAAGCAAGGGTGCCCATTGTCCCCTACCCTTTTTGGTTTATATATAGACAAACTTGAAGAGTGGTTAAACTTACAGGAGGGTGATGGTGCTCTTTTGGGTGATTTTGTGATAAGGCTTCTTTTGTATGCAGATAACCTTATTATGATTGCTAAATCCGCTCTTGGGTTGCAAGAACACTTAATTTCCCTTGAGCACTTTTGTAGTACAGTGGGGATGCAAGTCAATACTAGCAAGACGAAAGTGGTAACTTTTTCTTGCAAAAGAAAACATAAGCAACATAAGTTCTACTTTGAAGGCAACACTCTTGAAGAAGTGGCAGATTACAAATACCTCGGAATTGACTTCAACAAAAATCTAAGTTGGGAAGGTTGCAGAAAGAAAAGAACTTTGGGAGGTTGGAAAGCGTTCTATGCTTTTCAAAATAGGTGCAGAGAGGCCCACAAATTGGAAGACTATGCAAACTCTCTTTGGGCTTTTAGTGATCCCGGTGGTTCTATATGGTTGTGAAGTGTGGGCCAGCAGCACATCTGACTTACAGTGGAAGCAAATTGAGAAGATTCAAAAACGTTTGAACACAAACAAGTTTAAAATTAAAAGTTCAGTCCCTTATGATATCATGCTGAGTGAAATGGGGGTTGCTCCTATTGAAGCAATTGCTATGGTGCGTCTCATAAGATATCTAAAAAAATTGAGCAAATGGAAGACAGTTGGTGGCCTAAGGTCGTCTTCAATGACATATTGTGCAAAAGAAAGAAGACGTGGATGCGACAAAATATTAAATGGCTTAGTAAATGGGATATCCACTTGAACAAGTGCTCTATGAACAGTAAAGAGATAAAGGCTTTTGTTATTGATAGGTTCCACAAGTGAACTTGGGATAAAGGGCTTGGGAGAAAGAAAGAGTATTATATTGAAGAGTTTAACCCCACATACAATCATCATCAAAAAGTGTACATAGGGGCCAATATATCTTGGAGAGCCAAAATGTTTATTTCCCAATTAAGAACCAATTCCCATCAACTCTGTTGTGAAACTGGACATTGGAAAAGACCAAAAGAAGCTTGGGAAGAAAGGGTGTGTGTGTTCTACACCTCCGGAAAAGTGGAAACAAAAAAACATTTCATTTTAGAGTGTGAAGCTTTCAAAGACAGTAGGGACAACTATATAAGTATCTTGACAGCTAGCTCTTGGAATAATTTATTCAGCGAGGGGACAGTGGAGAACTTGGGGGAGCTCATCATCAAGTTGGACAGGAAAAGGGATGAACTGTAGAAATCATTGTGTGAGGCGGTCTGTCCCATAGGCTATTGTTAGCCTCGTGGACGTTAAAATCATTTTCTTTCTTTCTTTCTTTCTTTCTTGCATGGGAGGGTAGAGGGGTATATTGTATGGCATGTTTATTTAAATAAAGAAATAAATCACATGGGTTATGTTAAAAGGAGGAATGCATGTATAAAAGAGGGGGACACGAATCAATAAAGTGGATAGGATAATTTGTGGGGCAAAATAACATGCTACAATTCTGATGATGTTACCATTTTCTGATATTTTAAACCAAATGAATTGTTTATTTGAGTCTTCTCTTTCTAACTGAATGAAACGACCTTTTTTTTTCCTCACTAAGACCATGATACCCCCGTGTCCTTTATCATTCTCAGTTGCTTTGTTCCACACTGCCATCTTCACATATTGTTCAAACAGAGGTGTCTTGCACCCTTCATGCTCATGTGTTTCCAATAGACAAATTATGTCTCCATCTTCCGCGATAGGTCCTAACCCAAGTCCTCGCCTCCAAGGATAACCTCTGCAATTCCAGCAAACTAATCTTAAAGAAACCTGGGAATAATTTGATTGCTATTTGTTTTGGCCTACAAGACTCAAAGTTGAGTCTTCACCCCTATTTGTCCATACTGGCCTTGTTGCATATTTTCCTGCTAATGAAATTGTTGTCTCTTCTTGGCTACCAACTTGCTGTCCTGTTTTAGAATGAGGACCGAAAAAGGCAATAACAACTTTTCCTTTGAACAGTCATGCCCTTTTTCCCTCGTCCCTTGCTGCCCTAACCTTTGACAACTCTTCCCTTCTTTCCTCTTGTTGCCTAATAGTTAAATCTTCGTCTAGAAATAAGCGAGAGCCTCTCAAGAGTTGCTTCTTTCCTAGGAGAATTTGCTTGTCACGTATGCTTAACATCATGACTTTTATGGGCCTAGCTCTCTCACCACTAGGCTTACCCACCCTCCATGCTTGGCAAATTCGGCCTTGCCAAAGCAACTTGTCCTTCAAAAATTCACTTGCAAGATCAAGAGTACACTCATTTTTTCCATACTCTCTCGCACCTTTGATAATTACGTTTGCTGCTCTTCCTTGTCTCTCCTTGTTTTCTCTACCTTGCATGTCGTCCCCCTGGCTGTGTGTTTCTTTTTCCATATGAGCAGAATTGCTAATGACTTGTGCCCAAGTTTTGGAATTTTTTGTAAAATCTCTTTTCTCTTCATCCCTTGCTTTCACTCCATGGGTGTATGCTTGTTCACTTGTTTTCCCTTCATCTTTGGGTGTTTTAGAATTCATCACCTCTCTAATTTCCACAGCGGAATCTTCCTTAATTTGCCCGGCATCCTTCAAGCCTTGCTATTCAGCCTTTGCTTCCAAAATGGCTTCTTGCAACAATGTCACTTGATCTGTTAAAACTTTATTGTTTTCTGCTAAGTCCCGGTTTTCTACTGTCAATAGTTGGATTTGCAGGTCTCTCTCATGCCCTTTAACTTCCAAAACCTCCAATCTCCTCTTGGCATTTAGTAACTCTTGCACATACAGGTCAGGTGACCATGTGAGAGGTGTGGATGTGGGACGGTACAAGGCATAATCACTATTGTCTTTAGTCATGTTGTTGTTACACCTTTGCAAAATAAGCTTGTTTGAAAGTTTATTACGAAGGGCCAATTTTTTCCTTGTCTGTTCCCATTTTATACGAGCAGCTCTACGTTTTAAAATACCCCGAAACTATTTGGCATTGACCCAAACCCACTTCCCTGCTTTGCTTGAAAAGGCAATTTTCACTTGACCTAAATGGTTTGTTTCACCCGAGACGGGTACCTCTTGCCCATGTTTTATGTGTGTTGAATGTATTGTTATTGCCATAGGGGACAAGAAAAAAACACAGAATAAGGAACAGGACAATACCTGCCTATCTATTGGAGACAAAGGACTGAAAATTCGGAAGCCCACCTAAACCTCTTGCAGTCGCAGCTTCTGTCATTCTGGATCCGTGGTTGTTCCTGTTCCAGACCCGTCGTTGTTCCTGCCAAGTCGCCCGACCAGAACAGCCCACCTCACCTCCGCAGGTGCACTCACAGTTCCACTCCCGACCAGGACGGCCCACCTCACCTCCGCAGGCGCACTCACAACGCCACTCCCGACGTTGTTCCTGTTCAAGCGCATTCACAGCTCCACTCCCGACGCTCACTCATATTTGCGAGCGCATAGCCTTTTCTCCCCTCGTCGCCATCCATTCCAATTTCCCACGCATGCTGACTCCCCCATGTGCATGCTAACTTCTCCTTCCCACGCATGCATTCCTTTTACCTCTTCCCATTCGCCACTCCATACATCATCTTCCTTCATGCATGCATATTACCTCACGTCATCTCCCTCACGTATGTTATCTCCATTCACCCCCTTTGCATCAACACACTCCCTCGCGCCTCTCGTATCCCTCTTTCCGTCCAATCTCCCATGCATGTGCATGCTTAACTCTTTATGCACACAGCTCATCCCCCCACGTCACTCGCGCGTAGGATCCTTCTCGTCCATGCATGTATATCTTCCCATACACACTTGACTATCTATGGCGTGTTCAAACTCTCATAAACCACACTCCAATCCTCTTGCATGCACCTAAACTCTTCCACTCACTCAGAATCTTCTATTTTCATCACACTACGTCTATTCTCCTCTTGCATGCGCACTTACTCTCATAAATTGTGCATGTCGTCCTTTCACATGCAACCTCTCACACATAGAGTTATCTCACTCATCCACTCTACCTTCCCTCATGAGCATCCTCCTTCAACTCTTTGTTTATCCCTTCATGCATATACCTTCCCTTTTTACCTCCCATGCATTCTATGGTTTCTTCCTTGAGATATGTGTCCTTCACAAGCTATATATTGGATGTTCTACATGAATTCTTGGTCGGATATCGCAGCAGCAGCGTAGTCTTTTCTTCTCATTCTTCTCTCTCTTAGTCTAGTGATATTTCATTGAGTAAAGCGATCATTGTACCGGTTGTGGACTTGTCGATTGTGGTGTAGCCAACCCTCTTACAAGCCTATTCAATAAAAGAATAAAGTGTTTGTTTTCAACCTTGTTTTTTGTCAATATTTGTGAGTTTTTGCAATCTGATTTATCATTATTTTGGAACTGTTCATTGTGATAAAACTAATCTTTTGATCAGTTTTCTCTTTTATTTCTACTCTATATCTATTACGCTAACCTTGCAGGATCCCTCCAAGTGAATAAGCAATTTTTCTCAAGTGTTTTGGATAGATTTAGCACGCTGTCCAAGACATATCAAAGGCTCTTCTTAAGGTTTTATACGCAGAAATCAGACTTGAAGACAGCAGCAAGGCGCTTCATTGTGCCTAGGGACTCCCCCATGAGGCTAGCAAATACTAGCCCAAACGGAGAGGGGTTTGGTCAGTGACAATTTGGGGCCATATCTCCTTCAATTAATCAAGTTTTACCGCTGTCCTAACAGATTTATCAGCTCAGATTGGAGGGTAGAAATTTGTGCTAACAGATTGGCGCCGTTGTCGGGGAATGTCAGCCTTGGTAACAACGACATTTGGTGAGTTATTTCAATTGTTTAATTTTATTTTGCTCACCCGTGACTCCACAGGATACAGGGGAAACTTCACAGGGGACCGTGGGAAGATCATCTCGGTTCGACCCCGCACAAGGGATTTACCCATCCCTTAGTGATCTAGAACACCTGTTCCGAAATAGTTCTTTCATAACTCCTACAGCTAGTCTTGCCCTTAAACTGGGTATAGTTGTGTTCTACAATCAATCCAGGTATCTCTTCCATTCACTTCTTCAACTCCTAGTGTTGTGGTAAGTACTTCGGCACCTCAAGTATCGTCTTTTCCTTCCTCAGCTCCTTTGGTTATAATTCCAAGTCATGGTCCTTTGGTTACTTCAAGTTCATCATCTATTTCAGGTTCTAGTACCATGGTTGGACAAGTGACTAGGTTTACATTCAATTCTTATGGTCCCTTAGACATAGATTTCATTCCAAGGTAACCTCACGCTTTACCAACTTCTAACTATGTTAAAAAGTCGCCTAAATTTCAGGGAAACAACGCCATCAATGCACAGGATCATATTGACCTATTTTTGAAATTATGTGATGATGAGGGAGTTGCATGAGGATACAGCTATGAAGATGTTTGTTGCTACTTTGGAGGGTGAAGCATGCTCATGGTACAAGAGTCCCCAAAACAACTCCATTAGCGGGTTGAATCCATTCTTTGAAAACTTCTTAGAGAGATGGGGCAACAAACAGGATACCTCTTTCCTACTTAGAAATTTTATTGATCTTAATAAGAAAGAGAATGAAGTTGTTCTAGAATTTAATACTCAGTTTGCAAAGGATTATCATAAAATTCCTACTACTCTTAGACCTAATGTTGAGTTTGCTTTGATTTCATATTTAGAGAAGTTTGATGGAATTTTGGGTGTTCTGATCAGGCAAAAGGAGCCCACATCACTAGATGATGCTTATCAGGTGGCCATTACTACAAAGAAACACCTTTCCTTAGCCTCCAAAATGAAAATTCCACTTAGTTTGTTGCTTGACCCATAGGATAGGAGAACTTCTAAGCCTCCTGCGCAAGCATTTCCTGAACTTAAACAAGAAGAGGGAACCTCCAAGGAAGCAACTTTTGGGTTAGTGAATGACTTGAGCAATAGGATAGTGAAGGTAGAAAAGATACTTCAAAACCAGTTAGTTATCTCAACCCAAACCCATCAACCAGAGGAGGCCTTACTAGTATCCCAAGAAGAATGATGAGCCCAAGCCCCCAACTCAAACATCCGGGACAAATTACATTGATTATGCCTCATCCGGTTTGTATTGTCGAGCTTGCACCCTTCCCCATAGTGAGTCATCATGTGCTATCTTTTCCCAAACTGCACATCTTTATGAGCAAGGAGAGGAACTATCCAACAACCCAGATAACACTTTGAACATGGTGACCAAATTTGAACCTATAGGCGAACCTTATGCTTTCCAAGCCTCAGATGTTACCAAGGACAAACCTCACAGTGCCTTTCAAGTCCCACAAGATCAGTGGGAAGCCTTGAAGCCTGACTTGCATCCAATTCACACTCGAGCGATTACTCAAGAAGACATCCACAGCCAATGAAACCGCTGCAATTAGAGTAGAAGAGCTCACAAAGAAATATGCACACAAAGGAAAACCTCAAGTTCCTCCATTATTTCCTAGAGGTGAGGTTTCAACTGCTCAGGTAAGCAACACCCCCCCCCCTANCCCCCCCCCTTGTTACCTCTTCCAATTCCAGTTCGACCTAAGCCATCTCGTTTCTCATTAGAAAATGAGCTTTCTAAGATCAGGATTCTCGTTCCTTTGAAAGAATTAAATCACATGCCTAGTCACAAAGAGGTTTTGGATAGGTTCCTGGGAAATATGGGAGAGGTTAACCTGGCAGATGAGTGTCCACAAGTTTCCTCGGCCTTGGTAAGGCAAATAGTAATCCTACCCCTTTCTATTGTTCATTAGTGGTTAATGGCTTGATTTTGCGGAACTGCAAGCTAGATTTTGGTGCATCTAACAATATCATGACTCTTAAAGTTATGCATGAGCTTGGATTACAGATCACCGGGCCTTGTCGGAATGTGCAAGCAGTTGATGCTAGGGAGGTGCCTTGTTGTGGGGTTATCAAGGATTTACAAGTTTGTTTAGTGGCAGCCCCAAAGAAGATCTTAGTCATGGATATACTTGTCATAGATTTTCCTACACAGTGGGGTATGCTCCTTTCGAGACAATGGGTCACAGATGTAGGGGGTTCCATGCAGATGGATTTATCTTATGCTGACATTCCCATTTCCCAAGTTGAAAAAGTAACACTTTACAGAAAACAGAACATGTTGCACAATGTTGAGGACCCCGAATTAGAGACAACGATTATATTTACCCTGACATAAGAGACCCAGATGCGCAAGAGACAGGCCTAGGCACATACATGCTTTCAAAAGTTCCTGAAACACCAATGCCTTTTGCACCAAAGAGTGAATTTGAGCGTGCGCAGGTTTGGTCCATGACTTTTGATGGTGCAAGTTCACGACAGGGATTAGGTGTAGAGGTGGTCATCACTACTCCTTCAGGTATAATATTTCCATTTTCTTCACGCTTAGAGTTTGATTGTACTAACAACATTGCAGAGTACGAGGCTTTGCTATTCGGTTTGTGGAAGGCTAAGAAGATGGGAATCAAACTACTGAAGGTTGAAGGTGATTTTGAGCTTATCGTGAATCAAGTAAGAATGAAGTGTGAAGTTCGGAACCAACGACTGAAAAGGTATAGACATGCAGTGTGGGATGAGATTGAGTATTTTGATGCATTTGACATTTCTCAAATTGATAGGACTTTGAATGAAATGGTCGATTCTTTGGCAACGGTTGCTACCTTGTTTACACCTTGGATGACTAACCCTTACATTACACACTTAGTTGAGGTTTCTTTTCGTCCTTTTGTTCCAGATAACATAGGCTCTTGGCAAGTTTTCGAAGATGATAGACATATTCTGAACTTTTTGAATTATGCTAATGAGTTTGTTAATCATAACATTGATGGGATACAAGAGGGCGAGGAAGTCCCAATGATTCAGTTAAAAAGTAACAAAATTCCAAAGGGTTTGGTACCATTAGAAGATTTATTTGATAGGTCAGATGCTTTTCAAGGAACTAATAAATCTTCTCTTGATGATCAGGTTGAAGAGGTGAACATTGGCAGCAAGGATACCCCAAGGATCATCAAAATTGGTAAGGCATGTACACCGAAGAGAAAAGGAAGATTGTCACGTTGGTAAGAGAGTACAGGGATGTATTTGCGTGGTCTTATGACGAGCTTAAGGCCTATGACCCAAATATCATTAACCATGCGATACCATTACTAGAGGGCGTCAAACCTTTTAGGCAGAGATTGAGATACATGAACCCCAAGGTGGCACCCACGATTCAGAAAGAACTCCAAAAATTGTATGAAGCACAAATCATTGAACCAATCAGGTATTCTCATTGGGTAGACAATTGTGTACCTTAAGGAAAAAATCAGAGGAGATTCGCATTTGTATTGATTTTAGAAATTGGAACCGTGTGTCTCAAAGACAACTACCCCTTGCCTAGCATGGAACAAGTTCTTCAAGCAATGATCGGATCAGGTATGATATCCATGTTGGGCAGTTTCTCCAGTTACAATCAGGTATTGGTTGCCAAGCGGGACAGGTATAAGACAACTTTCATTACTTTTTGGGGAACTTATTCATATATTCGTATGCCTTTTGGTTTGATGAATGCTGGTGCAACTTTTCAACGTGCTATGGATTATGCTTTTTCAAATTATTTCTTTAAATTCATAGTAGTGTATCAGAATGACTTGATTGTTTATTCAAAGAATAGAAATGACTATGCTAATCATTTGAGAAAAAAATTTGACAGGTGTAGGTCTCTTGGTATCTCTCTTAACCCAAAGAAGTCAATTCTTAGGGTGTTTGAGGGAAAGTTGCTCAGGCACATTGTGTCCAAAGAGGGAGTAAGGATAGACCCTGAAAGGGTCAAAGGTATCATGGAAATCCCACTCCCATCTAGCTGGAAGGGCATTCAGTCATTCTTCGGTAGGATTAACTCCGTGAGGCAGTTTGTGCCTAACTTTGCAGAGATAGCCAAGCCCATCTCAAATATGCTAAAGAAAGCCATAACCTCAAGTGGAGTGACGAAGCCAAGAAGGCTTTCAACAACATTAAACAGGCTTTATGTCACTCACATGTTCTTATTAGTCCTGATTATGCTAAAGATTTTCAAATTTTCTCTTTTGCTTCTGATTCAACTATGGCTACCATGTTATTGCAGAAAAACGATGATGGATTGGAGCAGCCCATAGCCTTCATGAGTAAGTCTTTGCAAGGAGTGAAATTGAACTACAAACCGATGGAGAATCAAGCATATGCTCACGTGAAGGGGTTGGCCCACTTTAGGCCTTACTTTTGGAACTCGCAAATCATTGCTTATGTCCCCCACCCCATGGTCAAGGACATTTTGGTTCAAAATGATTGTAATGGAACCACGGGAAGGTGGATCACGAAGATCCAAGAGTATGACTTAGAAGTGAGGCCTACCAAGTTGGTGAGAGGCCAAGGTTTAGCAAGGTTGATGGCAGAGAAGAACTTGTCAAAATTAGTGCAGTTACAAGAGTCATTCTCCAAAGGATGGCAACGACCCTAGTTGTGATCTAGGGCCCCCAGTGCACTCCGGGGGTTCTTGGTCGGGAACCAAGCAGTTAGAACCATGGAAAAAGACCCTAGTTGGGCCCCTAGTGTATTGTTGGGGTTCTTGGTCAGGAACCAAGCAATTTGATGATATAAGTCCCTAGATGTGTTCTAGGGCCCCTGGATGTGTTCTAGAGAATCCTTGCTTAGCGCTTGGATTGATCCTTGGTTGTGTACCTTGGTGGTTAAGCCCCTAGATATATTCTAGGGCCCCCAGATGTGTTCTGGGGTATCCTAGTCTGGGACCAGGCAGTTTCTTGGTTTAAGTACCAAGTCAAGATCATGTGTGACTTTCTTCTTTCCCGGGATGGTCCATGTGACCTAGGAGCAGTCAAGAAGAAAGGCATGATCACGTCAGTAGCCTTCCATGTATGTTAGGATGATAAAAGCTTATAAGTTATATTGTGAGACTCATATGGACAAACTGCCATTAAACAAGGACTTGACTTTTGACTTTATCTTCTTGTTTATTGATGAAACCCTTTGCTAAAGTTATGACCCTCCTAAATTTATGTTTATGTGTTCGTTCGAATTTCTATATTTGACCCTACTTCTTCCTAAAGAAAGTTGGTTGCCTTGATCTTCAAACCCACCTTATCAATTTGATTTATTACCTTGTTGACTTATTTGTGGTCTATTTTGATTTACCACTTGATATTGTAATTGGTAATATATTATTTGTTATTGTTAGGTATTAACCTAACCCTAAAGCTATGTCAAGTGGACGTTATGTTAATCCTATCTTACTTACCTACAAAATATATAAAGAAGTGGTCTCTCCCTCCCTCAACACATCTGATGTATGCGATCTACCTTCTCCAAGCCGAGTTTGAGACTGAGGTTTGTTGCGGCCCCTTTTGGACAGGTTTACAAGGGTCTTCTCAAGTTATCTTTTGCAAGTTCTTGGTCTGCACCAGCCTGTCGTAGGTCTATCCCTGCCAGCCGTGACAGTTTTGTGTGTGTTGTTGGCCTATTGGTGTCCATCCCTGCTTGTCGTGGTTTTCTCCTTGCAAGTCGTGACTGTTTGTTTTCACCGCTTGGACTGTTGGTGTCTTCCCTGCCTACCGTGAGCTTATCTCTGCTAGTCATTGAGGTTGCTTGTATGTTGGTGCTACCTTTGTGGTCTGATGGTGCCACCTTGATGTTTTACTGGTGCCGCCATTGTGTTTTGTTGTGCCGCCTTACCTTCTCTGTCAGCCACCTTGGTATTTTTACCTTGTGACTGGTTTGTTAGAGTTGGTTTTGGACTGCTAGTATTTGCTTCTGTTTAAAGTAGAAATCTGTGTTTTTTGGGCCGAAAGTGTTGAATCATCCTAAGGCTGATTGTGGGTTTATTTTCCAGCCCCAGGTTGGTCAGTGATTTTTTCCAACCCTAATACTTGACAGTGGCTTGGACTGTAGCTTTTTAGCTTGTTGAGTTTGGTTTTGGTTTCCTATCTTAAGAGTTCTTCTTCGCATTTGTCCTTATGATCATGATGAGATCTACCCTGCGGGTTTGATCCATGATCTACTAAGCTTTTTTTGAGCAAGCATTGAAGGAAGGCAACAGCTCTGCTCACCTGGTACATTTGTCTTTTCTACAGCTATGTTAATACTTAGATTTGGGTTATGCATGTTATTTATTCACTAATGTTGTTAGGTTATGCATCAGGATTTTATTATGCTTTGTTGGTCATAAATTACAGTAGTTATTGATGTGAAAAATTTTAAGAATTTATGTTTCTAACTACCCTACTGTTTTACCCTTAAATTCTAACAGAACTTGGAGGCTATCGAGGATCGACAAGTAAGTGCTCAAGTAAATATTTTAACCAATCCATTCAAGAGTTCAGATTGGTATCATGATATCATTTTATATTTTGAAAATATATCATATCCCCCTAACTTTACCAAGACGCAGAGGTGATCTTTGCAGCTTCGTGCTGCCAAGTACTGTTTGTGGCAGGGACGATTAGGATGGAGGAATCATGAAGGAGTGATCTTGCAGTGTGTGGACTTGGATGAGTCCAAGGAGAAAAAGAGCTTCGTTCTGGAGTGTGTGGTGGGCATTTTTCTGCTAGAACCATCACACACAAGATTATGTGCACATGCTATTATTGGCCAACACTTTTTAGAGATGCGCACTCTTTTGTTCGAGCATGTGAGGCATGCCAGAGATTTGAAGGCAAGAAGAAGCTTCCTGCCTTGCCTTTGGATCTAGTCATTGTGGAGGCCTTGATTTTATTGGGTAGTTTTCACAGAGTTCTAGTGCAGGACATACATGGATACCAATAGCCACAGATTATTTCACCCGATGGGTGGAAGCAGTGCCACTCAGGATAACTTCTAGTGCTACTATTATTAGGTTTTTGGAGGACAGTATCCTCACCAGATTTGGTGTCCCACAGAAGATCACGACCAATAATGCTAATGTGTTCTGATCAATTGAGTTACTGGCATTTCGTTCTCAGTATGGTATTACTTTCGCCCATGCGGCCAATTACTACCCACAGGGAAATGGTCTAGCGGAATCAAGTAACAAGAACTTGATTAGGATAATCAGAAAGACAGTTGGGGACAACAAGAGAGCTTGGGATAGTTGTCTCAAATTTGCTTTATGGGCGGACAGAAACACACGGAGAAGATCAACTGGTAGGAGTCCTTTTGAGTTGGTCTATGGATTAAATGCAATCTTTCCTATTAACATGAATTTGCCTTCATATAAGCTATTGGGACAGTTTTCCACCAACAAGGAAGGATCCCAAAACCACATTGACGAGTTGGTGCAACTAGAGGAAGATAGACTTATGGCCTATACACAGTTTAGAGATTACAAAGCACACATCAAAAAGGTATTTGTCAGAAAGGAAAAAGGCAAGAAATTCAGGTTGGTGATATGTTATTGTTGTGGGACAAGAAAAACGAGAGATCAGGTGACCACGGCAAGTTTGACAGTGTTTGGTTAGGCCCTGTTATCCACCAAGTTTCACTAGGATGGACTTGCAGTTGAGCCGCCAAAGATTGAACAACTACTTGTTCAAAATTCATAGTTCAGAAGTCTAGCCGGCCAGTATGGCCCCTTTTTCAACTTTTTACAACATTTCCATACCCTGCGGGGAATTGTAATTAATAAATTTTTAGCAGCTGCAAGAGCCATTCTCCTGAAGGATGGCTAAGACCCTAGACAAGATCTAGGGCCCCCAGTGCACTCCTGGGGTACTTGGTCTGGGACCAAACAGTCAGTGCCATGGCATAAGACCCTTGTGAGGGCCCCCAGTATACGACTAGGGTTCTTGGTAAAGAACCAAGCAGTAAAGACCCCTGAGAGGGCCCCCAGTATACGACTGGGGTTCTTGGTCTAGGACCAAGCAGTTAAAGCCCCTAGATAAGCCTAGGGCCCCTGGAAAAGTCCAGGGTACCCATGCATACGNTGTTTAAAGAAATGTTTTTTATGTACAAATTCAAAATTCACTTTCATAAGAAAATAATTGATAAAATCAAAACACGATTCACAATAGACTAGGACATTTGCTTACAAATTCATGGTCTTTGAAGTTTGGATCTGTCAATAAAAAAGCATTTTTCATATATATAATTCAGAACTAATGGTTTTAAATCTTGTGCCAAGAGGTGCTTTCTAGAGCCTAGTATGAGGGAGATGTGTAATTCCTTCCAATGATCAACGTAGAGCTAACACGTGGCACTTTAAAAAATTACAAAACATTACAGTGTCCACCCTCCTCTAAAATTAAAAACCAAAGACATATATATTTCTTTAGTTTTAATAAATAAATTATGAAACATTAATACATTTTACTCAAAATACTTGCCACCCATCTAAAAAATAATAATACAATAAATATATGTACTAAATGTGAGCTATATAGAAAAAATTAATAATAATACAATAGGAAACTATATCTAACAAAATTAAAATCATCAAATAACTTGCATGAAGAGCAAACTCAGCAACTGACAAACGAACAAACTGAAACGAATTAAAATTTACACCTCAAGAGATTTGACCCCTCTCGGTGCTTGATAGATTCGGATTTAAGATGGATCTACGCTGGTACTTGTTTCTCAATTAATTCATCTGTAAATTCATTTTCAGCTAAAAATATAAAAGTTAGTTATTATACATACACAGAGAGATAGCAAGTACCTGCGTAGATAAAAAAAATTAATAATAATACAATAGGAAATTATATCTTACAAAATTAAAATCATCAAATAACTTGCATGAAGAGTGAATTGAGCAATTGGCAAACACACGACCTGAAACGAACTAAAATTTACACCTCAAGAGATTTGATCCTTGTCGGTGCTTGATAGATCTGAATTTAAGATGGATTTACACTGGTACTTGTTTCTCAATTAATTCGTCTGTAAATTCATTTTCAGCTAAAATTCTAAAAGTTAGTTAATATACATACACAGAGAGATAAGATAAGACTATAGTTTTATTAATGTCCAACAAATGGCCACTAAAATAAAGTATTCATTTCTCAATTACAAATTTCATTTGAAAATTCATTTTCAGCTAAGAATCTAAAAGTTTGTTTGAATTTGTTTATAATAAATTAATAATTGCCATCCATAGAACATAAACCATATCCAATTGATAGAAGAGGAAAAACTTAGGTATCTTTCACTCTTTATCAGTTCCAAAAGAAAATCAAACTGACAAGGAATCACATTTGCAATACCAATATTTTGAACTCCGTTCATAGAGATGTGCAGTTTGGATTTCTTTTGAAACATTTCTAGACACTTCTCCTGGAAAAGAATTTCGAAGGGCCATCAGGACTCCATTCATCTATGCAATTCATAGAGCGTACGAATAAACTCAAATATAGCCAACTGTCCAACTGTCAAGACTACAAACAAAACACTTGACTCACTTCCTTGGATAGAAAAGATATCTGTGCTACTTATTTATGCAGACAGGACGTTATATTAGTATATAGAAATTAGAAATTAACAAATACTACCACAAAAAACAAAAGTACTTTCATGCTGCCCGCAGCACTAATTTAAGCATTTAATGGCACACTGAAAAAGAAAAAGAAGCGCAAAAAAGGGAAGTTTTTCTTCATTCATGAACATCATGACGAACTTGCAAGCTTAATGTTATAAATTAATATGATAAATAAATTATGAGCCATCCATGGGCCATCTCAGATAACAGTTGAACACAAAAGCATTTGACATTATTCATGGCAAGAATGATTCCTATTGCTTGACCAAAGGAAATGGTTTTCACTGCAACTAATGAAACTTATCACTTTATCTATATTGTCTAGACTCTACACTGTATAACATGTAAATTATGAAAAGCAGATGGAATGAATTATCATTCTCTGATACATGGCCCAGAAAACTACTCTTAAGCCATCTCTGTTTCATGCTATTTGGTTGCTTACTTTACAAGCATCTTGATCCCAACTAAAGAAGCACACAAGTAATTCATGTGTCTATCTAACATAACTAGAAGCAATCACAATAGGGTATCATACCTTCCTAAGGAAAAAAAGTCTCCTGCTGATTCAAATTTAGATAGACTTGAAAACAAAACAGCACAAATTTGTGCATGTCATATAACTTTCCAATTCAAACTAATCAGTGTTATAAGAAATTCACTCAAGTTATGTCTTTTATTGCAAATGTTGCAGTTGAAGTCAAGAATAAACAGCTGAATATTAAATACAAGAACATAAATACTAAAAGTGAAAACTATGCTGGACAAAACAAGCTCATACATGCCAAAAAAAAAATTCAAAAATCCTGAACTGAGAAAGCTCATTAAAATAAAATAGCATTGCTGTCAAAAAAGAAAAATTAGCAAATTCAAACCTTATGTGTGCAAATGGCATGCATAGAGCATTTCTACACATCTTGAAAGTTGATATTAATACCTTTAAATGGTTCTTGTTTAGAAACTCTTCTGTACAGTCTGGACCCCATAATAAACCAATCCCTCTTTCTTTGTTTGGTGACAGTCCTGGATGTGTAGAGGGATCTGACCAAAGTACATCACCTGGTATCAAGTTCAAACCCTCCCAAGGAGGGTCAAGAACTATTCGCCGAGCTTTGGCTAATTCACCCAAAGAACCAAGCCTCAAGACTTTGGAATCGGAGCATGAGACTAACCTGCGTCCCTTCTTCCCCTTTGATCTTTTTGACAAGGGAGACTCAGTATTGCGAAAAAGACCTCCATGTGCAGTGTAAACACAACCGGCAATGATAGAAGCAAGAGGAAGGCCTTCAAAGCAGCCTAAGCATTTACGATAGATATGCTTACCTTGATCCCCATACTTAGCCATCACTTCCTGCTCAAAACCATAGACAGCTGTGCAGAATTTGGATTCATGATTCCCACGGAGAAGAAATACTCTATGAGGCAGAAGAACCTGCAGTGTTGAATTTTGGAAGCAAACATAAATACTCAATCTGTAAATCACAAAACATAACTTCTTATAAATTAAATTGTATCTCCCTCCACTCCACACGCCAATGTCATTCACCCATGCACTTCCAAGGAAAACTACTCCAAAGGGATAGTGTGTGTCTGTGTCATGAGTGAACGCAAAAGCAACTCCAGTTGGATATATGCTACACATGGATTAACACCACAGCAGATGAGAATCCTCAGTCCCTGTTATATCTGTATTCACACCATGTCCAGAATAATAGAAGTGCTGTATGTGTTTCATGGAAGCTTCTCACACACACACTAAGCTCTTGGAGCTGAAATGGCAGGGGCAGCACACTGCAGAAAAATATGAATACCCTAAGGAAGGATCATATCTAAATCCAGAACATTTAAAATTTCTAAAATAGGTAAATTCTATCATGTTGAGAACATTAAAATTTAAAACTAGTAGACAGCAAACATCAAGGCTCTGCACAAATAGAGTTTGGCAGAGCCATGTGCTCTGAACAGTTATGGAGATAAGAATAGCTGTAACAAGATTTCCCAGATAGATAGTTCATGAAGAAGATAGGAAGAGTTTTAAAATTCTTATGCATCTTACATTAGAAGTTATCAAGACTACAAAATATTAGAATTTGCATATACAATAACAGAAATTAAAAACCAACAGATTGAGAGCGAACCATTTGAACTAATTGATTCATTTGTGTTTTGTGTGGTTGTTACCACTCAAACTCTTGCCAAAGGGAAAGTCCTACCCTATGCAGGAGAGCCTAGAGGCAACTACTAGGCAAGCCACCCACTATCACCTCGGTGGCCTTGCCTTTCGCTTTAAGGCTAAGAGAAGGGGTTTCCTAACCTACGGAGGGCGTTCCTAAAAGGATCAAGCTAAGCTAAGTCATTGATTGAAAAAGGGAAACTCGTCTAACTTGGCTTGACTTGAGACTTTAGGTAAATCATACTACTCTCTCTCAAGGATACAAAACAAGATTAAGTGTGTGAATAGGTAGATCGAATAATCAATATCGAACAAACTTTAAATATGTTTATCTTAGACTGATATGCTCATTCATATCACAAAATTATGCTTGGAAACTGAAAGGTAGGTCTTGTTCAATGAACCATAGAACCATAAGATGCCATAAAAATGCTAAACATGTATCCAATTACAAATTGACAAATGACCATGAAATCATAGCAATAGCATCATTCATTCACCATATCACCAAGGGCTGAAAGTCTATTATCGTCATCAAATTTCCATCCACAATTAAAAGATTATAAGCCACTTAATATATTAACTTTGTTCAGAACAGCAAGGAAATTATATGTTTGTAATGCTAAGCCAAAGAAACACCGTGTACACTGCTGTTATCAAAGAGTAGCAAGGACAGCAGCCTTGTATCATTCAACAGTGAATATTAATGAGTTGCCTTAGCCAATAAACTGTGATCAGATCTGTGCTCAAAGTATGAGATTTTATCATGCAAAAATTATTGATCCATGTACCAACACTACTCAGGAAACATAGTAAAGATACCAGTTTTCAAATGCACTATGCCACTGTATGTTTAGATCATATTGTAACCCAGGAAACAATGATTTAACATGAATAATTCCAAGCGCATTTACCACAGTATACTAGGGTAGATTGTCACCATGAAAAAGTGTGTCAAGACTCAAGAGTATCATTACAACATTAGACAGTGGTCCAAGCAGTGAGATGTAAATCAAAGGAGAACATATACACAGCACTTAAGCATTGAGGAGATATATCAGCATTTAAAGAACATTTGACACAGGCCTGACGCCTATTATCATGAGGACATCAGATTTGTGTTAATCCAGACAGTGATGAGACTATGCCAGTAAACAGTGATAGAACTAGTGCCCAATCAATATCTCAATAATGCTCAAAAGAAAGAAAGGCACCAGCACTCAAAGCACAGTTACTATGTGTATAGGGCAGAATCCAATGGTAAATACTATGGTGTTCCAAGTGATAACATCGTGTGAGATAAACAGTAAGCGAACCAATGCATCCACAGTGCTTAAGGAGAAAAATATGTATTAAATTTCAAAGCATGTCAACTGTATTACCATCAGAGATCAAGAGCAGAAAGGATTACTCCGAACATTGGCCAAAATAACCACAACATCATGCACTCTGTGACTGTATAAACAGAGTATACCAGCTGTGAAGTGTTCAACCTTTAGAGTGTGTAGATCATGCATTAATAAAGTTTTCCATTAGGAAAGAAACCACAATCTGCAGTATAGCAGTGTTCAAAAACTCAGAACAGTCCTGAAATGATTGAGACTTTAGCACCATTTACTAGGTCGTTGCACTATTTTTTGCATCGATTTGCTTAAAGTGTTACGTAAGATATCATACATGCTCAAAAGCTGCCAAGAGATGAAGTATCAAGCCTAAATTCTGATTATTATGCAGGCATGTAACCCTTGTCACAAACGCCAGAGAGATGAAATAACAAGAAGTCTTATGCATTCATGTGTTCAGGTGAGTTTTAAGGGTACTGTTATGTCACAAATATGCCAACCACACCATAAGCTATTTCAGATCTGGAAATATAAGCTAAAAACCCTAGACGTCAAGCATCAAAGTGCAAATCGTTTCATCTAATGGTGGGATCATTCCATTTGTTTTAGCATCACTTCACCTTTACCAAGCATGTGTATCACAAAATTGCCTCAACATTGGCATATAAACCCTTGGAAAGGAGCAAGATTAATTCTTATCCTATGTTTCCAAGCATGAATTCAAGTGACCCAACAGCAATGGAATTCAAAACAATTTGGAGATACCTTGTTATTTAGGGTTAGATCCAAAGATTTGCACATTTAAACAATATGAAAACCCTTGCTCGTGCCAACTTGAAGATATAACATGAAAGACTAGTTAGAACAAGAAAGATCTAAGTGATATAAGATTTAGAAATGAGAACAATTAGATCTAGCAACCTAGTTAAATAGATCAATAAATTTTAACCCTAGATTGCAAAAATCAAACAAAATAACAGGAAAGAGGAAGATGTGTTTTTGGGTTTTATGGTTGAAGAAATCAATAGACCAGTGCCGAAACAAGGCTATGGGGTCCCACCATAATTCTAGGTGAAGTCTTGATTAAAGATGAGAACGTTGAGGGCACCAAGAAGGATTGTCTCTCAAGCGTTGGCTAGGGCTAAGTAGGATTTTTCAAGAATGGATGGGGGACGGTCCTCTAGGAATCTTATCCAAGTAATATCAAGATGATCTCAAAGTTTGGCCAAGGCAAGATGGAAGAGCCCTAGGACGTCCTACCTCAATGAAATGGAAACAAAACATCAATGGTCACAAGGAATAAGACAAGAAAACTACACCTTAATTGCTCTCCCAAGTGGAGCAAGGTGCCCTTCTTTGGCCTTATAGTAGCTTTGTCTTCCAGCAAACTTGAAAAATATTCTAACTAGCCCTTGAAAAATATTCTAGAACAACAATTAGAAGATTACAGATGCACAAGAACTTTGTAGGCAAGTTTTCTCAATAATCTCAAACAAATGAAAATGAGAGAGGCATCCTCCGTATATAGATAAGGAGCCTCCTCAATACAAGGTGTAAATACAATGTGCTAGCTCAAACTATGAGCAAAATCCATTAGCCCAAGTCAAAACCATAATCCAAATACAACAAGTGGACATAAACCACACTCATAATCCTCCAATACATGAGCGCCTCACCAAAAATGGTCAAATGTGCAACAAAAGGGATCACATGAGTGGTCTAAAGGGGATAGGGACAAGTGCACCCTCCCTAAAATGTGCCAACATCCAAGAGATGAGTGAAGAAACGGTCAACAATGGGCCCAAAGACTAGGTCACCCCTCTAACTAACTCCCAATAGAAAGGACATGGACATCTCAAGAAATAACAACCTCCATATGCATGACGTCATGCCACGCGTGTGGGACATCCATGGTGAGTGTTAGCACACAATCTTGCACCCTAGTGCAAAGCCTTCACAAGGTGCAAAATGAGTGGAACGTTAGAAGATGTTACCAATACCACCTAGGCAACAACTTCCCCCATTTTAGTGAGGATAAATCCAACACAAGGGAGGCTTCCCTAGTAGCTTCAAGGAATCCCAAGGCAAGACACAATCAATTCTAAGGCTTCCTATGTAGCTACCCAATTTACCACCAACGGAATATATCAAGCAAGGTGAGGTTAAGGTGGTTACTCAAATAAAATCTCAAATTTGGGTTTTGTTATCATAGGATTTGCACTTGTGCAAATCCCTCCACAAGATCCCCAAATATTGTGTAACTATGGAAGAAACTACCACTCTCACCTAAGTAGAGACTTCCCTTGTTTTAGTGATGGAAGAGGTCCACCACAAGGGAGGCTTCCTTGATGACCTCAAGGGATCAAATAGCAAGATTAGCCAAGCCTACAGCCCCCTATCTTGGTCACTTGTTAGGTCTAGGTCTAGGAGAGGTATAGAAGATAACGAGATAAATGTTGTACATGTACGAGACAATAAAAACTTGCAGCAGTATATAGACAATTACAAAGTTATAGCATGCAATAATGACCTCTTAGATAGTAGATAATCAATGATTGCTATGGTTTTTGCAAATTACAGCAGTAAACTAAATTTATAACAGCAATTAGCACTTTGCAACAGCAGCAAAATAAAGTGCTCAGAAATGTAGCAATTCACCGTGAAAAGTAAGCATTGAACAAGTATATTATTATCCAATTGCTAGAAGTATTTTGTGGGCAAGTCAAGCCACTTATGAATGAATGTATGCAGCAAATTAATGTAGTTTTCAGTGGCTGTAGGAAACTTTTATAACAGCAGCAACAAATATTGAAAGTTTGCTAGAGTTAGGGTTAGCAATGTTAGTAGGATGTTTGGGAGAGTGAGAATGTTGATTTTAATAGCTACTTTAACCACAAGAACACCTCTAGACTAGTGTCGTTGTCCTCTACAGCTTATGGAGTCTCAAATACATTAGCTGGAAGATTGAACTAGATGAAACAAGAAGGTAAAGTATAAACTCTAAGGTGCAAACGCACTTGGGCCTTAAGTCTTGGGCTTTGAGGAAAGATGTACCTAAGGTGCAAACACAATTGGGCCCTAGGTGCCATTTTTCCCTTCTCCTAGCTTCATTTAGGTCAAGGATCGGAGTATAGGGCTAAAACCCTAAAGTGCAAGCACTTTTGGGTTTTAGACTTTTAACTATAGCAAGGATGCTTCACAAACTTGGACAATAAAGACTTTGTGAGCAAGAGAAACACTTGTGTCTTCTTCTTAGGGTTTCAAAAAAACAAGGATACTTGTAACAAGATAGCAACTTAACCTTTAACATTAGCAAGAAAACGTAAAAATTGCAGAAAATTACTTACTTCTTCCAAGTAGCATGAGCACCAAAACCCTAATTGCAGAAATTTATCATCCAAAAGAGCAACACATCCACAAAGAACCTCCTCCAAGGATAGCACATGAGAGAGAAAGAGCCAAAGAGGCTAAAATAGCGATAGCGAAAATTTCATAAGTGTTACCCCACTAATGAGTGAGGAAAAGTGATGATGAAAATGAATGTTAGCACTAGCCTCTTTATATGAGGCAAAACCTAGCGCTTTGTCCACAAATCAAGTGAAATAACAATAATAAGTGGGGCCGACCCCTCAAGTAACCTCTTAAAATGCTAAAAATGCAAATAAAGCATCATAAATGCCACACGTGTGGTGACGTCAAGCCTCCCAAGGCCACGTGGTAGCATCTCAAGGTGTAGTGATGGCAAAGGGTGCACCTCATCCTCCATGGTCATGCTCTATCATCATTGGTACCCCAAATAACATCAAACCCCATCATTATAAAACCCTAGAAGGTGACGTCATCAACAAAAGGAGGCCAACGTCAAGGGTCTAGGGTATTGCGTCCAAGGTGGAGGAAACTGCATCTTGTCTCTCCATGGTGTTCGGTTGTCCGCTACTGCAACGTCCTCCATCCAACGAGTAATAATCCCTAGGGGTACACTGCCCAGCATGAGGGCTTTTAGCCCATCTATTTGCCATCATGACCAAATTTGCTAAAACCAAGCCCATTTGTCCATCGTCCAAGGTTTCGAAGATGTGAGAGCTCATGTCGGAAGGTGGCAAGTCACCGGATGACTCACTGCTCTACATCACACGTGCCAAAGTCCTACAATAAGGGCACAACATCTTGGGCAAAGGCCTAGGACGTCCCTTAAAGAACCATATCAGGGCTATCCAAAACAAAGTAGAATATAAGACAAGGTAAACCAATGTTCATAAGAGATATTAGTCCTTGAGTCATGCAAAGTAAGTTGTTACTTAAGATATAAGACATGTAAACAATTCACCTCAGTATCCCCTTCAAGCATCACACCACCCCAGGACCTCATGTGAGTTGGCAAGTTTGAATATGGGAGGGTCTTCATCCAACCCTATTAGCTGTGCCAACCAACACAGTGAAAAAAAAGACCCAGGTAGAGGGATAGGTCCCAAGGGAAAAAGTTAAAGAAAGAAACCCTTCAAGAGTAAGTGTGATAGTGATATGAATTTGGGCTTACTTCAAGGATTATGGTGTCATTAAATCCATTTCTATGAGTGCTTCTATAAAGGGAGCACTTGCTACTTTAGATACCCTTTCCTTGGTACTTTTTGCATTTTGAACCCCTTAATTTCCTTTTGATACCCATTTATTATTTTGCAAGTCCCCTTTACAGGTTTCGAGCTTTTATTCTTTCATTTTCTTATTGGGCTATGGTCTTGTTATAAGTGTGCATACAGTGCATCAGGACAAGGGGCAATTACCATTAGACGGGGTAGAGCTCAAGATGGCCTGTGGCTTTTATAGGTGGCCTTTATCATTTTTTTACCTAAGTCAACTGACACGATGACACGGGACATGGAGGACACAGAAATACGAGTGTCTGACACATGAAATTTTGACCTCAACGACAGGACACAGAGGACACGTTTATATATATATATATATATATATATATGAATTTTTTTTGAAAATTACACATACAAAAATGAAATTTGGCCATAAAGATTCATATTTTGTTAGAAACTAGAAGATTTACACGATACAAAACTTTAAACATGTATGATGTAACATAAATGATAAATAAATGATTAAATCATGATTCATTATAAATTATAATTTACATTGTATAGTGTATACATTCTAAATCCTGATTCAACATTGTAACATCAATGATAATAAAATGACAAACATTATAAATTTATAATAAAGACTGAAGTTTGAACACACAAGAAATTAGAACCATTAGTTGCGCCTGCAACATTCTCATTAAGTCATCAAAATCAAAATGTGTTACAATGATCATGATTCATACTAGATAGAAGAATCTAGATAATAATACCAAGTTAGAGTCACTAACACTATAGGTGAGAATGCCAATGGCAAATACAAAATAGACATAGGGTAGATACTAGAACCGACACCATAGACGGTAGATGGAAGAACTGTCAAGACTCAGTAGTACTTGTCCTCCATGAAAT
>SNQJ01S0001152.1:223661-263553 GCA_010110895.2 Picea sitchensis | reverse complement strand
GAACCGATATATATTATATAGTGGATGCCAAACAAAAACCGATACATCAAAGTCATTACTGAAAGTCTGAAATCAATACAAAATGACATCAATGATCACATATATAAATGTATATGTCCCAAAACTAACCTGCCTTTGCACACCTCAAAAATGCTTGATGGCCTCCACAAACTTCATCCCTTGCTGCTCCACACAAAAAAAAACAAAATGACAAAAAAAGAAACGAATCGGGCTCTTTATCCCGCTTTTTTCCATTTTTTGCCGTTTTTTTCAAAAAAACGCGCTTTTTTCTCTGACCAAAAAATCGCAATTTTTTTTTTTTTTAAAAACGGCAAGCCCAAAAAATCGTGCTTTTTCCGATTTTTGTCGATTAATCGGCAATTTATTCTACTAGGCTTTCAAATTTGAATAAAGAAGACTTTGGAGGTCACATGGTAAATGGTAGCATTGTGTGGATGTTGATGTTCATGGCTTAAATTTATGAGGTAATTGTATCTTGTTTATGTGCATTTCAATTTGTAGATTAGCCTTAATAGGGGTGCTATCACCCAATAGGAAAGATCTTCTTAACTAGCTTGGATATTAAGATCTTTTGTTACTTTACATATGCGGTTAACAATTTGCATATTAATTTTGCTTAGTTACATGTTATTTAGACTTCATGTGTAGGGAACACCGATATTTAACAAATTGTATGTAGGCTTATCAAGATTGCAGGTCCTCATACTTGAAGTGGTGGCTGATTTGAGTGCAATCTTTCACATACTTCAAGATCTTTTGAGAACGAGTCCCTCATCCTTTCACCGGAAGACCCCATAGCCCAAGATTCAAGTCTTGAAGAAAGGGCTTTCTCTCTCTTTCTCAACCTTCTAATCTATAATTTCTTGGTTACTTTATATCTATATGCAAGCATTTGGATCTAATTTCTAAAGCTAAACCTTTAGTTTCTTTTATGCATGCATAGGATTTTTTAGATCTGATTTTTATTTAAAGTTTCTATCTAAAGAATCTAGATCTAATATAGGAAAAGAACCTCTTTTATCAAGTATATTTTCTGAATTTCTTAAAGTGATAAAAGGTAGTCTTTTCTAGGTATTTTCATCGTTTAGATCTAGCATTTAAGTGCTTTTAATTTGCTGTTTAAAAACAGAAACAAAAGACCCTAAGGAAACACGCTTTCTAGCTTGGTTTCGTTAGTTCATTTTCGCAATTTTTTGTAGTTTTCCACTTAGAAATTTTTGGGTTTTCATACTAACACCCTAAGACACTTTTAAAGTGGTTTTGGGCATCTTTTGTTTCCATTTGCTTGTTTTGTGCAGGTTTGCGAATAAACTAGGGGAAACTCTACCAAATTTTGGCGAATTAAAAGCTTCTGAGACCCCAGAAGCACCTTGTACCTTTTAAAACCATTGTAAAAGCTTCTTTTCTTTCTGATTCACTTCTATAAGGATCCAAAAGTCTCTTAGAGAAGAGACCCTTGTAATCAAAGTAATAGAGAGTGGACTACACGAAGCCCCATTTTCGTTTCCCCCAGGGGGAGTGGTGTCTTGTGGTTTGGTTGTTGGCTTGGTACTTTGTCTTTCATTTCAATTCACAATCTTCATCTAAAGCTAAAATAAAATAAACACAATAATCATAATCATATTTGGCTTAGATTTCAATTTGGAAAAGTAAACTTTAATTGCTAGTTTAGATTTCCCTTTTTAGCAATTTTTGTTTTTTAGGGGCAAATAAACCAGTACCCTTAGCTCCTCTGCAAAGAGGCGGGACAGTGTGGACTCATAGTAATTAGAAAACATTTACTTTTCTGTCATTTCAATTTCTTGCTAATAAACCAGTCCCCCCAGCTCCTCTGCAAAGCGACTGGACAGTGTAGACTTAGTAATTAGTCTCACATTTACATTTATTGCTTTTTGTTTTACTTGCAAATAAACCTGTCCCCTCAGCTCCTCTGCAAAGAGGCTAGACAGTGTGGACTTAGATTAATTAGAAAACATTTACTTTCATCATTTTACTTTCAAGTCTTTATTTTCTTGCAAGAAATAAACCCGTCCCCTCAGCTCCTCTGCAAAGAGACTGGACAGTGTGGACTTAGTAATATTTAGGACAATCTAAAAAGTAAACTATTGCTTGGTGTGGAAAACCGCCTAAAGGGAGTGTGTGAAGTCATGCGGAACTCCTCAGGCTTGTTCCCCTCCGTGTTGGACATCCGGCACCTTTAGTGAGTTTGTTGGTGAATCTATTGGGTTTCGGCAAACTCTCCGCAAATTTCCACTCTAAAGGGATAGTCTCCCTAGAGGCCACATTTTTAGTTTAGCGTGCAACACATTTTCTCATAAACCAATAATTCAATCTCATTAATCAACTTTAAAATCTTTCAAAGACATCTCCACAGGGTAATCTACATTTTCAGCAGCATTACATATAAAGAACCTGTATTACAATCAGTCAAGATACTAAGATAGATGCTTCACCAGATTCCAATAAAAAGTTGAAAGAAGTCATTCAGGCCATGGAATTTATCTATGCAAAACAGTTAAAGGCCATGGAAGCTCACCTTCCAGAGGCAGAATCTTGCATTGAATATTCAGATCCTATAGAGCTAGAGCTTCACAATGAACAAGAAAGGGATTTTCACCTGGAAATTTCGGATGAGCCTATAGATGAGTCATTGATTGATCAGGAGGAAATTGAGTTTGAAGTTGTTGAATATCTAGATAATTCAAATCCCCACCCTCCTCCCAAAGAATCCATCTCTTCAGAGAAGATCTTCGACAGTTATGATGAACTTGATATGAACAGTGAAGCAGATTCCTTGACAGTTCTAGTTCCAATCTCTCAACCATCAGATGACTTAATAACAGATAATGGGAAAATGGAAGACAACTCCAGTTTATCAATTCCAAATCATTATGAGCAGTGGTTGGCCTTCCACCATGACAGTCCAATTCATAAATTCATAAAAAAATTACAAGGTTTGCTCGACTTCAACGTTCGGTTGAATGAAGAAAGACACATGTTTCTTGGGTGGTTTATTCTCAAGAAAAACTCCAAGTTGATAAAACTTGGAAAAGGATCTTCAATGAGTCACCTCGGACAGGAACTTTTCAGACATCTGAGGTCTTACCTCATCCGTGACATGGCTAGTCCATATGTTTTCTACTTCAACCTGTTGGACAATGAAAAGGTTAAATCAACCAGATACAGATTCTGGATTCTCGCATACTCTCCTTTTTTCTAAAAAGATCAAGCACGTGTCCCAATATGGAGCCAATGTTATCCACCAAGGTGCACTAGGATGGACTTGCAGTTGAGCCACCAAAGATTGAACAACTACTTGTTCAAAATTCAGAGTTCAGAAGTCCAACTAGCTAGTATGGCCCCTTTTTCAACTTTTTTACCACATTTCCATACCCTACAGGGATTTGTAATAAGAGGTGTAGCATGATGAATTTTGTAAAAGGATTAGCCTCCTAAGACTAGACATGAGTGTATTACTCTAGAGTGTTTTTTTTTACTTGTTAATTATATTTTGATGTCCAAGCGATTTATAATTTCTGAGTTTTTTCACTCAATTCCTCCAAAGCTGGAGTAAATACTCATGGTTAGGCCTTAGCATGGTCTTCTAAGCCTAGAGTCTAATGCATATTACCATGCTAATCATCCTCCTAGAGTCTCATGGAAATGTGCCAAGTCCCCTTTAGGTTATTTAATGTTTTATGCAAATAAAAAAATTCCCGCAAAATAGGGATATTTTAATTGTAATTAGTCAATAAGTTAAAAAAGTAGTACTAAGAGGCATTATATTCCTTGTAAGTATTCCTTTTCACATCCAGAATACCCCCTTTACCTAAGTACCACCATTTCAAGAGTAAAAAGTGTGTTTTACTCAAGAAAAAATTATTTTCTCTCGAAAAAGGTAAAATAAAGTCAAATAAAAGACAAAAATCAGCAATGTTATTTTTGTGGAAACATGTCCCAGACATGTTTTTAGTTAATTGACTCTCTCTCTCACTTCATTGAAACTTAGTAGTAGTTGAAGATGAGTTAGAGCGAGACAAGTGGGGAGTTCTCTCCACTTGATGGAGATCTCAAGGAAGATGGCGCACTTACCTAGTTAGATGGTGCATGGGGAATAAGGGAGATAATCCCAAGGAGGGCGCATACCAACCCAAGAGAGTTGGTGACCCCTCCTTTCCCTCTAACTCAAGTCTTCATGAGTTATCTCACCTTCTTTGAGAGGTGGCGCACATTCTACCACACATTTGGCTCTTTCTCTCTTAGTGAAGTACGCCCTCCCTCTTTGGAAACTTCACCCTTTGTATTATATATGCAAGGTTCCTCTCCCATTGTGAGGGAACAACTCCTCTGCAAAGAGGCTGGACAGTGTGGAATTGGATTAATTAGAAAACATTTACTTTTAGCATTTTACTTTCAGGGCTTTATTTTCTTGCAAGAAATAAACCCGTCCCCTCAACTCCTCTGCAAAGAGGTTGGACAGTGTGGACTTAGTAATAATTAGGACAATCTCAAAAGGAAATTATTGCTTGGTGTGGAAAATCGCCTAAAGTGACTGTGTGAAGTCATGCGGAACTCCTCGGGCTTGTTCCCCTCCATGTTGGACATCCGGCACCTTTAGTGAGTTTTTTGGTGAAGTCATTGGGTTTCGGAAAACTCTCCGCAAATTTCCACTCTAAAGGGATAGTCTCCCTAGAGGCCACATTCTTAGTTTTGCTTGCAACACATTTTCTCATAAAGCAATAATTCAATCTCATTAATCAACTTTAAAATCTTTCAAAGGCATATCCACACGGTAATCTACATTTTCAGCAGCATTACATATTACATATATTTGGCACTGGTCTCATTATCTATCTTAAAGCCATTTCTTCAAGTACTTGTATTTTTCCTCAAAGTTCTTTCCATTTTATCTTGAAGTATCTAATTTCTTTATGGTTGTTTACTTGCAAGTACCTGTATCCTTTGATTATACTTTATGCAAGTATTTCCTTTATTTAATATCTTTCCATAAGCTTTATCTTTTGAATGAATAATATATGCTACTAGTATAGATTTACTTTTATTGTTGTCTTTGTTGCAATAAACTCCTAGATTCATTTTCTTGTACTTAGATTAGTTTCAAGCCTTAGTATATTTTGTTAGGGACTACCCCCCTTGGCTTTGCTAAGAGTTGGCCTAGAAGGAGTCGAGGATCAGGTGACAACAACTTGACTCGAGACTTTCCCCCAAGGACACACCAAGTGGATTGAAGATTTCTTCCACGTCACCCAGGTGTGTATAAAGGCGTCAACATGCCCATACATCATTGATTCATCAGTAGGGCCTAACACATTTCAGCTCGCTGATTTGGAGGGTGAACTTATACAGCTACCTATCAATGGACAGCGCTTAAAGCTCTTCTTTCCATGAAGGACATAGTCCCAAACAATTTTGGGTTTTGGGGCGATGTTAGAGTAGAGTGAAGCAAACCTCCACCACCTCTTGGGGCTCGTGTGACCTCCCGGTCTAGGATCGTTCACGTAGGAGTTGAATTAGCTCTCGGATCCATGTTGGACCCTTGAAATACTCTACCAGAGGCCCTTTCTCTTTTCCCTGCGCGCAAATTTGCGTGCACCATGGTCTTATCACATCATCGAAGAAATCCACGTCACCTCGGGGCAAAACCGTGGGCTAAAATCTTTAACCAGCAGGAACTCCGACACTACAGAGCTCCGGGCCTCGGGAGTTCTAACTACAACAAACAATAATCCTCCCGAACACCAAATCCATGAAGGGTTGGATCTACGATCTACATGTCCCTCTCAACAGACGATTGATATCTACTCCAGCCTTCAGGCCTTCGGGAGTTTTGCTTACTCTTGCAACAACACTTTATTTCCTCTGAACTGTTGGACTCCCGAACGATTCGCAATCTGCTGACACGTGGCCCTAACGCCAACGGTCAGGATCTACTCCGAGACTTCAGAGCTTCAGGGATTTATCCTATACTTTTAACCACAACTCAATTTTGCCGAAGCGGCAAAGTCCGAAGGACTTAAGGGTTATCGAACGCGCTACTTACCTGGGTCCAACGGCTGCTGATCTTTGCGCTCAAATCCGACAACTAGGATCTATCCTCCATTGTCGCTTGCTCCTCCTCTTGTCTGGGGTTGATCTAATAGCCCAGATCAAATCTTACATCCAATCCAACGGTTGTTGTAGCTTTCTCATCCTCTGTTGCTATTGTGCTTTCCTTCCGACGAAAGATTGCTCAAATTCTCAAAGGCTTGGCCTTTGAATCTTCTTCTTTGCAGGGCTAACTCCTTGGCCTCTACTTGCGTTTTGGAAAACGCTACTTCTCCTGAGCTTTGTTCAACACTTCGGATGAAGTGTGGGCGCACACCTGCGCTCTCTTGCAATCTGAAACTTGGACTAGTCTCTGGTGCACACTTGCACGATTTCTCCTGAGCTTTCAATAGCTCAAACTTCAAGGGGTTCAGTCCCTTTGTTCCTCCAGAAGACTTCTTGTGCCCTCTCGATACCCGCGCTCTTTCTCCTGAGCTTTAGTACTTGAAATACTTGGCCTCCGACGCACTCCTAGCGCTTGCCTTCTTAAGCTTGGGACTTTGACACACCTGCACACTCCTTGCGCTTACCCTCCTGATCTTGACCAACACTTAACAAAGTGTTGTCTCTATGCACTCCTTGCACCTCTTCTCTGGACAAACTCACACTATCTCTCCTGAGCTTATCTGAACCTATCAGTGGTTCGGCCTCCACACTCCTTGTGTTGGCTCTATGCACTTCTAGCACTTACCTTCCCCTCTTTGAGCTTTTACACTATGTTGAGTGTAGGCGCACTCCTGGCGCTCACTCTGTGCACTCCTTGCACTATCCCTTCTGAGCTTATGAATAGTTCTGGTGTGCCCACTTGGAACACTCCTCACAGAACTCACAACGGAGTCCTTCCGCAGGCCTTTTAGAGTTCTCTAACAACTCTAATGTGCACTCCTTGCACAGTTGTGAGAGCTCAGAACACTCTGAAACTACAGACAAAGAATTCTATCTATTCCTGCAAAGGAAACATACATACATTCATGGCATTCATGAATATACACAGTAAACACATTCATCCATTCGCACAGAGAACACACACACGAAAACCCATATGCAGGGAAATCTGCTTTTGTATTAAACCGAATGTTCTTTACAATGTGTACAAGACTGGACTGCAACAGAGTCTCAGTTATTTCTCTCCTCTCCTCACTTCTCTACTCTCGTCTTCCTAATTCTCTCTCTTATGAATCCTTATCCTTCTAAATTCTCAATACAATGATCTTTTTCAATAAGAGGGGCTTCTCAAGCCTTCGTCCACCTACTTACAATAAATTACATTTAATTTACATCTAGTCTGAATCGGATCTAGATCTATCTACATGTTAGCCATTAAAGGCGACTTTACATTCAGCCTATACAAATACAGTGACTCGAGCTTCCTCAAGCCTTACGATATTAAATTGCATTAAATTTGAGATCTAAACTCAAAAATGAGAAAGTTGGCGCTTCTCTCTCCTTGGGATCCGCTTCCTCCTAGTGCACGACTGACGCGCTGCTGAGTTGAAGCAATGCTCCTGCATCATACTACACTACTGACAAAATCATGAGCTCCTGCTCATGGCTCCTCTGATGTTGTTGTGTTGAATCCTCTTGGGTCCCAAACTTCATTCTGGAGCCGTCCACTTGCTCCTCTGCTTTTCTGTTGTTGTTGTTGTTGTCCTGTTGTTGTTGTTGTTGTTGTCATGTTGTTGTTGCAAGCTCTCCAGTTGGTTTCTAGATTTTATGTTGCAAGGCTTCATGTATCTTGCCACTACAATCTCCCTTTGTAAGCCTCCACCTGTCGTTGACTGTCTCTTTTGTTGACTTCAGCATCAGCCTTCTTATCTCCTCTATCTCCCTGTCTAGCTTGTCCATGGGCTGGCTTCTCTCTTGCAGTCTACTCTGCTGCATCTCCTCCTCTTCATGAATCTCCAACTTGACCTGTTGGATGAGCCTACACTAGGTTACTACTCTTTCTCCCAGGGCTTCCAATGAAGATTTTCCAGGTCCTAACAAGCTGCCAACTAGGTCTGTCTTTGACCTCAAGTTGGCTCTAAGTTTCAACTATCAAACAAGGGTTTGTTGTTGTTTTATAACAGCAAATTGTTCAGTAACTTCTTTGTTGTTTTGTTATGGTTGCATAGGCCATTAAGGTGCTCTAGCATGTAGTTTTGTCACAAGATGTTAGCACATGCATACCATAAGCTATATAACACACCTAGAGATCTTTTAGAGCTGAAATAATGTTGTTCTAAACACTACCATACATGAAAATGAACACAGGTATTTTTGGTCAACATGACCCTGGATTAAAACCCCTCGGGGAAAACCAGTTTGGAATCTGAGTGTATAAATGTGGAGAAAAGAAGGTGGAATACAACAAGTACAACAAACAGATGAACCTGATACAATAGCAGCTTGAACCAAGCTGAAACACAAGTCCAAATGAAAAAGATGCACCCTAGGATGGTGCGCCCTCCTCACAAGTTGTCAAAACCACTGAACTAAATCTCTCTGCCAACTGGAAGCTCTGATGGAGAAACCCTCCCACAGTACTTTGAATCTTTGTTGTATCTCTCCACTGAAACTGTCCTCAAGGAAAATTGACCTCTACAAGTCCTCCCTGCTAGTTGTGCATCCTCCTCCTAGCAAGAACTAGATCCACAAATAAATGAAGGACTAAGCTTGCTGGCTACCACCATGAATGTGGGCGCCCAAGCTTTCCTCACTCAATGCATCCAACCTCATCCTCATGCTCTTCTCCCAACTCTCTTGGTGAACATAACAAGGAATAATGAGCTCTCCTTTGCCCTTGCGCCCTCCTTAAGGAAGCATAAGGAAACATAAAAAGTGAGTGGATGAGATCATCTCATCTCATCCCTAATCAATGGTTGAGATCATCTCAAATGTATCTCAACTCAAAACCCACTTTACTTAAGTTTCCATAGTTTCACTTTATGTCCCTCAATTCACCCACAAAGTGAATTAATTGTCATTTTAGGCTAAGATGACCAAATTTCACTTTTGACTTAAATCTCCTAAGTCAAAGTGAAATTAGACATAAGGTACATGGTACATGGTACAAGGTACTTCCCACATGTGTTTAGAAGCTCACAAACACAAGGGGACCACTTTCCAAGGTACCAAAATCTCAACACTCCCTCTTACCGAGGAAAGTGCCCTTCACCACCAATATCATTCCTATAGTGGACATGGTTGCCTACTGGCAAATACTTGGTGAGTATGGTTGTACCATGATCAATGAAAGTAGTCTCTGACACAGATCTTCTCAATCTGCGTGAACTATAGATGGAAGTGTCTCTCCACCTATCCAAGATCACCTAGATCTTGGTATCAAACCAAAGATCTCCACCTTGGTCTCCCACCAAGGATTTCTATCTCCTAGCATCTCACCAACAATCACTACTCTTGGCATCTCACCAAGAGTCACTCTCTTGGCATCTCACCAAGAGTCTCCCCTTCTTGGTATCTCACCAAGAGTACCTGGATCTCGGCATCTCACCAAGATCCTCAACTTGGCCTCTCGCCAAGTAGCTTCCACCTGAAGAGGAACCAAAATCTGATTTGCCTGTCTTCGTAGCCAAGTAAGGCTCAAGGCTCTGTGGTGCCCTGTTGCTCCTCCTCATCAATCTCTGATGCTCTGAAGCACCTGCACCAACCCTCTATCTCGGCGAATCTGAAACTGAAGTTGTCCCGGGTGGATCAGTCACCCCTGATGATGGTGCCCATGAAAACTAAATCTGAGCTCCCTTTGAATCACTACTATGATTCAATACGTCCTCCTCAACTCTATCTCCCCACTTGATGTTGGATGGTGTAACAACAAACAAAGTAGTCGTTAATGCACACTCTCTCACAAACTATACATCGAACTCAAGCTCCTCTGTTGTCGCTACTGAAACATCCTGCAGCTTCTTCTTCTTCTTGGGACATTGTCTTGCATAGTGCCCATCTCTCTATAAGAAAAGCATCTCACTGTGTTCATGCCTCTCTTCTTCCCACCATTGCTCTCTCCCTGTGGCGAGGCCCCAAACTTGGGACCCTGTCGACCTCCTCTGTCGGTCTTCTTCTTGCCCTTTGTCCAAAGAGCAAGGTCTTCATCACCTTGCAATGTCTGTTGCTGTCCAGAAGCCTCTGATATAAGTCTAGTCTCCTCCTGAAAAAAATCATCCCACAATCTCTCCCAAGTGGGCATGATCTCCCTGGCAACAATGCCACGAACAAATAGACCCCGTGGTTTGGTAAAGTCGTTTAAGGCTGTCATCACCATAGAATTTGGGTCCACTACCTCTCCAATGAATCCAAGCTCGTCTCTGATCTGGGTGTATCGGCCAAGGAAAGAAGTAACTGACTCGTCCTAGAGCATACGAATGCCCCTGAATTGATCATACAGAACCATCTTCCAGTTCTGGTTAGAGCTCTAGTAAAGATTGCAAAGAGATGCCCACAATCTCAAATGCATAGGATTTCCCAGTCAAGTGGGGAATGATGTGATCCCTCACTGCATCACGCATCGTCCTCTTTGCCTCCTTGTTCCTCTTCCCGAACTCTACTAACAAGACAGGAGCAGTAGCAAGAGGAATAGGAACAGTTGCCTCAACTATATCGCATAGTTCGAGGTCCTCTAAGACAAAGACGATCCTGGCCTTCCAAGGCGACCAATTGCTTGCTCCAGCTAGCCTATCCTCCACACGCATCTAGGATGCTGACATGATTGCCCACTGCACTCACTCTAATGCTACAACTGCAAAGGAACGTTGCCTCGCTCCGGTCAACATAGGTGTGAAAAGAGGCAAACGAACACCGACCTCACTCCTAGCAATATAGGTGTGAAAAGAGGTCATGAAAAATCAGCCTCACTCCTACCACGTAGGTGCGAAAAGAGACTGACGAAAATGTCCACAAACTACTCTTCAACCCTCCACAAAATTCTGCCAACAAGCTGCCACTAAACTCAATCAATGGCTGTCCACAAAATCTGCCCAAAAGGTGTTTAAAACAGTCCCTCAAGATGCTGTCCAAAAATCAGCAAAAATCAGCCACCAAGCTCTGATAGCATGAAGATTTTCCAGGTCCTAACAAGCTGCCAACTAGGTCTGTCTTTGACCTCAAGTTGGCTCTAAGTTTCAACTGTCAAACAAGGGTTTGTTGTTGTTTTATAACAGCAAACTGTTAAGTAATTTCTTTGTTGTTCTGTTACGGTTGCATAGGCCAGTAAGGTGCTCTAGCATGTAGTTTTGTCCCAAGATGTTAGCACATGCATACCATAAGCTATATAACACACCTAGAGATCTTTTAGAACTGAAATAATGTTGTTCTAAACACTACCATACATGAAAATGTATACAGGTATTTTTGGTCAACATGACCCTGGATAAAACCCCCCCGGGGAAAACCAGTTTGGAATCTTAGTGTATAAATGTGGAGAAAAGAAGGTGGAATACAACAAGTACAATAAACAAATGAACCTGATACAATAGCAACTTGAACCAAGCTGAAACAAGTCCAAATGAGGAAGATGTGCCCTAGGATGGTGCGCCCTCCTCACAAGTTGCCAAAACCACTAAACTGAAGCTCTCTGCCAACCAAGAGCTCTGATGGAGAAACCCTCGCACAGTACTCTGAATCTGTGTTGTAGCTCTCCACTGAAACTGTCCTCAAGGAAAACTGACCTCTACAAGTCCTCCCTGCTAGTTGTGCACCCTCCTCCTAGCAAGAACTAGCTCCACAAATAAATGAAGGACTAAGCTTGTTGGCTACCACCATGAATGTGGGCACCCAAGCTTTCTTCACTCAATGCATCCACCCTCATCCTCATGCTCCTCTCCCAACTCTCTTGGTGAACATAACAAGGAATAATGAGCTCTCTTTTGCCCTTGCGCCCTCCTTAAGGAAGCATAAGGAAACCTAAAAAGTGAGTAGATGAGATCATCTCATCTCATCCCTAATCAATGGTTGAGATCATCTCAAATGAATCTCAACTCAAAACCCACTTTACTTAAGTTTCCATAGTTTCACTTTATGTCCTTCAATTCACCCACAAAGTGAATTAATTGTCATTTTAGGCTAAAATGACCAAATTTCACTTTTGACTTAAATCTCCTAAGTCAAAGTGAAATTAGACATAAGGTACATGGTACATGGTACAAAGTACTTCCCACATGTGTTTAGAAGCTCACAAACACAATGGGACCACTTTCCAAGGTACCCAAATCTCAACATCCAATTCTTCCCACAGATCAGCAAAATCCATGTTGTCTGCTCTCTCCCCTGCTGCAGGTTCCAATTCTGCAGTTGTCCTCCGTTCATCTCCCTTGCTACAATTTATGAGCAATTCCACTGAATGCTCTTCTTTCCTCCTCCTTATGTCTTCTAAAATGACAGAATCTTTGGGTTGTTTGTCAACTTCCTTACAAGCAACATCTTCATTGGACTTTTCTTCTAAGCCCTCTCCAAGAGATACTCTGATCTCCCCTACCATCAAAACATGGTTAAGGTCCTCTCTTCCCTCCAAAATTTGGGAAGATGTATCTCCTTCTTCCTCCCCCATGACAGTCTCTGTTGGTTGTCTTCCTTCTCCTGCACCTACAACACATGTACTGTTAGTTTTAAAAACATTTGGCCCCATGGCCTCTTCCCTAGATGCCTCCTGCATCACTTCCTCATGTGCAACACATGCACTGGCTTCTGTTGGTCTGCTTGGCAAGAATATATCGATTCCCCCAATGATCAGAATGCACCTCTGATCTTCCTCCTCAAGAGTTGAAGTATTTAACTTCTCATCATCTTCATTCACATGGTTTGCAACCCCACATGAATCTTCATGTTGATGAGGCTTCTCTCATGCCTCTTCCTCCTCTCCTGTCAGCACTACTTGATGATCTGAACTCTCCTCTGAGTTTTCTAAACTCATACAGTCGCACCTCCTCTTTGCCCACCTGGCAACCTGAATTTTCATTTATGCCCTCCTAGCAGTCTACGAGATCTTCAATTGATCTCTCTTCCTCCTCATCGAGGCTCTCTCCAATTTCTGGTTCACAGATGTAAACCATCTCCTCTGTGTCACTGAGGTTTTCCACTTGCCTCAGCCACCTCTTCAACATCCGCTTCTGCTTCCTGCCAGTCAACTGTTGAATAGGCCACTTTACCTTCCCCTTCATGGGCCACTCATACCTCCAGCGTCCTTGCTACATTCTCTACCATTGCAACGTTAATCTGTTGAACTTCTCTCTGGTCTCATTGAGCTCTTTATCTATCTCCTCTTTGCTCATCTTCTTGCGGTCTCCTCTCGGACCTTGTTTATGGCCTTCAGTAGCCATTTTCTCTTTTTCCACTTCTCTCTATCCGCTCTCTGCAAACAGAATCCCGCTCGGATACCCTATGATGAAAACCACCACCACCTCCTGGGGCTCACGCGACCTCCCGGTCTAGGATCGTTCACGTAGGAGCTGAATTAGCTCTCGGATCCCTGCTAGACCCTCGAAATACTCTACCACATGCCTTTTCTTTTTTCCCTATGTATAAATTTGCGTGCGCGAGGTCTTATCACGTCAGTGGAGAAATCCACGTGACCTCGGGCCAAAACCGTGGGCTAAGCTCTTTAACCAGCAGGAAATGGCACTTCAAAGATCTGGGCTTCGGGAGTGCTAACTACAACACACAACAATCCTCTCGAACGTCGAATTCGCGAAGGACTGGAAATACGATCCACGTGTCCCTCTCAATGGACAGTCGAGATCTACTCCGACATTCGGGAGCTTTGCTTACTCTAGCAACAACACTTTATTTCCTCTGGACTACCAAACTCCCGAACTATTTGCAAACTACTGACACGTGGCCCTGACGCCAACAGTCAGGATCTGCTCCGGGACTTCGAAGCTTCGGGGATTTCTCCTACACTTTCAACCACAACTCAATTTTGTCGAAGCGGCGAAGTTCGAAGGACTTAAGGGTTATCGTCTGCGCCACTTACTTGGGTCCAACGACTGTTGATATTTGCACTCAGATTCAATGGCAGGGATCTATCGTCCATTGTTGCGTGCTCCTCCTCCTGTCTGGGGTTTGATCTATCGGCCCAGATCAAATCTTACAGCCAATCCAACGGCTGTTGTAGCTTTCTCCTCCTCTGATACTACTGTGCTTTCCTTCCGAAAAAATATTCCTCAAATTCTCAAAGGCTTGGCCTTTGAATCTTCTTCTTTGCAGCGCTGACTCCTTGGCCTCTACTTGCGTTTTGGAAAACGCTACTTCTCCTGAGCTTTGTTCAACACTTTGGATGAAGTGTGGGCGCACACTTGCGCTCTCCTGCAATCTGAAACTTGGACTAGTCTCCGGCGCACACTTGCGCGATTTCTCCTGAGCTTTCAATTGCTCAAACTTCAAGGGGTTCAGTCCCTTTGTTCCTCCAGAAGACTTCTTGTGCCCTCTCGGCACCCGTGCTCTTTCTCTTGAGCTTTAGTACTTGAAATACTTGGCCTCTGGCGCACTCCTAGAGCTTGCCTTCTTAAGCTAGGGAATTTGACAATCACCTACGCACTCCTTGTGCCTACCCTCCTGAGCTTGACCAACACTTAACAAAGTGTTGTCTCTATGCACTCCTTGCACCTCTTCTTTGGACAAACTCACACTATCTCTCCTGAGCTTATCTGAACCTATCAGTGGTTCGACCTCCGCACTCCTTGCGTTGGCTTTGTGCACTTACCTTCCCCTCTCTGAGCTTTTACACTATGTTGAGTGTAGGCGCACTCATGACGCTCGCTCTGTGCACTCCTTGCACTATCCCTTCTACGCTTATGAATAGTTTTGGTGTGCCCACCTGGCACGCTCCTCACAGAACTCACAACGGAGTCCTTGCGCGGGCCTTTTAGAGTTTTCTAACAACTCTAATGTGCACTCCTTGCACAGTCATGAGAGCCCAGAACACTCTAAAACTACAGACAGAGAATTTTATCTATTCTTGCACAGGAAACATCCATACATTCATGGAATTCATGAATATACACAGTAAACACATTCAAAAAACATATTCATTCATTCACACAAAGAACACACACACGGAAACTTATATGCAGGGAAATCTACTTTTGTATTAAATTGAATGGTCTTTACAATGTGTACAAGACTGGACTGCAACAGAGTCTCAGTTCTTTCTCTCCTCCCCTCTCTTCTCTACTCTCGTCTTCCTAATGCTCTCTCTTATGAATCCTTATCCTTCTGAATTCTCAATACAATGATCTTTTTACATAAGAGGGGCTTCTCAAGCCTTCCTCCACCTACTTACATTAAATTGCATTTAATTTACATCTAGTCTGAATCGGATCTAGATCTATCTACATGTCAGCCATTAAAGGCGACTTTACATTCAGCCTGTACAAAAACAGTGACTCGGCCTTCCTCAAGCCTTACAATATTAAATTGCATTAAATTTAAGATCTAAACTAAAAAACGAGAAAGTTGGCACTTCTCTCTCCTTGGGATTCTCTCCCTCCTAGTGCGTTGTTGTGCTAGTTGTTGACGCGCTACTGAATTGAAGCGATGCTCCTACATCATAGAGTTAGAGTAGGTCTTTTTCCTTTCCCGCATTCTCTTTTCGGTAGTTTAGCTTGCTGAATTTTTGCATATTTAGGAAAGCAATCTACAGTTTCCTTCCAGTGTCTTTTCCCTTCAGTATTTACTTTTGTCTTTTGCATAAGTTTCGTTGATTTTTTGCCTACTTATATCAGCACGTGGTCGTGTCTTGTGTGTCTTCTTTCCTTGAATAAATGGTTGTCCACTAGTGCTTTCCTCAATCAAAATTTGAATGTCCATCTTCCACATGCTGAGCCTTTGTGTCTATCATTAGAGTGAGCTTGGATGGGGGTCCCATTTGTCATTGTTCTCAAAGCATTGAGCCTTAAGGATGGGTAGTTTGAGGAGACATAGGAGTGTCTTCTGCTTTGAGTCAGTCACCCCCCTCATCCAGCATAGGGATATGGTACCTAGTTCTTCTCTTGAGTTATCACTTTATGCTGAGGGAAGAGAGACATCATTGCTTTTCTTTTCAGCAAGTCATCTTGTATCAACTTCGACACATTATCTACAAATGACCCAGAAGTAGAGCGCCTTGGTAGTCGTTAGCCTTATTGGCGTTTATCTCGCATCTGACAAGGTTGAGTATCATTGGGCCTTGATTAGATGATCCTTATCATTGTTCGACTTCAAAACATCTTTCACAGTGACAAGTTGTGCTCATACCTTAGGACCCATTGACATTATTGGTGGTGTTCCTTCGCACTTCACAGGTGTTTACATGATTGACATCTGATGAAGTGACTCTCTCCCTTGTGTCGACATCAACACATTTACCACGAGGAGGTGTACATATTGGGTGGTAGCAGGTAGCAGATTCGGATGAGACCCCTTGGGTATCAGTTCTGAGTGGAAGGATTATGCACTTTGACTCCATGGCCCATTAGACAAGCTTTGGTACTACAGGTCAGCTTACATGTTTTTCTTGATCAGTTTACAAGGCCTCTTCTCCTTCCACGCAGTTATAAGGGTATTCTTGGTTCATATTTCTTTAGTTTTCATAGAGCATCATTGGTACATCTTACAGAGTTCTCATAGAGCATCAGTTTAGTTTTATGGACACAAAGATTCTCGGCATCCAACAGGGGGATCCCATCCCCTTGAGTCGCCATTGTTAGCCCCTAGATTTTCACCCTTGAAAATCTTGTGGGTTAAGAGCCAGCATGCACTATTTTGGCTGGCATTCTGAGATTCTCCCAGAGTTTAGCACTTATGGTTAGCAGAGGTTGGTTCCCACGAGAGACAGGTATATGATTAGTACATGGTCGTTTGGTTCAGATTTAGAGTTGACTTGGTTTCCATGCATTTTCAGAGAGATGAGAGAGATGTCTACATACAACAGACGTTGCTACTTTTTAGGAGACACGGTTTGAGTGGGTCTCCTGACAATTTGGAGCAGTTTTGCGCATACAGGAAGAATCTTTCCATGATTCTAGGCCTGATGGCACTTTTCCGGGGGACATGCGAGAACTTTCTATTTTTAGCAGGTTTTGCTCCGAGTCTCGGATTCAGATTCTGAGCATATATTGTTGATCCTTGAGACATTCAGAGTCTTTAGGATCTCTCCCGGGATGATTTGGCACAATTTACTATTTTTAGCAGGTTGAGCACCAGGGCTCGCATGTCAATTCTGATCGCATATTCGGATCCCTTGAGAAAAACCAGTTCAATGAGTATGAAGTCAAGGGAATTCGGAGAAATTTCTATTTTTTGCAGTGCCTATTTTTAGATAGTGACATGTGGCGGTTTTCTCCCAGTCTTCCAGGATGATGTGGATAGCTTCCTAAAACTTAGGAGTTGGATTCTATTTTTAGAAATTTCTATATTTAACTAGTACAATCATCATCCATGTAGTGCCAAGTGTCGAGATCAGATTTCGACGTGTGGCAAAGTTTCAGTGAGATGTGACATCTACGTGGCATCATTTGACCAAGGGCGCATAGGGTGAGGTGGCACTTCCGTGGAAAAGGTTTAGTCTGTTGACCGCCCATTTAGCAACGGTGGTCAACTCCATGTGCCATGAAGATATGCATCATCAGATGCAAGTATGTCGAAGACAGTATTGGTTCTACTTGGGCATTTGATGCTCCATCACAAAATTTTGTAAGCGGGATTACCGCACCCCTGCGTGGGTTAATATTGTAATAAGTCTACATGGATCATGTTAGGTCAGTTGCCTTAGGGTTTCCTCATTAGGAGAGTTCCTTTCGTTGATTGTTTTTTATCCTCAGGAGGTTAATGTGGCCTAACCAGCCGGGTTAATCTCCCTTGAGTTTTTCACTCCCACCCAATAAATCCTCCAAAGTGGCGAAAGGCGTTCTAATGGAGTTATTCCTAGGTAGATAGTGTTTAGGAATGNCCCTTGGCTTCTCTAGGAGTAAGCCTAGAAGGAAGAGGTTCTAGTCAAGGTGACAGTGTGGACTAAGAACCTAGGCATTGTGCCTCCAAGGACACACTAAGTGAGCAGGACTTAGCTCACGTCAGCAAGTGTGTATTAGGACGGCAACATAGCCAATTAGGCTAACTTTTCCCACTAATTCTTCTTCACCAACCATAAACCCACTTTCCGCATATTAAAAGTCCCTTAACCCACTTCCCTCTAACTCTATCCTATCCTAATCCTAAACCCACTTACCTTTAATTCTATCATAATACTAAACCTACTTCCTCTTTCCACTTTACCCTCACTCACTTTTGTCCTAACCCCTTTATTCTGCCTTTATTAAAATAAAGTGTTACTTTATTTTGTTATTAAATTAAAGTGTAGCTTTATTTTATTGAAAAGGTGTGTCCCCTTTATGCCTAACCACTTACCCACTCATTCCCACTATGCATGCACTTTTAATTCGTATCCCTTTTTTAATATGAGGCATGTGATTTCCATTAATTCTTATGTCCCCCCTCTTATTTAATTAATTAATTACTTAATTAAATTATCCTATTCACTTTATTGATTCATGTCCACCTCTTTTATAGATGCATTCCTCCTTTTAACATAACCCATGTGATTTATTTCTTTATTTAAATAAACATGCCATGCAATATACCCCTCTACCCTCCCATGCATGCGCATAGCCTTTTCTCCCCTCGCCGTCATCCATTCCCATGCATGCTAACTCCCCCATGCACATGCTAACTTCTCCTTCCCACGCATGCATTCCTTTTACCTCTTCCCATTCACCACTCCATACATCATCCTCCTTCATGCACGCATATTACCTCACGTCATCTCCCTCACGTATGTTATCTCCATTCACCCCCTTTGCGTCATCACACTCCCTCACGCCTCTTGCATCCCTCTTTCCGTCCAATCTCCCATGCATGTGCATGCTTACCTCTTTATGCGCATAGATCATCCATCCACGTCACTCGCGTGTAGGATCCTTCTCGTCTATGCATGTATATCCTCCCATGCACACTTGACTATCTATAGCGTGTTCAAACTCTCATAAACCACACTCCTATCCTCTTACATGCGCCTAAACTCTTCCACTCACTCCGAATCTTCTATTTTCATCACACTACATCTATTCTCCTCTTGCATGCGCACTTACTCTCATAAATTAATGTGCATGCCGTCCTTTCACATGCAACCTCTCACACATAGAGTTATCGCACTCGTCCGCTCTACCTTCCCTCATGCGCATCCTCCTTCAACTATTTGTTTATCCCTTCATGTGTATACCTTCCCTTTTTACCTCCCATGCGTTCTATGGTTTCTTCCTTGAGATATGCGTCCTTCACAAGCTATATATTGGATGTTCTACATGAATTCTTGGTCGGATATTGCAGCAGCAGCGTAGTCTTTTCTTCTCATTCTTCTCTTAGTCTAGTGATATTTCATTGAGCAAAGCGATCATTGTAACGGTTGTGGACTTGTCGATTGTGGTGTAGCCAGCCCTCTTGCAAGCCTATTCAATAAAAGAATTAAGTGTTTGTTTTCAACCTTGTTTTTTGTCAGTATTCGTGAGTTTTTGCAATCTGATTTATCATTATTTCTTAACTGTTCATTGTGATAAAACAAATCTTTTGATCATTTTTCTCTTATATTTCTACTCTATATCTATTACGCTAACCCTGCAGGATACCTCCAAGTGAATAAGCAATTTTTCTCAAGTGTTTTGGATAAATTTAGCACACTGTCCAAGACATATCAGCGCCTGTTCTTAAGGTCTTATACACAGAAATCAGAATTAAAGACAGCAGCAAGGCACTTCATTGTGCCTAGGGACTCCCCCCTAAGGCTAGCAAATACTAGCCCAAACGGAGAGGGGTTTGGTCAGTGACAATTTGGGGCCATATCTCCTTCAATTAGCCAAGTTTTACCGCTGTCCTAACAGATTTATCAGCACAAATTGGAGGGTAGAAATTTGTGCTAACAGCCATCTAGCTGGAAAAGGAACAACACATACTTGGATGACATGTACACTGGTCCAGAATTCCTTATAAATGAGGGAGACGCCTTTTCATGTCTTCTAACTTCTTTTGGATATTTTATAAAAATGCAGAAGGACTAGAGTCTAGAACACTCCATTTGTGAATTTTGTAATCAGAAAAACTACCATCTTAACTTTTAGTTGTTTTTTTCTTGAATATTTTTCCCATAAATGTTTGAGTGAAATATAATTTCAAATATATCAATTTTTAGGGATAACTGCATAGAGTATTAAGCCATTGATGCATGACTCATCACCCCGGAGCACTAGTCATAATGACCAAATTTTCATGACTTTAAATAGCCACTTAGCACTCATTACATCAAGTGATGTTCACAGGGATGAAAAAGTGGGATTGAAACTATCAAAATAAATTGCAGCACATTAATCATCGCCTCGAGGACTTGCACCCGGTGACCAGGAATTCTCAGGCAGTTCACCCATCCCAAGACTCCTATGGCTAAAGTGCACCTAACCATGGAGTATTTCCCCATAGTCAAGCGCATTTGGCTTTCTACCCCATTTGCAAAACCTTCACAAGTATTGTGCCGTCTGAACTATTCATTCAATGCTCCCTACCCTTTATCTAAGCATGTGTGGAGCTTCCACAGTGCAGCATATGATATAGCATTTTTTCGTAGTTAACTCCATAGAGTATTAAGTCATATGCATGACCCATCCCCCATCAGCATTAATCATAATGACCAATTTATCATGAGTTTCAATAGTCCACTTAGCACTCATTGCATGAGATGATGCTCATAGGGGTGAAGAAATGTGAATAAAACTAGAATGAATCGCACAGCATCAATCGCCACCTCCAAGACTTGCACCCCGGTAACCAAGACTTCCCAGGAAAATCACTCATCCCAAGACTCCTCTAATTCAAGTGCACTTAACCATGGAGATTTCCCTCATAGTCAAACCCACTTAGCTTGCTACCCCATTTGCAAAACCTAAGTATTGTGACTTTGAAATATTCATTCAAAGCTCCCTACTCTTTATTTAAGCATGTGTGGGGCTTCCGCAGTCCAACATTATGATATATCATTATTTTGGGATTACCACATAGAGTAATAAGTCATTCATGCATGACCCATCTCCCATGAGCATTAGTCATGACTCATAATGACCAATTTCTCAAGTTTGAATAATCTCAAATAGTTTTTAGACAGACTAATGAAAAGAAACAAGGTATAAACCCAGTTGGTTCCACAAAATCTGATTAATACTAAGAAAACACCCAGACTCCCATGTTGCCAAATTGGCCTCTGGAATGTACATGTCATACTGTCTAACCTATGCCTCAGCCATATGTTATAACTTATATCAACAGTGTGTTTGAAAAAAAGTAGTACAGCTTGAGAATAAAGAGCACAGGAAAACATGGAAAAATCATATGTATGCCATATACACTCCACAAATTATCAGTTCCCAAAAGTTTGCCTTGTGCTAGCACAAACCTGAAATTGTGGATAATCTGGAGCACTAAAAAGAGTGATCAGCTTTCCCGATTGCACATCATGGTCAATTGTGTATCCTTTATGCATTCCTGCTAATCCAGGTCGTTTTTCCCTTGCATCCGGACCTTCATGTGACCTGATAATCAACTGCATCTCCAACAATAAACTGCAACATTTCAACATTACATTATAGGTAGAAACATAAAATGATGATATGCCACAAATTAGAAAACAAACCAACTTGGCTCATTTAATTTCACAAAAATAACTTAATCAAGATTCTTATTGCAAGGTCAATATGTCATTACAAACAAGGTGCACTTGTCTTATGATATACATGCACCAAAAGAGTCAGTCCCACATTCAAACTCTCAAAAACCAAAAATTTGATTAAACCTTGAAGAATTAATGGAAGACATCTACGGTTTACCGACCAACACATTATGTGTACAGAACATGCATTTATTAAAAATATTGTAAGCTGCTTTAAAGCTTATACTCTAGCAAACTTAAGAGATGGCTCAAATATGGAAGCAGAAACAAAGCTTGCTAGTTCAAATTAGGCTGTTATGCCTCCCAAGACTCCAGCCTATGGGACTGAGTACAGCATATTCCACAGTATTTCAAAGAAATTTCAACCAGCCTCCTTTATCTGGCCTTTTCATATATAAAATGACCTATGGATCCATTTTTTTCTCATCAAATGGCTATTTTGAAGTCATGATGATATTTTGTAGTCTAGATCAGTATTATCTTAGAAGGGAAACTTCAGCTATGTTTAATGCATGGATGCTGCTTTTAGGAAGAAATGTGTGATCAATATTTTGGTCAAAATTGCTGCTATTTAAAAGGTGCTGATAATCTACTAACCCTAGCGCACTTTTTGGGTGGATTGTTGGCAAGTTTTGATGGTTGATCTCTTGGCTGTAACAACTTGAATGCTACAGCCATAAGGCTGCAATACTATTTCATTTCAGCCTTGTTTCATGCTAAAGTCTTGCTCTTTCATTCTTGGGTTAAACTAGTATTTACTAGCTTGTCTCTTGCTTATTTAACTAAACTTTTAGCATCTTTATTTGCAGCTCTTACTATCCTTTTGTTGCATATATATATTATTGTTTAATGCTGCAATTAGGGACAGCAAGCTTAACTTGCTTGTCCACCTAACATATTACGTGCATACTTCGTTTTCCTTGTGTCTCAGGCAGCTACAAATCACCCTTTGCAGGTACTCATACCTCTCGGCAACCATTGGCTACCACCAAGACTCTTTCCCAAGCCTTTCCGCACTTAGTATCTTGACCTATAGGGACTACACTTCCATCATACCACTTTACATCTCATTTCCCCCTAGGGTCACCGGGATTCCCCCCTTGAGGTAATTACTTCATCTCTAAAGTGACGGGAATACCTGCCTAAGGTGACAGTGGGTAGGTGTTCTCTTAGTTGTCGCCATTTTGTAGTTGGGTCGGGCTTTGCCCAACCTACAACTTGTGCGATAACACCATGTAAGGGTGTATATATCAAAATGGCACCAAGTGCAATACATATTAGCAGCAAAATACATAATCAATGAGGCTCTAAATGGAAAATATTACTGATGTGCTTTCTAAACAATTCCAGCTAATTAGTGATGCACAACAAATATTATTGATGTGTTTTCCAAACAATTCCAGCTAATCAGTGATGCACAACAAATATTACTGATGTGCTTTCTAAATAAATCCAGCTAATGTTTTGCTTATGTGCATTTTTATATTTCATGTGTTCTGGAGTGCATATGCACGAATAATTGCATGTTTGGATCATTCACATTCCTTGCTCTAAAACATACCAGATTTCATGAAAGAATTGATGCCAGAATTTCACCGTTGCAGAAGCTTCTCTCTTTGGTCGATTTTGTTTTTAGAATTCTCTATTTCCAGGTAAATTTTGCACCCAAAAGTAAAAATGGGAAATGGTTCTGAAATTTTTAATTCTAGTATAACCTGGACATTGTTATTGTGCATTTTCTAACTGTTTCCCCGAATGTCATTTCCAGCAATGCTTTGTAGCAATTGCATTTCTTTGTATTTGTTTCCTTAATGCCATTTGCAATGCATTCTCTATCATTATTTTACAATGTTCATTGTATAATACTAGATTGCCTTTAGATCAATGTGACAATATGATATATCTGACTTTACATTCCTTTTGCAGCAAATTTGCCAACAAGTTTAGATATTAGGTTTTAGATATCAGATATTAGGTTTTAGGATATTAGATATTAGGTTTTAGGATATTAGGTTTTAGATATTAGATATTAAAACTCCAACATTCAAACGCACAAATACTCACACTATTGAATGAGGGAGTGTGAGGCAACTAGAGGGGGGGTTGTATTTATAGTAAGTTTTTAGGGTTTAGATATTAGGTTTTATATTTTTTTAATTAAAAAATTCAATTTTTTAAGCAACAATCCATGCGGGTGGGTCCTGAAATAAACCGGCCGAGTAGGCATGGACTCGAACGGTTTGACCGGTTCGGTACTAAACCGGTCACCGAACCGATTATATGGTCGGTTTGATTCGGCCCACTATCTACTCGGCCAGTTTGTTGGGTCCATATCAACCCAGACCAGTGTTAAAAACTAAGATGGAGATGTGATTATCTTTGTAGGAAGTCTTGAATAGCTCATGATGTGGTGTCCAGAGATTTTTACCCATGATGATGACTTGAAGGATGATGGAGTTTGGCAAGTTGTTGATGATCCAGGATTATGTTCCTTCAGATTCACAAGTGGTCAATGTTCTTAGGAGGTTCTAGATGTTGTGATAGCATATTGTGTTGATGGATACAGTGATACTTCTACAACTTACAGTATCAATATTTCAGTACAATGGGAGACTGTGGTGAACAAAGATGTGATATTTGATGAGGATGTGAGGTCTTCCAATTCACAAGATTCTCCTTCAAAGATTGAGGAGAGAGAGGAGGTTGTTGTTCCAGAGACTAATTCAAAAACTCAAGATGAGTCAAATTCGGAGGGAGACGAGGAAATATTGGGTGTGGATATGCCCTCACCTACTCCAACTTGTAGGAAGCCGAGATGGCTTACCCAGACATTACAAAAGGCACAAGAGCATGTAGGAGCGCTTAGGTCTTCGATGAGGATGGGTATTCCTCCTAGGAGATATGCTAGTCATGTTGCATTAGTTTCCTCCATCTATGAACCTTTCACTAACTTGAGGAGAAGAGTTGTGATGCCTTGATGGAGTGAGATGTTTGGCATACAGTAGTTGATTCCAAGACTGCAGTAAGTACAAATTAGCAGGTGGTAGATTTGGTGGAGTTGTAGAGGGAGTCAACAAGTGTTGGTGAAAACACTTTCCTCATAAAGAGGGAGTGTTAGCTTTTGGGCTTACTCTGAAAGTCTTTACACAATGTTTGGGGGTGCTTAATGAGATTTGGGGGAATGGTGTATGATCATCCCCTAGATAGCTCGTGATGGATTTGCACATTGGAGATGACTTACTTAGTGCTTTCTGGACCTCAGTTGAGTGCTTGCCTCGTATTCTTCCCTTGGGTGTTGGAGATCCCCTAGATTTGGTAGCATTCTACATGATGGCCACATGGAGATGGTTGCTTGCTTGGAGAACGCACTACTTAGGAGGAGGAGCATTTGGCATCCTAGCGGAGGGCATTGGGCCATAGACAGCACACGTTAACTTGGATGCTTGCATGGAGGCTTGGAGTTGGCTCATGGACACCTGGTTTGTGACAATGTTCATGCAAGGGAAGTGGACCCAATGGAGTACATGGCTTAGGAGGATTGTTGGACTCTTTAGAGGTTTGTGGGAGCATTGGACACACCTTGTGGATTACCCTTGCATTTGGACCCTTACTTGTGGACGACATCACCTTGGATCTTGACATGTGTATTCTTGGAGTGTAGCGCTCCATATGTGTGAGCGTACATGTGTTATTGTAGGTTTCCTTTAAGGGCATAGGCCCACATATATATTGTTGGCCTCCATTACCTCTCATAAATATAGAGGAAGGAGAGAGTCCTTTACTCACTTATAATTCTTATCCACACTTGTGTTAGAGATGTGACTAGGAGGAGTGCATTAGTCTTCCTCTCTCTTGGATCTTCTTACGTACTTTATCTCTCTCTCTCTCTTGGAGTTGCTAGGGTTTCTTGAGTTTGTTGGAGCATCTTGAAGAGAAGGGTTAGGGTTTTATCTCTTGGAGATTCGAAGATTAGGGTTTTGAAATGAAACCCTCGGTTGTACTTTTTCAAGTGAAGAAGAAGAGAAGATATCTTTCCTTAGAGGACATGCTTGCATGGTTCATGCTTGTTGGATCTTCTTGGTTGAGCTAGGGTTTTCTTGGTTTTCCCTGGCTAAGGTTTTCTTGGTTTTCCCTAGTTAGGGTTTTGGAGAGCTAGAGGATTGTACTAGCCTTGTGATAAGGCTATGGTATGTACATGAACTTCATCTTTATGCATATTAAAGAAGTTTCCCACTATTCAATACTTGTCTTATTGCAAATTTGATTTTCAGCCGTATATATTCTTCATGGTTTGTAATTTTCAGCACTACATGTCTTACTGATTTGACATAAGTTAAGGGTGAACGTGTTAAGTGATTTAACATTATAATTGAAGAATATAAGGGCAGATTTACTGCTATTTGAACAGCTGTCATAAGTGTTTTCAGATCTGTTATATGCATGCTAAGATTGCAGTAGAAGGCTGAAACTTATTGGAACACATTAGCATTTTTTCTCTTGGATTGACTAGATGATTGGGGCTGTTAAGAGTTGAAATATTGTCCATTGTTGCTGCTGTTTTCTATTTATTTCATAACAGACCCAAGGCTAAAAATTCACAAGGTTAAAATCGAAGAAACCTCTTGTTAAGAGGTAAGTAATTTATTAATGACCACAAAAGTAGGTCAATGGGACTAGAGTAATTTCAGCAATAGCCTTTTACAAATATTAAAATGTGACAATACAAAGACCTAAGAGAAGAATATTATTACAATATCCTAAGCATACATACAAAATATCTCATGTACACAACCTAATGCGCGTAATAAAGTGTTGTAGTTGGGTACAAAACGATTTTTTTAAAGGTGCACCTTGAGTCTCAACAATTGATCAGCGCCTTTCTTTCACTACAAGTATGCCTTATGAGCGAAAACCAACATCAAAGAGTGCATGGACTTTGGTGTTAAGGATCATGAGTTTGATTACAACCCACCTTCACATAGATGGTTAATAAATAGGGATCATAGATATTCCACCTTCTTTGTCTCGAGATATAAGTTTCTTGCATGATCAAAAAGTTAAGGTTGTAAAGCAAGAGCAACCTGAGGATTAAATGTCAAACTAGTATAGACAACTTCAATAGAAAATTAACACCATTGGTTTTGAAATTGACGAGTGTTAGCAAGAGAGTCAAAGGAAACCAAAACCAACCCAAATTCTGCCATGAAGAAAGAGATAAACAACATTAGGGAAGCCAAGAGAGCCACATCCATAAAGAAAGAAATAAACCCTAGCACAAGTGCAATAGAGAGAAATAACTTAAACACAAGATAGATCAAACCAAGAACAAGAGAGCACAATGCTTTATGGTGCCCTTAGGCTAAATTACTTGTATAAGAATGAATGAATGATCACAAAGTGTAAAAATACAAATAAGAGTTGTGTATTTATACACAATTTAGGAGGTAGGGCACTTTCCACAAGAGAGATTATCAAGCCTAAATTGAGTTGACTAGGTCATCCTTAACCAAACATAGAAAGATAATATAAAACTGTAAAAATGTCAATCATAGCCAACAAAAAATTGCACCCTTAATTTCAACATCTCCCTCTTAATCTAACCAAGGGGCCAAATAGAGGAGGCGTTACATTACAAGAGTGCATCCCCCATTAATGCTAATCAAGGGAACATAGAGAAGGCATGGCATAACATCCCCCCCACCCCGAACACCTAAAGTACCCAGTGAGGACATCAATTGCAGGCAATGTGCTACAAAGTGACAAAGGTGGACTAATATTCAAATCGATGGGCATGTCATTGACCATGGAAATAAGGGCCCATGTTGGAGGGGACTCTAATGGTTCCTTGAGGGGCCTGCAAGAAACAGGAAACATCTACAAATATTGAGATGTCCCACTTGAACATAGGCCTTGACCTGGCCGAAGTATGAGTAGCTAGAGAAAAAGGATCTCTCGATTAGTCTACATCATCATCATTGAACTACTCATGTATGGGAGGAATGTCATCACTGAACGACTTATCCATTGGCAAAGGGCTAGAAGGATCATCTTGTATAGATGTAAAAACCTCTACGGGGTTGAAACCAAACACATCATCAATAAGGTTCTCATCAGCACCAACCATTTGCTTAGTTACTATAGATGAAATGTCGAGGAAGCACACTTAGAGGTATTAAGAGGGCCAACATCATAAGGTAAAGGAGATAGATCCACTAAAACATGTTCGAACTCAACTGAAGAATCATATGTAAGAAGTAGAGGAAAAGATCCCAGCAGACCATGAGTAGGAACTTCATCAAAATCAGCATCTCTATATTCAATCCCCTAGTGAGTGGAGGGATCATAAAGGCGATATCCCTAGAAAGTTTTGTTGTAGCCTACCAGTGTGTAGCGGGGTTTTCGTAACTCTGATATGTTTCACCATTCATTAGGAGTATGGCCCATACACTTGATTTAAACATTCTAAAACGCGATACTCATGATTTATAATTTATGAGTTTTTTCACTCAATTCTCCAAAGCTGGAATATATACTCATGGTTAGGCCTTAGCATGGATCTAAGCCTAGTGTCTAATGTATATTATCATGCTAAACATACTCATAAAGTCTTATGGAAATGTGCTAAGTCCCCCTTAGGATTTTTTTATTTTTTCAGTTAATTAAAAATTTTCCGCAAAACGGGAATTTTTAATTAAAAAATAAAGTTGTAATAAAAAAGTGGTACTAGGAGTTTTCCTATGCCTTGGGGGTGCTCATTTTTGGACCTAGAGCACCCACATTACTTAAGTAATCACTTAAAAATCAATTTTACTCAAAAAACCCAAAAAAGCCAAATAAAATCAAGAAAAATCAACAAAGACTATTTTCTTGGAAACATGTGGGGACATGTTTTGGATGAGTTAAAGCCTCAAAAGGAAAGGTGGCAGCCATAGATTACTTTTTATTGGTTAAAAAGATAAAGAGAAGACATGTGTATTGAGTTATGGCATGTGCTCAATAAGAGGGTGCGCACCTCTTGAGAGGTGGTGCATTCCCAAGAGGAGCAGCCAACCTCTTGAGAGGTGGCACCCCCATATCCCCTCAAATCTGCAAGGTGGCGAGCTGTTGGAGTGTTGGGAGAGGTGGTAGCCAACTCCCATACACTTGGCTGCAATATCAATCCAAGTGGTGCGCCCTCCTCCATTGGGATTGTCACCCATTTGGCTATATATTGAAGCTTCTTCCCATTGCAAACTAGTTGTTGGAAGGATTGTATTGTAATATCAATTGTACTATCAATATTTTTGGAATAAAAGGCTTTCGAGGCTAATTTTTTGGTGATCAAGCTTCATGTGTGGATCTCATTTGTCAATGGTGTGTTAATTTGTAAGGTAATGTGCTTTGTTTTTCTTGCTTAATTGTTAGATTGTAGCCTTCAAGTGGAGTTGTCTCCAAGAAGGGTAAGATTACAAGAGCTAGGTTGCTTCATAATCTTGTTGTTTCTTGTATATCAATATTTTATGTTGCATACTCATTTCGGTTAATGTTTATGCTTTCTTATGATTTTTTTATGCAACACTATTCTACTAATAGTTTTTTGGCAAGAAATATCTAAATGTGCAGGATCTCATAACTTGAAGAGGAGGATAGGCATTGTTGCACTCTCTTCTTTTTCAAGCTTTCAAGAAAGACGAAGAGACCCTCTTTGATTCATCAAGAAAACCCCACATTGCCCAAGGTTCCAAGGCTTTGAAGATCTTCCTCTTTCTCTTTCTCAATATAATATCATTTCTTTGGTTATCATATGCAAGTTATTTGAATCTGATTTAAAGTCTAAAGATATATAAATTCAATTTTGCATATATAGGAAAAGCTAGATCTACTTTTGCATCTAAAAGTTTCATTTAAAACCATAAGATCTAGACTAGAAAAGACTAGTTTTATCAAGTTTTGCTTCTAAATTTTAAATGGATAAAAGTAGTTTCTTTTTCTAAGTGCTTCATATAAGTATTGAGCAATTTAGTGCTTGTAGTTTGTTGCCTTAAAACAGTAGCAAAAGATCCCAAGGAAGCAAGCTTTCTAGCTTGATTCTTTGGTTCATTTCTTGCAAAATTTCAATAAGTTCACTTAGGAGAAATTTGGGCTTTATATACTAATAACCAAAGACACTCTTAAAGTGTTTTTGGCTATCTCTTGCTATTTTTTGTTTGTTGTTTTGTGCAGGTTGGTGCGAAAACAAGAGGATACTCTACCGAAAATTCGAAAATTTGAAGTTTCTAAGATCCCCGAAGTGGCCCTATATTGTTAAAAACTATTGTAAAAGTGAATTTTCATTTTTCTGATCCATATATAAGGGTCCACGTCTCATTTAAAGAGATCTTAAGACTCTTCAAAGAGCAATTGTAACCGAGATAATAAAATCAGTGAGCCAAAGGAGGCCTCACTTTGTTTTTCCCCCCGGGGGGGGTGTGTTGTGTTTTGAGATCTTGTGTCTTATCTTGCTTCAATTTGTCCTTTTGATTTAAGTGCTCAAACAAACTCACATCAACTCTAAAGTTAAAATAAACCACAATCTAGATTAGATTTCAATTTTGCAAAGTAGAATACTAATTGCTAGTTAGTTTTCATTTATGCAATTTCAAAGTTGGAAATAAACAATCTCCTCAGCTCCTCACAAGAGGCTAGTCAATGAAGACTTTAGTAATTAAAAAACATTTCCCTTTTAGTAATTTGCCTTATTGTTTAAAATAAAGAACTCCCCTCAGCTCCCAGTGCGGTTCCTGACCCTTCCAGTTGCGAGTTAGTCTCGATCTTCTTGGAGTAAGTTTCATACACGTTGGGTTGGTCAATGGTGATAGACTAATTAGGGAAATCCTAAAGAGAACTTTGCTTTAGTGGAAACGTAAGAGAGTCTGTGAAGATATCTAGCGGGAACTTTGAGATCTAGGTTCTCCCTGTCGAATCTCCCACATTTTCTTGAGCTTGTGTGCAAAATCAGAGGGACCTCCCTGTTGGATATTCGGCAAGCTCAACCTCCACTTTAGGGACTTTTTCTAAAGGGCTAAATCTAGTTTAGACAAACACTTTATTTTCCATGCAATTAAAATTTATCTCATTAACCTACCATCAATAAACCTTAATAAAACACATGATCTACATTGCCCACGATACCTTTAAGGCATTGGTCTCATTTATACATTTGCAAATCCATATGCTTCACACATTTTATTTCAGTCATTTACTTTGAAGCAATTTGATTTTACTTGCATCTAACATTGTGTCTCAAGTATCCTTTTATGCAAGTATATGTTTTATGTATCTTGTGGTGAATAATTGATCTGTGTATGTTTTTTGCTTTATGTTGGTTAATGAAAGTTAAACTCCTAGATTCAATTCTTGTACTTCGATTAGTTTCAATCCTTAGTATATTTGTTAGGGACTACCCCCTTGGCTTCGCTAGGAGTTGGCCTAGACGGAGGAGTTGAGGATTAAGTGACAACACCTTAACTCTCACTTTCTCCCAAGGACACACCAAGTGGATTGAAGATTTTTTCCACATCTCCCAGATGTGTATAAGGCGACAACACTTCCCAACATTGCACTTAAGTGAGAAAGCCATGAAACACTAGTACAACATTAAGGGAACTAAGGAAGATCACCCATTGTCACCACAACAACTCTTCCTCTCAATTTAGGCCAACAATCCTCCGACACAAGTGGGTGTCCCTAAGCAAAGTGTAAGATGAACCTTATAACTAAATGGATGGTGAGTTATGAAGACCAATGCGAATCAAAAAGCTGAATTGAGTCAAAGTTGAAAAGTAAGAGAGTTTGATGGGCATGGAGAGGCATAGTTAGGTTGTTACAAACATGCTCTACCCAACCACATGAATTCTTTGATGTGTAGAAATGAAAGAAGGAGCCCTCCCAAAGGTGCACCACTTCAACTATTACAAATTAGCAGTAATGACGTGCAACCATTGAACAATATAAGATAGAAAAAGCCTTTCATGGAAATGACATATAACAAAACTAAAATTGAACAATGATGAACAACAAGTGATAAGGAGGGTATCACCCCAACCTCATTCCTTCTTCTTGAAGCATAAATGCCCTTCTTCAAAAGACCATTACAGCAGATTTGAAAGTGTAACTTCAACACTCAAATACATCCATCCAAAACATAAAAGATGATGAACCTCACATTTACTAGCCCTTTAACTTCATCCTCCAATAGATCTAAAATTAAGCTCAAAGGGGATCTCCCTATCAATCCAACCATGACAAATAATGGAGAGAACTAGTCTTTATATAGACTTCTAGCTCTATCTCCTTACAATAAAATAATAATTTATGGCTTCTAGATCCACAAATCTCTCCAAAGGATAACAATAAAATATTAGATATTTCTAGATCCATGATTTTTCCAAGAAATAATAATAAATTGCATGCACCATAGATCCCTTTTATAAGGGTGCTCGTCAAAATATAATAGAATATGCAAGGCAAAGGTTTTGAATGGATCTTCATGCACTTGTCTTCCTCTCATGCAAAATGACTTTCAAGAAGGCTAAATAACTCATTACAAAGTGGATCTAATGAATCTCTTCGTTGAACAATGTGCAACAGTTTATTGAGGGTGTATTAATTTATTCCTTGAATGATGTTAACCAACTCCCCAAAAGGTGGAACGCCTTCCTTGATTGATGACTCATTTGACCACATCTTCATCCATAACCAACCTCCCTTAATCTTAGCTTTGGAATATTTGTTGGCTGTTAATTGTTTCACCTGAAGCTAGGTTGTCCCTCGAATAAGCTCACTTTCCAATAGAAACCAAACTAATGGAGTGCTCCACCAAAAGTGACTCCACCTTTTCATTGGATATCCTAATGATGCTAAGTGTCCTTGTTATGACTAGGTCGTTCTATAAGAAAGGAATTCTAACCTTGACACATGCCCCTACCTTCCTTGGAATGCTCCTCAATACAACCTCCACTCATAAAATCAAGAGAGAGAGAGAGGGCATTGCTAAAAATTATGATGAGACATGCATGAGGATATGCTTGACCATGTGAAATGCTCTTTGAAGATGATGTCCAATAACCATAAAAATATATTTTTCAACCTGTATCAGATGGTTCATATGCTGGGCGCTCCTAGATGGCTGAGATTCACTTTAGTCCCCATTCTATCCATGATAATGCTGTCATACGTGAAGAAATTTGAGGTCCTATAGGCTTCCCAACAGGCCTGTCATGTGACCTCTTGTTGGGCACCGAAATCAAGGGTTTCAAGCTGATTTTTCTCACTGTTTTAGGACAGTTTTCTTGCTGTCCAAAACAGCCCACCAGATCTGAACTTTACCCACTCTGAAATCTGCCCACAAGCTTTGGTTTGATGCTCTTTAATGGCACTTGTTATAAGGTTTAATTATGGAAGGTTTTGCTGTCCAAGTTATCCTTCTTTAACATGCATTAAACATCAAACACACCTCTAGAATCTTTAACAACGACAAGCTGAAAATACTAAGCAAACCATGACAAATGAACACAAGTGTTTTTGGTCAACATGACCCTGGAAAAACCCTCATGGGGAAAACTAGTAAGAGAGATAGATATATATATGGAGATCTGAAAGCAAATGCTACAACAATTAAATACACAAGGAACCTGATACAACCCAAGCTTCTTCTCAAGCTTGCAATGGAGTTCCTCAAAACTTGTGCCTGCTAGCCTTTGAACAAAGACACCCTTTGCCTTGGTGCGCCCTCCTCTCTTTGCTATGCCTTTCCTTTGCCTTTGCTTTGACTTGCCCACTTGTAGAAAGAACCCAAGTAGTAGATGCACCCTTCCTCCCTTTGTTTGGTGCGCACTTAGCCTCAAGTGTGCCCCTACTTCTCCTTGTGCGCCTCCCTCAATCTTTGCACCCCTAGCTTGCTCTTTGCTCCCACTCTAACACAAGTGCGTCCTCCTTCAAAGATTGCGCCCCTAGCTTGCCCTTTGCTCACACTCTAACACAAGTGCACCCTCCTCTCAAGCTAGTGCCTCCAAGCTAGTATGCACCATTAGCTTCTCACTAATGCGCCCTTCAAGCATGTGCGTCCTCCTCCATGAATCTCTCATGAACTAGTCTGCCTCCCTCCTTGAAGCGTGCACCCTTCTTCTCCAAGTGTGTCTCTCTTCTCCAAACCCTCACTTCCTCTCTTCTCTTCTCTTCACTCAACTCTCTCAAGTGACAATGAATCTCACTTTACCCTCCTTTGCCTCCTTTAGCCTAATCCTTAAGGCAAGCCTAGAAACCGATGACTCAGATTAGATCTAAGCCTTTCTCCAAGATGAGTGGATGAGATTAGATCTCATAAACTCACTTAAGTTTCCATAGTTTCACTTTATGTTCATTAATTCACATTTAAGTGAAATTAATGTCACTTTATGACTTAAGTGAATAAAGTCACTTTAGACTTAAGTGAATAAAGTCACTTTAGACTTAAGTGAATAAAGTCAATGGGAAATTATAACATAAAGTACAAGCATGAGGGTAATACTCCCTCTTTTTGTTTAGAGACTCACAAACACAAGGGGACCATTTTCCTTGGTACCCAAATCTCAACAATACGCAACCAAAAGAAGTTATGTTTCAAGTGTATTAAAGAGGCTGTACAAGAACAGATTTGTCTCCACACAGTCCTCCAGATCTGATTTTGTGTTCCTGGTGTCAGATTACAGTATGGTCACCTTGTATTCTTGTAATCTGTGGCTCTCTTTGAGATAATAATTCTGCCATCGCTGTCGGCATGCAAGCAGAAAACTTGCTAGTGTGTGGATACTAGATGGTGCACTACTTCCAACCCCATGAGAAGTCTCAATCCATAATAGGTGACAATATTCTGCAGACCGTAGTTTTGGCCTTCCAAGTTTCCATGCAGCAGTCCACACCTGGGTCAGGCTCATAGTAGTCCAGAACAACCACCTACTACACATCGTGATGGGACACGAAGTGTCCAGATTGTTAATGGGTCTCTTGTGCCACTCTCTGTTATCTTGAACAGTCCAAAAGTCACCTTTGACAAAACTACCTGGAGGACTTCATTAGGTGCTTTGCTTCTTAGACCGGCATTTGTTGCCTTTAGCACAATATCCAGTGCCAAGTAAGCACTAAAGGTAGTTCTCCTTTCTCTGTAAATCTGCACATTCAGTGTAGTGCTATACCAAGAAAAAAGAACAGCACCCTCCTGCATGATACAAGTATGAAATCAGGCCCCAAAACAGTGCCTAAGGAGTGTGCCCTTATAGGTTGGTCAGACTACATAAAACCATTTCAGAATCTTCCCTCATCTCTATTTGCATGCTGGGTCAAAACACAGCATAAACATACTATATTTGTCTTCAATTGAGGCGCTCTCTATGCATACAAATATGTCCAATAGAAAAAAAAAAACATAAACTCAGCACCTTCATCTGCTAGTGTAAATAATGAGTTAAAACTTCATAAGCAGTGTATAGCACGCTGGAATGGTCCTCTAAACAAGGCACCCTTACTCCTGAGAATAGGCTGCTACAGCAATGATCCTCCCAACCTTTCTAGGGAGCTGACAGACAGATTAGTTAAACTGCAAATAAGGATCTGTTCCAGATTCACTTCTTAATCTCAGATCCTTGTAAACATCAATAGAAAATATTTTTGCCTTTGTTGAAAGTTGAAACCTTTGGCCCCAAATGAGAGTGATGATCTTTGTACATGCTTCAAATCAAATTCTGGCATTGCAAGTCAACGTGTATCAATTTCAAGCTAACTGCCCTGTACAGTCTTCAACGCTGCCATAATTTGCAGATTTGCTGGTGCTGATCTTCTTTGTTACTGCTGCTATATCTTCATCAAAATGCACATGCATTTTGAGGAGTAACATGTGCCATCGTCCATCAACATTGGCCACCATAGCAGGAAACCCTTTCTGTTTTAGGGAACGAATCTTCCCCAGTTTATACATATGATCAGATTCATCACAATATGCTGGTGCTGATCTTCTTTGTTACTGCTGCTATATCTTCATCAAAATGCACATGCATTTTGAGGAGTAACATGTGCCATCGTCCATCAACATTGGCCACCATAGCAGGAAACCCTTTCTGTTTTAGGGAACGAATCTTCCCCAGTTTATACATATGATCAGATTCATCACAATATCCTGCGTAAACCACTTTAAAACCACCATTCATCTCTTTTACAACCCATCACACTAGCCAAAATTCCACCCTTTTAGTGGTGTGTGTGATACAATAGATAGAAAGAAGATTTCTTTGAACTCCCAAAACATGGAGAACATCTCCTAATTTGACAGCGTCAATAATAACATCACCACAACCTGAAACTGGTTGGGCCGACTTATCTACAATAACTGTTTTCTCCCCATTTTGCTGCAATCAATAATCAGAGACAAGATGTTGGTGTTTGGTCATATACCTAGAGGCTAGTACCTCTAGAATCTGCAATCCATTCCTGCGGAGAAGAGGAACAATATGTGAAATGTGCATCCAAATGTGCATTGTGAGAAGATCCAGCTATATTGTCAAAAAGATCCTCATTGTCCACTGTAGGTCTTGCAAATTCATCAATTCAAAGACAACTGATGCAAGATTTGAAAGTGTGTCCCTCCTTATGACAGTATTGCATGAGTTTTTTCATCTTCGAGGATTTTGAGTTCCCCCTTAACCTACCCGTGCTCATGCTTAGAAGAGGTCGAGGTAACCCTTGGATGGGCTTGATCTTGAGGGGGTAATTTCTCCCATATTCCTCAATGTGATTTGATGCTAAATCAGATTAGCAAAAGCCTCCTCAAAAGAAGGCATTGTATATCCCTTCACAGATAGTGGCATACTATCAAAAATAATAGCAAAGAATTTGAACGTTGAAGAAAGATTATTCAGAACAATACTTACATATTTTGAATCTATTTTTGCCTTTCCTCACAATGTAATGATGTTAACCTTCGGGTTCTTAAACCCCCAATATACTCCTCAATACTTTCAAAGTCACCCATTTTAAGATTCGAAAACTTGGTTTCAAGTATAATGATATGAGTAGTGTTCACAGTTCCAAATACTTTCTTGAAGGTATCCCAGATTTCCTGTGCACTTTTATTGTCCTTGGTATGATGAATCAGATTTGGCACTATATTCAGGCTGATTAGCCCAAGGGCTTCATCCTTTGTCCAGCATATGAGGTTATGAGGTCGTGGTTGCCATCATCGGCTAAAGGAAGCAGTTTTACCAGATACATTCATAGACCCTTACTTGAAGAAGCACAATCATTTGGTATTCCAAAACATGATATTTAACCCCATTCAATTGGGCAATAGGCCATTTGGAGTCCATCGGGTTCAAAAAAGCAGCAAATGAAACCTCCATAAAGTCTTCAAAAAAATGCCTTGATAGACCAAAGAAACAAGGGGTACTAGCAAGTTCCAGAAAACAATTCTGGAAGTTGGCTGTAAAAGACGGTTTTAAAACCCTGGGAAACCCTAAAAGGAGGCACTGGCCCTAAAATAGCCGCTGGATTGAATGAGTGAGGTTCGCCACCACTATGATACCATGTTCAGATTCATGAATGTTAACAAGAGAATCAAACAAAACCAATACCAACCCAAATTCTGCAATGAAGAAAGAGATAAACAGCACTAGGAAATCCAAGAGAGGCACAGCCCTAGAGAGAGAAATAAACTCTAGCACAACAGCACTAGAGAGAGAAATGACCCAAGCACAAGATAGATCAAACTAAGAACAAGAGAGAACAATGATTTATGGTTCCCTTGGGCTAAATCACTTGTATAAGAATGAATGATCACAATGTGTAAAAATACAAATAAGAGTTGTGTATTTATACACAACTTGGGAGGTAGGGTGCTTCCCCCAAAAGAGGTTATTGAACCTACATTAAGTTGACTAGGTCAACCTTAACCAAGCTTAGAAATATAATATAAAATTACAAATAATGCCAGCCATGGCCAATGTTGGGTCACCAAAATGCCATCTTTTTACCAACCTTTTCCTCGACTTTTAATCATTTTTTGCTTGTCTGTAACCTTGTATTAAGACCATTTTAATGTTTATATGTGGGATTATGTTCCATATTTTCCAATGGATATATTTTAGTATTTTAAGTGAGTTTATGATTAAATATTAGAAAAATAACATGTTTTTACTTATCCTTGAAAGTTGGTGAGTTTGGTGATGTTTACAGGTATATTTGGAGATTCCAACAATGCCAAATTTTACCACTTAGCCTCAAATTCGAATTTCCTCTTCAACACTTGAAGATTTGATGAGTATCACTCAAGTATCTTGGATGGAGAAGAATCCTGGAAGATTTGTTATTAAATAATTTAGAGAGATTTGTTGAAAGATTTTTAGAAATATTACTTGCTAATTATTAGCAAATGGTTGGAACCACATGAAAGATATGTGGATCTGAATTTATTATAGATTGTCTTAATTTTTTGTATAAATAAGAGTGTCTTCTCCATTCTAAAGGGAGGAACTCTTGGAGCATATGTCCAGACTATGATTGAATAGAATAAATCCTTTTGATATTTCTCTTCATATAGTTTCTCATTCTCTAGTTCTATAAATAGTATGTTTTGATTTAGTTTATTTATGTTATAGATTAGTAGTAGCATTTTGTTCTACGACAACAAGGGCCCACAACAAGAGAACGGAGTGTTGCTTAATGTAGGATGTCTTTTAATTCCATTTATTTATTTTCACAAGTATGGTTTTGTTCCTGCAAGGTGTGGTGTGTTTCCTAATTCGCTGACAATGGAATGATGATCTTTGGAACTTCTAAGATTAGCAAACTTGGTGACAACAAGATCCCAATAGTAAGATCAGTGCCCAAGTACATGATCCTCACCAAGAGTGGTTGAATTAGCTTGTGTTTCATTTCCACAGTGAAATTTATTTATCTTCATTTATTTTCCATAGGCGTTTTAGGTAGATCATACTACAAATAATCTAATTATGCACCTACTGTGCTTGCATTTCACAAGTTTACGAACTTCCGGATTGATAATTAAATGTAATAGGATTTAGACATATAAATCACCTGACAGCCAAATGTGAAGATTATACCCTTAATTTCCACAATTGGTTGGAATTTACTATTTTAGAAATGGTAGTTGTGTCTATAAATTATTTTTGGTCCAAATAGTCCAAGGAGCTAGAAAAAAAAGAATATATATAGAGGGTTCCCAAGGAAGAACTACCAAATACCCAAGAGACCTAATTAATGCAAATGGTTGAAGCTGTACATTTAGCATTTCTAAACATCCCACTAAACCAGCAATCACTAAGTTAGGGGTAAAGTATGCAGAATACAAGTACTGAGATTTCCTTGATTTGTTAAACTTAAGAGAGAGCAGGGTACGACTGGAATTAAGACAAGATGGTAGTAATGAATCCAAAGTCCATAATCCTGCCCTCAAGCAAAACCTATCAAATAACACAAAGACCAGTTAACATGTGAATTATAGGCTCGCTAGAATCTGTATGAACTTCTAGGACCTCTATCTGGACTATCTAAAAAACAATTTCCTTTCCCCATTCTTTGAGACATACAGATCAAGCGCAGTTTTTCCATTTTATCCACAACAATGAAGGATGGGCCAATGGCTTTAAACTCAATGGTACTTGGCAACCTGTTATACATCTGCTCCGTAACAATAACCATGTATAAATTGCTATTAGTTTATTGGTTGGGCTGTGTTAATGTCTAATGCTAATTATTATGGTAGGTTGGCTTCTAGCCGACTTTGCTTTAATAATTCGCTCCTCTAATAAATAATATTTATATTTGCATGAGGCTGTCCATTTCCTTGAGCAAAATTTGTCTCCTGAAGATAATCCCCTGACGGTGATCGAAACATGAAGAAGACTAATACCTACCACAGTTTTCCAGCTCCTTTTGAAACTTGCTGCGTGAAGAAATATGTTTAAAGAAATGTTTTTTATGTACAAATTCAAAATTCACTTTCATAAGAAAATAATTGATAAAATCAAAACA
>SNQJ01S0001152.1:170584-191765 GCA_010110895.2 Picea sitchensis | reverse complement strand
GAGGTGACAGTGGGTGGGGAAGCTCCTGTTATGCCGGTTTCAAGCCCTGACTCAAGCCCTTGGAACTATCCTACAAACCGTGCGATAACAGGTCCAATGTAGACTCTGGTGAATAGTGAATCCCAAAGGTGATGGTGCCCTGTACGTATCGAAGGATACGCTTTGCAGCCTTCCAATGTAGCTCATGTGGCTCCTGCATGAACCTGGAGACTGCTCCAACTACATAGGAGAGCTCTGGTCTGGAGTGTGTGAGATACAACAAGCTCCCCACTAGTTTTTTGTACAGTGTGTTGTCAACCAGTTGAGTGTCCCCGCCATCCTCAAGTCCGACTCCTGATAGAAAAGGAGTCGAGGCAGACTTGCACTCTGTCATGTGAAATCTCTCAAGGAGATCTCATGCATACTTGGCCTGAGACAATTTGATGCTTGATGCATCCTAACTGATCTCGAGTCCAAGGAAGAAATGTAGTAGACCCATGTCCGTCATCAAGAACCTGTCATGCAGAATCCTCTTGACTGCAACAATCGTTGAAGTCGAGCAACCTGTGATCAACAAATAATCAACATGCAGAACTAGGAGTAGAAGTGAATCAGCCGTCCTGAGCATGTAAACATTTGGGTCTGACTTACAACGTACAAAGTTCTGTGACAACAGGTAGGAGTCCATCTTGGCATACCATGCCCTCAGAACCTGCTTGAGGCCATAAAGAGACTTCTTCAGTCAACAGACCAAAGATGAATCATGCATAAATCCCTCGGGTTGCTCCATATAGATCTCCTCAGAGAGATCACCGTGAAGAAATGCATTCTTCATGTACATCTAATGGACTTCCCATCCCTTGGTTGCCGCAATGGCAAGTGCCAAACGTATGGAATCCATCTTCGCTACTGGAGCGAAGGTCTCATCATAATCAATGCCATGCACCTATTGAAAGCCTTTGGCAACTAGCCTGGCTTTGTATCTGCTAATCTATCCATTCGTTGCGCTCTTGGTCCTGTAGACCCATCTGCACCTGACAAGTTTCCTTCCTGAAGGAAGAGGAACCAGATCCCAAGTCTGGTTCTCAAGGAGGGAGTTGTACTCCTCCTGCATGGCGGATTCCCAAAAGGGATTTCCAGCAGCCTTGCCATAAGACTGTGGATCTGAAGACTGAACCAAGAAAAGATGCTTGGGTGGCAACGGCTCAGTGGCAGTGAGTGCAAGAGGAGGCTCCTCGAAATCAAATCGAGTCCTCCTAGTATCCGCTGGATCACCAACAAGATCCCCTGCATCCTGAAGAGTAGTTTGGGCCCCACTTGGGCCTCTGCTCTGGCTCTGCACCTGTGTCTGGATGCACTGACTCTACATCTGACATTACTGACTCTGTATCTGGATCATTTGAATCCTATGAATCAAAACTCTCATCTGAAGAAGAGTCGGCATGTGTATGCTTATCATCTCTGACAGCTGGAAGAACAAGGGTGTCTGCATGCAAGACACTTTCTTCGAATTGGACACTACGCTCAATGATAAGCCGGTCCAAGGAAAGATCAATGAGTGTGTATCCCTTCACACCGTCGGGGTATCCAACAAAGATACACTCTATGTTCTGTCGATCGAGTGCCTTCCTCTTTTCAGAGGGAATTCGGGCCCATGCACATGAACCGAAAATACGGAAGTGGGTCACTTCCGTTTGAGGCCGCTCCAAACCTCGTAGGGGGGTCTTATCCTTGACAAATCTATGGGAAGATCTATTTTGGATGTAGGTTGTACAATTAAGTGCTTCATCCCATAATCTCTGTGGAAGTGACTGTTGATATTATGGTAGTTGCGGGAGGTATTTACCTCCACGTGTAACCCTAACAAGAATAGAATATTCCGGAAAGCAAGAAGAAACCCTAAAGCATTAAACCTAACCCTAGAAGACAAGTCGACTCAAGGAAATAATTAATATTAAGTATTTAACATCCATAATGAGAAGTCGGCCCAGACAACTGAGGAAAACAGTATAAATACAAGTAGCCAGACCTCATTTTGTACCAGACAGCTCGAAATTTCAGTAGGGAAGAAGTGCGCACTGCAGAAACTGGGCAAGTGCGCAAGTCTGGGGAGCAGCTACAGTCGACAGCTGCTGCAATCTGTATTCCTGGTTTAGGCTCGGACTTTCTATTGGTTATGGTTGGACTTTCTAATCAGTCTTGGTTATCTTTGATTGATGCATTAGCCGTGGTTGGCTATTGGTTTGCTTCCGGAATCATTCTCTGTCAAGGTTAAGGTGCTCGAGGGTGGCTTCGGCCTATGGTTGGGTGACAATATTGTTATATTGTCTATGGTTAAACAAGCACATCCATTACTTTCTAACAGTGACTTTGCATGTAGCATGCAAGATGCCATCTCTTTTAGAGATCTATTTTTTTGCTCAGCAACTCCGTTTTGTTGTGGAGTATAGGGAACCGTGTGCTACAACTAAATCCCTGCCTCATGACAAAAATTTTGTATCTCATGGTTGACATACTCTCCCCCGTTATCTGTTTGGAGGACTTTGATTTTCTTTCCTGACTGTGTCTCAACAAGGGCTTTGAAATCTTTGAGGTGTTGAAAGACCTCTGATTTTTGCCTAAGAAAGTAAATCCATGTAAGAGTGAGAAATCATCAACAAAAATGAGCATGTACCTTACTTTACTTATTGATGGATGCGGAAAAGGGCCCATGAGGTCACTATAGATCAAATCTAAAGGAGAGGAAGCCCTCTAAGTCTTTCCTTTGTCGAATTTCTCTTGAGGGTGTTTTCTAAGAATTGTCAAACAGTTGCATACAAAGCATGGTATCAACAGTTCATATATATAAATCTAACCTCTGTTGATTAATTACAAAAACACAAAAACTGGAAACTCAAATATATTGATTTCACTTATTATTTGGACAGTTGAAGTACCTAAGGAAATTTCCAACAAACGTTATAGCAGAAATAAATAATGAACCTGGTGTATATATCTCTATATGCAGCCTCGGAAATGTCCAGATAGTTATGGCTGTCGGTAACTATAATATGCAGTAGATCCCAGTTGTTAATGAAAGTCCTGTAGGTACAGGAATCAGACCAGCAACCAACACAACAGTTCTGAGTGAAAGTACGGATCTATAGATGACAAACAGCTCACCCTTGACCCTTCTATTAGCAATAGATCCGCCCAACAATAAATAAATCGGCCCTTCTCTCAGAGAATTGATCCCAGCAAGGAATACCCGGCCCTCGGGAGAGAAAAACAAACTCTCGCAGTCAATATCAGTATACAGAAACTCCAACTCGACCTTCAACTAAGGGATACTATCTCCAGCATTAGAAATCAGTCTTTCTTTAGCAGAATATTTTCCTAGCAAAGAATAAATCACCCCTTTATTCAATAAATCGACCCCCACACTATTAAACTTAGCCCCAAAGAGGATATCTGACCCAGCTTCAAGAGGAAATTCAGTCTCTTAGTGAATGAACTCAGCCCAATACAGAAAATCGCCCTCAGGCAAGTAAACTCAGCGTCTGCAAGCAAAATCGATCTCTACACATAAAAACCAATTGCTAAATGACGAGATACTTAGCCACATTGAAGCATAATGAGAAATCTGAACGATTACTCCTCTTCTACCAGCTAGGGTGGATGTTCTAACCACCGAAACCAATCTTCCAATCTCTCTATGGTTTTTTGTCCCAAGAGCCAAAGCCACAAGAGCTCTCTCAATTAGTTTTTAGAAAAATAGCAATGCGTAATGAGAGAGGGCGCCTTCATTCCTCTTATATTTCCTTGTTCACCCTTTTGCTGACCCTTTTACACTTAGTGAGTTTTTAATTTAATTTTGGTAAAATCACTTTATTAATTAATTAACCCCTTTTTAATGTTAGAAAGCAATTACTTGGCTTGTAAGTCATTCTTGGACGTCAGAAGTTCCCTTCTCATCATCCCAACCTTTAGATATTTTCGTCCTGATCCCAATGAGCTATTACACGAAGGTGTTCCCTCCAACAATATGACCCAAATAACACCTTGAATGCGTTTAATTAATTTTTACTCAATAATATCCTTAATTTACGGGAATCAGCGGAATGCCACGGAACCAAGAATAAACTGTGTGGAAGTGATCCTAATAATGAAACAAGGTGAATGGACTAGGTTGAGCCTCGTATAACTCCTCAAATTTTCCCGAGCCCCTGTTAACCTACATTTACCCCTCTAGCCTCCAACTGTAAAGCCAGGGAATCCAAAAACGAGGACATTACAGTCCTCCCTTCCCAAAGATTGCTTGTCCTCGAGCAATGCCATCACAACTCGACGCTCCATCGATTGAACCAGATTGAAACTGAAAATGAAACCATGGTCCCAAACCAACCTATAAGATGTGAAGCATCCTCCACTCAAGGCATGGTCCAGTAAGGAACTGACATAAGAGGCCTCTTGAAAACTGCCAACAAGTAAGGCAACTCGGTGTTGTAACAACTCGATCAACCCATCAAGGAACTGCTCTACTAGGGAACCACTCTCATGAAAGTAAAAACTAGTTCTCGCCTCTGTGGCAGTTGTTGAACTGTCTAAGACTGAAATCCCAAGGTCCCAAGCTAATCTCAGAAAGGAACCACCATGATGATGTTGCACCACTCTGATCATAATCGTCCGACCTCCGTGCCTAGTCTACGCCCTCCTCCCCTGGTACTCCCACCTGAAATGCATGTAAGGGTTGAATCTACTACCACAAATAGTATCCTGCATAGGCGTCCGGGTGAAGTCACGATCTGCAAATTCGTTGTCGTACTCGATCTCAAATGTCGGGAAATGAAGTCTGTCCTGATCACTAGCAATGACTCTGAGTTGCTCATGGACTCTAGACATCTCTCCACTAGATAGCTTTGTCACCTGTTTTGCCCCATACTCCAAAGATATCACCAGAAAGTACGAAAATTGGTTAATCGTTGCATACATACTCTCTACCCATTGTACCCTCGGTAAACCTGTGATGCAATCTGTCAACATGCTCTCCCACTCTTGTCCAGAAGTGGTCAAAGACTGCGTCAATCCTGTGGGATGAATGTGCCCCGACCTACTCTACTGACAAGTCGTACACCCCCCCCCCAAATCTTCCACTACATTGTCCACGAAGCCCCTCCTCTCTCGGGCCTGCCTGGATGATGTGACACACTCTACACATAGCACTAATTTGCAAGGTGCTAATACATGAATCCACCTAACTGCCCCTAATAAGTCAGGCAATCATAAGCTGCATAAACTCGATCAACTCCTCAAAAGACCACTCCTTCAAGCAACCAATCCTAAGCATCTCGAGAGTAAATTTTGGGTAGCGAAAAATTAGCCATCTCATCTGTATCGGCTACTGAACTATCAAATATTGCAGTCCCAGGGTCCCAAGCTATTCTCTGCGAGGAACCATCATGCTCAGACTGCGCTCTCCTCTCCCGGATCCCCAAACTGAGATCCCCAAAAGGACTGCACTCACTATCCCGGATCATGTCTCGCCCAGGCATCTCAATGAAGTCAAAGTCTGCCAACCCGCAGATAGACTCGATCCTGGGTATCGTGAGGGAAAATCTACCCTGCCATATAGAACAAAGCTCAACAACTCCTCTCACAACATCCCCACAATGATACAGACCAATCATTAACACGACCCTGTCGATCAACCCCACCATCTGAAGCAGTTTATCACTCCGATGAATGTCAGGATCCCACCAACAGATTGGAAGTCTGCCACTCCCAATACCTGTTGAAATCTCCGCGAACCAATCCAACAAAGTCTGGATCTCATCTTGTGCACTTTGTGCACTGATCACATGGTCCAAATGAAGGGACTTTGTCATGGCCATAATGCTACCTGTCTCATCCAACTGACACAAGTGAGACTCCCATGTCCTGCTGTATATAATGAGGGCATCAGATAACAACAATAAATGCCTATGCCACTGCCTGCAAGACTAGAAAATGACTAATGCATTGGTCAACCCTAAGGGTATGACCAAGAAATCATGATGAAGTCTGGAAGCCGATCTGTGTGTATCCTGCTCCCTAGCCCTCATCTGATGATATCCCAAATGAAGATCGATCATCAAGGGATATGCTGCTCCCTGAGACTCACCCATCCAATCGTCGATCCTAGGTGACCTCAAATCAATGGTATGCTCGAGGACTCTGTCAGGAGGTCTCCCTGGAAGAGAGGCCCCAAGACTCCATTATACACTACTGGGTGCCAATGAATATCCCTACATATTATTGCCTGTCACTAAATTGTCTTGTATCATCCTGTATCATGTAGGCGCTACTAGATTCATCACTCTACTAGTGTCGCCTAAACCTGTATCCAAGAGCGTGCCCATGTCTGTCATATACATGTCCACCCAATCCATGAATGCATATACTTCCTTGCGGGCTGGTCAACAAGCAATGTGCTCAACTATCTCCTCCGTAGCTAAGCCTTGAGCCTTTAGTGGGCTCTCCAAAAGAAACGGCTCATGACCCTCATAATGAAAAACAAGAGCATAGTCAAAACCCTCTGCATCATACATCTCCTCAAGCACCTGCAACTCTAAATGCTCCTCATGCGGGATCGTCACAAGAGGCTCTTCCCTCAAATCATGAGTGCCACTCACGCCTTCCTATATCATGGCTTCCAAAGATGGTGGAGTCTCTGATGTAAGTGATGAAGAGCATGCCAAACTCAATTGGTAATGAAGCTCTTCAACCTCCCTTTCCTTGTCTTCTGCGAACTTGATAGCAAGGTCCCTATCCATCAATAGCTGCAAGTAATTTGATTTCATCTGCTCTAGTGCTTCTTTGATTATGCACAATTGCGCACTAGTGACTCCACTTGCAACCCCTTTTTGTCTTCCCTCCATCTGGGTTTTCCAAATAAGAGTTTCAATGAATCTATGAGCACCATCTGTTCTTGTCAACTCTTGTACAATTTGCTCCTCCGTGACCAATAATTGATCCTCCAAATCACGCAATGCTAAGGGACTTTGTTTAATTTCATCCAAATGGTATGGGTTGTCACGCAATAGATTCTCTGATTTGTTTTCATCTATAAGAATACTATCCCCATCAACAACAACTAACTCACTAGATGCCATGCAATCTTTACTTACCGTACATTGACCTATGAAATAATGGGACCCATGTGCACTGTCACCGCCAAAATTAGCCTCTCCTTTGTCATCCTCCATGCATGGCTCCTGAGAAGATGGATCCCTATCCCACGAAAAATTTTCAAATACCCAGTCTTCGTCATATTTAGGTACAATCATGCTTGCATCATCATAAGTATCATAGATAGGATAAGGCATTGAATCCTCGTCATACTTAGGTGCTCGCACACCCTCATCATCATGAGCATCACTACTAAGGTATGATGTTGAATCCTCAACATCAGTTGATTGGGGCACTTCACCATATGTGTCATCAACCTATCCATCATGTGCACTAGTGTTATGGGCCGTGTTATGGGCCTCATAGGACAACGCTAAAGGTGTACTAGATGTTGTTGTGTCGTCATCCTCAATTTTAGAAGCATCAGAATCTCCAGAAACTAGTACATGTTTCCTTGGCACCTTCACCTTCTTGTCCACTGATACTTGGGGTTCATACCACTCAGGATGTTTGATGGTGCAAAAATCCTTGAATGACATGGCTGCGTGAAATGCCTCACTAAGCGCCATATATTCCCTCAAACAATATGCAAACTCCTCATCCCGTACTATCTATCCTGTTTTCATCCCCTTAGAACCACTAGCTCCATTGTTCCCTGCATTGTTTTGATGGCTTGCCATAGCCAAGCTTGTATACCCTCACGGGCTGGTAGGACCACAAGCTATGATACCACTGTAATGTTCCAGCTAAAAATTTTTGTATTTTCTTCTAGTTTAATGGTATAGACAATTGCCAAACAGTTGCATACAAAGCATGGTATCAACAGTTCATATATATAAAACTAACCTCTGTTGATTAATTACAAAAACACTAAGCCCCAAGGGTTAGCTCAAGTGGTTCTGAGCCAGATGTGAAGCTATCCCCAGCGGAGGATGTCACGGGTTTGAATCTCTTGTTCACCCTCGGGGTTAGGCTTGAATGTAATCAGGGTTGGTGGTTTACCCCATTTACCATCCACGAAGTGGGGAAGTACTCTGGGGTTTCCCGTGAGATTTTACCTCGGAAAAAAAAAATTACAAAAACAACAAAACTGGAAACTCAAATATATTGATTGCACTTATTATTTGGACTGATGAAGTACATAAGGAAATTTCCAGCAAACATTATAGCAGAAATAAGTAATGAACCTGGTGTATATATCTCTATATGCAGCCTCAGAAATGTCCAGATAGTTATGGATATGGGTAACTATAATATGCAGCAGATCCCGGCTGTTAATGAAAGTCTTGTAGGTAAAAGAATTAGAGCAGGAACCAACACAACAGTTATGAGTTAAAGTATAGATCTATAGATGACAAACATCTCTCCCTTAACCCTTCTATCAGCAATAGATCCACCCAACAATAAGTAAATCGACCCTTCTCTTAGAGAATTGATCCCAGCAGGGAATACTCGGCCCCCATGAGAGAAAAATCGACTCTCACAGTCAATATCAGTCCACAGAAACTCCAACTCGGCCTTCAACAAAGGGATACTGTCTCCAGCATGAGAAATCGATCTTACTTTAGCAAAATATTTTCCCAACAAAGAATAAATCGCCCCTTTATTCAATAAATCGACCCCCGCACTATTAAACTTGACCCCAAAGAGGATATTTGACCCAACTTCAAGAGGAAACTCGGTCTCTTAGTGAGTGAACTCAGCCCAATATAGAAAATCTCCCTCAAGCAAGTAGACTCAACTTTCGCAAGCAAAATCGATCTCTACACATAAAAACCATCTACCAAATGACGAGATACTTAGCCACACTGAAGCACAATGAGAAATTTGAACGATTCCTCCTCTTCGACCAACTAGGGTGGATGGTCTTACCACCGAAACCAATCTTCCAATCTCTCTAGGGTTTTTCGTCCCAAGAGCCAAAGCCACGAGAGCTCTCTCAATTCATTTTTAGAGAAATAGCAATGCATAATGAGAGAGGGCGCCTTCATTCCTCTAATATTTCCTTGTTCACCCTTTTGCTGATCCTTTTACCCTTTTACACTTAAGTGACTTTTTAATTTAACTTTGGTAAAATCACTTTATTAATTAATTAACCCCTTTTTAATGTCGCAAAGTGATTACTTGGCTTGTAAGTCATTCCCGGACATCGGAAGTGTCATTCTCATCATCCCAACCTTTAGATCGTTTCATCCCAATCCTAACGAGTTATTACACGAAGGTGTTCCCTCCAACAATATGACCCAAATAACACCTTGAGTGCATTTAATTAATTTTTACTCAATAATACCCTTAATTTACAGGAATCGTCGGAATGCCACAGAACCAAGGACGAATTGTGCGGAAGTGATCCTAATGATGAAACAAGGTGAATGGACTAGGCTGGGCCTCATATATTTCCTCCAATTTGCCTGAACCCCCTATTAACCTCCATTTACCCCTCTGGCCAAGCTGACATAAACCCATAAGGTCGCCTCCAACTGTAAATCCGAGGAATCCAAAAATGGGGACATTACAGACTCGGTGAACAACACCTTGACTTAATGCATCCCACTGCATCATTTGATCAGATAGGGTTTCCCTCTTGCCCCTTACCTTTATCTTTTAATTACTAATGCCTTGGGATATTTACTAGAGTCGATTAGAATGCAAAGGAGAATTTGTGGTATCTCTCTTCCCAATGGGTCTAAGATGATCAACAACCATTTTGTTGATGACTCTCTTCTTTCAATGTGCTTGTATCAAAACTCAGTGCAACCTACTAGGGGTTGTTTAGAAACTTTTTGCAACACTTATGGGGCAGTGATCAATGAAAAAAAAACAGATTATTGGTTGGTTGGGCTTGAGGATCCCCCAGCTTGGATTCTGTACTTATGGAATTGGGTCTATTACACCTCATATTGTATGAGGTTCCACATTGTGATTTTCATCACATTGATGGAGATTTATTGTTGGTACTCTTGAAGCATTGGACCGACTTGGGGGAATACATCTTCATGGAACTCATCTTCATGGCATCATATCATTTAATGGAAGCCTTTGGTTGGGGGAGTCTCACTTCAAATTGTTGTGCTTGCTAGTTTGGTGGTCTTCTTATATGTGCTTGCCTTCTTGATCACCCTTTGGTTGCATATTTGATGGTTGTGGAGCATGCTATCACATTATAGTATGGTATATATTCTTATCTAGGATATGGATGATGGTTCTAGCCCCCCAAGGGGTTAGATGATGATGGTAGGAGGTAGATGTTTCATGATGTTGGTTGTCACTAAGAGGGGGTGTTCTACATGGTCCTCTTTTGTTGATGTGTAGTGGGGACATACTTGATGATTGAATAGGTTAGCATTTCTATTGTCCCCTTCTCTTATGATGTTGATTTGGTTAGATGATGGATGTGTTGTGGTATTGCACTTTGATTTGGTGGGATTTCCCTAGGTGATATGATAAGTGATATGGTTATTTCAACTACACTTGTCATCTTTTGACCTTCATTGGAGAGGTCCCTCACCTCTTTGACTAAGCACATATATTATTTTATTGGAGGTGGTTATGGAGGGCTTTTATTGGGAGGCATGTGGCATACTTGGAGGGCCAGATGTGTGTGTTTTGCTTGCATTTACCCAATCTATTACTATTTTTTAGCATATCCTTGGAGGGCACACTTGCGAAGACACTTCTTGGTATTCTTGGAGATACATATTTTATTATTTCATGGAGTTTTGGCATGGTCAAAACCCTAATTTGCCCTTATCTCCTTGGATTTGTATTGTTGGAGATGGTCCACTTGCTATTTTGGGGTTTTGACTACTTCGTTTCTTGTGGAACACTCCATATACTTGGCATCTTGCACATTCATCCATGGAGTTGGTTGCCTTGGGATTCACACATGTGGATTGGTTGCATGCACCTTATGGACCTTTTGCTATTTTTGGAGGAGGATGTTGTGGAGCATTCTCCTAGGAGAATTATTATATTATTTAATCTCTCATGCAACTTGGAGGGCACACTTAGTGAGTTCTCCTAGGTGGACCTTGGAGCACATTCTCATATGTGGAGACTTATTTTATTATATCTTGCATGCATGCATTCTTGGAGGGCACATTCCATGTGGACACTTCGCATTTCACTTAGTTTGGCGCCTATTTTGGTGGTGCACCCCCTTCATGAGCGTTATTTAGTGCATGCCTCTCTATTTTTAGAGGGCGGGTTGGCTTGGAGAGACTTATGTCCACGTGTGTTTGATTTGGTCAACCATGGATTGAGGAGAGATCTAACTACTCCATTATTATAATATTTGTTTGACTTGTGATGGAGTTAGTTAGCAAATAATAATATTTTATTGTATGAGAGAAGAGACTCACCCTATAAAGAGGAGCTCTCTCTCCATTGTAAAGATGGTTGGGAGTTTGGGAATTGAGGAGGTCTCCCCTTGGACTTCGTTTGTACTTCACATGCTAGGAGCATAAAGGAAGATTGGAGGTATATCATTTTTTATGTGGGGCTTCTTCTGTGTAATTTACTTTTCTTATGTTGATTTCCATTGTAGAAAAAACTTGTATTGTTGATGTGAAGGCCTTGTAATGAACCAATGATTGTTGGGATAATGTAATATGAGGATTTAACCCCTTTTACTATTATTGTTGTTGTATCTAGCTACATCTAATAAACACAATTGTTGTTAGCATTGATATGGCATCACCTTCATACCAACATTTTTAATAGCACACCTGCTTTTCAAGGATAAATTTCTGCAATAGAAATCAGCAACCTAAAGGCTGGTTTGTGGCATGCATAGCAGACCCTATTGCCTTAAATTTTCATCCACTTGCCCTCTTTGATCTATGCTCCCTTGAACCCATTTTCCCAAGGTGTGATTAGGCACTTGGTCTTGGGGTTTTCCTTCATCTTCCCTACTACCACCCGTTTTGCTTAGGCTAACTCTTCACTAAATCACCTTGTGTCTCTACTCTATAGCCTAGCAATGCTACCTTTTACAGAAGCCCCCTTGAGTTGGAGAAGAGCCAACCAAAAGTGAGAGGAAGAGCCATTGTGGTGATAGTGGATAGCCTCCCTAAGTTGCACAAGACTAGCCCCTTGATGCTTGGGACTTTACACCATTTGGGGGTGCTAGATTTTGTTGTAACAGGGTCAGACCTAGAGAAATTGTTCACTATCTTGGGATTCTATTTGATACTAGTCTCTTAGTTGTTGATACGTGGAATTGGTGTCTTGAGCAATTACAATCCAAACTTTTGGATTGGCAATATAAGGATATCCCTTTCCGTCAAGAAGCTTATAGTGGCCTTGTGCATTCTCCAAGCCTCCCACATCTACCATGTCTCCTTCTGGCTCTCGAGCAAGGCTTAGTTCAAGAGATTGGAGCAAATCCTTAGGTCTTCTGTTTGGTCCAAGTAAGGTGGCAAGAGAAGACTTCCTGTGTATCCCTAGGAAGTTTGTACTATGCCTAAGGAGAAAGGTGGTCTTGGCCTTATTGATGTGGCAACACAAGGTTGTATCTTGGTCGTGAAATGGATAGTCAGGTGCCTTGAAGGTTCCACCCCATGGCAGATCCTCTTGTGTTATCGGTTTTTTTCTGCCTAGCATTAACTCTTGCTAAGGCACTTTTAGGTCGTATGACATTATCTTGGCCCCTCATCTCTTTAAGGTCTCTGGATCAGTCATTTATTGGAGCATGTGGGAGGTTTGGAGGTTTTTCATTCCTTTGGTTAAATGGAACTTGTCTAGGAGTCATGCTAGATGGGATTTGGCTTGGTGACCTATCTAGAGCTAGCTAAATCAAGGGCAGTGTTTTTCTAAGTTTCCCAAATTTTAGGTTCATAGGTTTAAGTAAGAAAGGGATTTTCTTTTGAAGGGATCTTTGGGACTTTGCATCCAGGAACTAGAAGAATTGGAGGGAGTTGGCTCATTAGAAAGCTCTTATGTCCTCTAATAAGCTAGCTATCAAAGACATTATGGGTTTTCTTTCTCTTGACGATCAATATAAGTTCAATATCGATATGCAAGGACCTTTTTGGAGAGACTTGGGAAGCCGCTTTAGCAATATGATACTAAGAAACTCTATTCTCTTCTACATTGGAAGTACCCTCTATCTCTAGTGTTGAATGCTCAATGGACATTTTTTGACCCAAAGGTTAGATGGATCCGTTGGTTGTATAGTTTTTAGTCACTCTAACTCAACTACATGTGGAAATTTAATAAATCAAGATTTCTTATGCAATTCAGAAATTTCACCTCTTAACAAGAGGTTTCCCGGATCTAAACCCCATGAATTTTCAGCCTTAGGTCTGCTGAAATATAAACAAAAGCAGCAGCGGCAATGGACAATATTTCAATCCTTAACAACCCCAAACTTCTAGGCAATCCAAGAGAAAAGATACCAAACTGTTGGAATCTTATCATGCATAACCTATATCTGAAAACCCCATTTTACAGCAACAAAACAGCATTTATCTTCTTCAGTTGTAATGTTAAATCACTTAATGTGATCACCACAAACTTATGTCCAATCTACATGACATATATAGCTGGAAATTACAAACCAGAAAAAATATAGATGACTGAAAATCAAATCAGTAATTTACACAAATATTGCACAGGTGAAAACTTCATTAATATGCATAAGATTAAGTTCATGTACATCCCATAGTCTTATCACAAGACTAGTACAATCCACTAGCTCTCCAAAACCCTAGCTAGGGAAAACTAACCAAACCCTACCTCAACCAGGGAGATCCAACAAGCATGAATCACCTAAGAAAGTCCTCCAAGGCAAGACATCTCATCTTCTTCTTCACCAAAAGGAACCTAGGGTTTCATCTCAAAACCCTAATCTCCAAAATCTCCAAGGGATGAGACCTTAAACCTAGTTTTCAAGATACTCCATGAAGCTCAAGAAACCCTAAAGACTCCAAGAGACACTGTTGAAAAAGTCGTCGAGGATCAGGAAACATTGTTTCAGAAAAAGTCGGAAAAAATCGAAAAACCACGACAAACATTAAAAAATACAAAATATATTCATTTTTTTCAAAATTTTAAACATAGAAAGAAACAACAACATCAAATAAACTCATTGGCACATAAATATGGAGAAAGCACTGATATATATGATGTAGTGGATGCCAAATAAAAAATGATACATCAAAGTAGATACCAAATCCTGAACCCTGATAGTTGTCCAATCAAGGACTCAAAAGTGGAGAACCAATACAAAATGACATCACATATATAAATGTATCTCATCATCATGAGGTAGATGTACAATGCAATGTTTTAAAACTAAGACTCAGCCTCGGAATCGGTCGATGGTCAACTCCGACTGGGACTCAAACTCGGATTGACTCGAAACGATCTGATTTCAATGACTTGGTTTACTAAAAATTACATAAAATATTTAAATTTTAATGAAAAAATTATATTTTTAAAATTCCAAACCATGATTCCAAAAAATTATTGAAACTTTGAAAGAAAGCATTATGAATAAATGAGTAAGAACATCTAAATGACAAACATAAATGACAAGCAATGTTCCACCATCGCTTATATTCGGATCCTCATCATTAGTATCACCCTTTGCCTCTACCTTGATCCTCTAGAGACATCAGTGAACACCTCCCAATTTTGATGAAACTACCTAATCGAAGCCTTATAATATGGTAGAAAAAGCTTAACATGCTTGATCGACTACCACCAACATTGAGGTACATAAAGGACCTAGTGCTCTTGATTAAATGCCAATCCCATAACCTCATACGTGATAGAATCCAATGAAAATGTTGCAATCCTACCAATCCTGAAATACTGAAAACTGTTAAGTCTGTTGGATTTTGAATGGGATATGAAATTCTACTTTCTCCGTATCTAGTCCGATGAGGTTGGAACCACTCTCAAACATCCTGAAACAATTAATGGTAATGTTAAAAAAGGAAGTGTCAACTTTTACTTTAAGAATTTAAAATTATCATTAATTGCCAGCGTTTTGGTCAAACCCTTTTAAAAAAAAAAAATTAATCTTGCATGTTGGTGGGGTCTAGTACCTACTCGATCGATTCAAGCCCTTCTCCTTCCTTCTCCAACAACGAAAAACACGAATGAAAAAAAAAACTCAAAAAATCTGCTTTATACCCATGATCTCCACTGACTGGCCCACGATTTTTTCTAAAAAAATCGTGACTTTTAGGAAATAGTTGCGACTTATTCGACTTTTAAAAAAATTGACTGGCTCGCAATTTTTTCTAAAAAATCGCAACTTTTATAAGTCGCGACTTATTCGACTTAGAAAAAATCGCGATTTTTCCTAGCCGATTTTTCGTCCCCTGGAAAAAATCATGATTTTTTAAAAAGTCGGTGATTTTTCGGAAGCCTTTTCAAGTTTCAACTATGTCGAGAGAGAGAGAGAGAGAGAGAGAGAGAGTAAAATATGAGGATACAAGAGAAAGAAGATGACTAGTGTGCTCCTCTAGTCACATCTCTAACACAATATGAACAAGAATGAATGAGTGAGTGAAGGTGTCTTTCTTTTCTTTATATATATGAGAGGTAAGGGAGGCCGAAAATACATATGTATGCCAATGTCCTTACACGCAACATACAATAATCACATGTAGGCTCACACATGTGGAGCTCTACACTCCAAGGGTGTACACATGACAAGCTCCAAGGTGATGTCGTACATAATAAGGGCTCCAAGATGATGTAGCTACATAAGGTGTGTCCACACTCCTCTGCCACAAGCCACGTGGACTCCATCACTCCTAAGCCATGTACTCCAATGGGTTCACCCCCCTTCCATGAACACTATCGCAACCTAGGCATCCTTGAGCCAACTCCAAGCCTCCATACAAGAATCAAAGCTACCTCGTATTGTCTAAGACTTGATGCCCTCCTCCAAGATGCAAAAGCACCTATTCCTATTCATATTGTATGAGGTTCCACATTGCGATTTTCATCACATTGATGCAGATTTATTGCTAGTTCTTTGGAAATTTGGATCAACTGGGGAGGATACATCTTCATGGAGCCCCTTCCCTTCATTGCATTGAATCATTTAATGGATATCTTTGGTTGGAGGGAGTCTCACTTCTCCTTGGTTAGATGATTGTGCTTGCTAGCTTGATGGTCTTCTCACATGTGCTTGTCTTGTTGATCACAACTTGGTTACATTTTTGTTGTAATCTAGGAGCAAGTTATTTCATTATAGTGTGGTCGTCGTGTATTCATTTATCTTGTATGTGTTACATCTTGGATCGTTGATGTTTGTAGCATCGAATAGGGACTTTCGCACAAGTCTAAGTATCTAGAGGTGTGGAAGTCGTCCAAAGCCTTCGGCCATAGTAATTTACTTTAATTAAAGGAATTATTAGAGTAAAGTGTTTTTATCATTAAAGTGAGTTTAGTTTAATGAAATACCAAAGTTATTAGCATTAGTGAATTAAATGAATCTTAGCCATTTATCTCAAGTGAGGTGAGATCTAATCTCAACCATTAATCACTTTGGAGATTAGGGTTATGTTTGCTTCGGTCATAACTCAAGATTATAAAAGTAAGGCTAGGCGAAGGAAAAAAAATATCCACTTGAGAGCAAAGGACTTTTGCTCAAGTGCTTGAATCACGAAGGACTGTGATTCAAGGGGATCTCAGCAAAGGTGAAGAAGGACTTTCATCTAGAGATCAAGTGTAAAGGAGGAATGTGCAAAGGTGCAGCAAAGAGAAGAAAACCCAGCAGCCAGAAATCGAAGGACAGATCTCTGGGGAGCAATTCTAAGGTAGCAGCGAGCAGATCTAGTAGATCTAAGGTATCGGAGGACAGATCTAGTGCAGATCTGAGGTATTAGCAGGAAGATCTAGCAGATATGAGGTACCAGCGAACAAATCTAGTAGATCTAAGGTACTAGCAGGAAGATCTAGCAGATCTAAGGTACCAGTGAACAGATCTGAGGTATCACCAAGTAGATCTGACAGATTTGAGGTACCAGTAGGAAGATCTAGCACATCTGAGGTACCAGTGGATAGATCTAGTGCAGAGATGAGGTACCAGTGGGCAAATCTAGTGCAGATCTAAGGTATCAGCAGGAAGATCTAGAAGATATGTGGTACTAGTAGGCAGATCTTGCAGATCTGAGGACCAACAGGCAAATCTAGTGCAGATCTAAGTGTCCAGCAAATAGATCTTGGCAGATTGGGAAGAGGGTTTCTTCAAGGCCAAAGTTGTCAGGTTTGTTGTAATTTGTATTTTTCCTCAATGGGCCATTTTCCCAGTAAGGGAGCCCTTGTAAGCTTGGAGTTATTATTAATGAAAAGTTGATTTGAAGGGCAGAATTTGTGTGGGCATGTGTGAAGTTTGGTTTATAAATTGCTTCTGTGGTTTTATTTATTTCCATCCAATATATTTTATTCGATGTGCTGTAATTTAATTATCAGCAAGGAAAAACACAAGGTAGTAATTTACCTAGGTCTTGGGGATTGAGATGGTATCAGAGCAAGCTAGGACTCTGAAGGGGAAGCCAATTTCCAGCAGATTTGAAACCTCGGTACTATGGGTTTCGTGGGTGCTTGAAGGACTAAGCACAAATTTTTCAGGAAGGACAAAGGGTATGGTTGTGTGGGACAATGAGACTTCGAAGGCTTACAAGATCTTCATTCCAACATAGAGAAAGACTGTTGTGAGGCGAGATGTGAAGTTCGAGGAAGACTTTCCATCTAGGAAGACACATGTGCCCCTTCCAATGACAGAAGACAAGGAGCATGAGGCTCCGAAGGGAGAACAACGTTCAAAGACTTCCAGTTCAAGGAGTCAAACTTCAAGCGGGGAGGAGGAGTTAAGCCCTTCCAACTCTGTCAGGAGACCTAGATGGTTCATGCAGACATTGAGGGATTTTCAGGAGCATGTTGAGGCCCCTAGGAGCATATTCAAGGAGAGCAGCCCTCCGAAGAAGTTTCCAAACTTCGTGGCGCTAATGAGTAGCATCATTAATTCTGAGTCTTCCAGTGTTCAAGAAGCAATAGACCAACAGGTTTGGTGGGATGCCATGGTGCAGGATGATGTGTGGGACATTATGCCAAGACCAGAGGGACAGCCAATTCCAGGTGGCTCTTCCAGAAATACCTTCCTCACTAAGAGGGAGTGTTAAATGTTTGTAGCATCGGACAGGTACTTTCGCACAGGTTTAAGTGTCTAGACTTGTGGAAGTCGTCCAAAGCCTTCAACCTTAGTAATTTACTTAATTAAAGGAATTATTAAAGTGCTTTTATAATTAAAGTGAGTTTAATTTAATGAAATGATAAAGTTATTAGCATTAGTGAATTAAATTGTATCTTAGCCATTGATCTCAAGTGAGGTGAGATCTAATCTCAACTGTTAATCACTTTGGAGATTAGGATTATGTTTGATTCGGTCATAACTCAAGATTATAAAATCAAGGCTAGGTGAAAGAGAAAAATATCCACTTGAGAGCAAAGGACTTTTGCTCAAGTGCTTGAGTCATGAAGGACTGTGATTCAAGTGGATCTCAGCAAAGGTGAAGAAGGACTTTCATCCAGAGATCAAGGTCAGAGGAGGAAAGTGCAAAGGTACAGCAAAGAGAAAAAAACCTAGCAGCCAGAAATCAAAGGATAGATTTATAGGGAGCAGATCTGAGGTACCAAGGGACAAATCTAGTGCAGATCTGAGGTGTCAACGGACAGATCTTAGGTACCAGCGGACAGATCTAGTACAGATCTTAGGTACCAGCGGACGGATCTAGTAGATCTGAGCTACCAACAGGAAGATCTAGCAGATCTGAGGTACCAGTAGACAGATCTCGTGCAGATCTGAGGTATCAGCAAGCAGAACTAGCAGATTTGAGGTACCAGTAGGTAGATCTAGTAGATCTGAGATACCAATGGATAGATCTAGTGCAGAGTTGAGGTACCAATGGACATATCTAGTGCAGTTTCAAGGTATCAACAAGCAAATCTAGCAGACATGATGTACCAGTAGACAGATCTTGCAGATCTGAGGACCAGCAGAGGGATCTTGTGCAGATCTGAGTGTTCAACAGGAAGATCTAGGCAGATTGGGAAGAGGGTTTCTTCAGGGCCAGAGTTGCCATGTTTGTTGTAATTTGTATTTTTCCTCAGTGGGCCATTTTCCCAGTAAGGGAGCCCTTGTAAGCTTGGAGTCATTATTAATGAAAAGTTGATTTGAAGGGCAGAATTTATGTGTGCATGTGTGAAGTTTGGTTTCCAGATTGCTTCCATTGTTTTATTTATTTCCAGCCAGTATATTTTATTCTCTGTGTTGTAATTTAATAATCAACAAGGAAAAACACAAGGTAGTAATTTATCTAGGTGTTGGGAATTGAGATTTCAACATGGATATTAATAAGATGATGGTGTTAGGAGGTAGATGTTTCTTGATGTTGTTGGAGTTTCCTAGTGACTTGGTGTTTTAATGTTATGATGTTAGTTGTCCCTAGGAGGGGGTGTTCTACATGGTCCTCTTGTGTTGATGTGTGGTGGGGACATAGTTGATGATTGGATAGGTTAGCATTTCTATTGTCCCCTTCTCTTATGATGTTAATGTGGTTAGATGATGGATGTGTTATGGTACTACACTTTGATTTGGTGGACTTTCCCTAGGTGATATGACTTAACATTTGTAACATCTGCTCAATATCACCTAGGTGGAATGTGTTGCATGATGTTAGTACCTTGTGGATGTACTTTTTCCTAACTTTGGGTTAGAGTTGTGGGGTATTACATACACCTTTGGTCATCAAGACCTTTTTTAAGGTTTGATGAGGTTGTAATCATGTTATAGTCCTTTGGTGGTGCACCCTAGGTCCAAACCGAGGTGGAGCTTCAATTTTATCATTATGTTGTTATCATGGTGATCTTTGCTAGGAGATACATCTTATTTCCATGGTACAACACTTGTTGAAGTTCACCCCCACCTCATTGGCACACATGTTCATGTTAATTTAATCAGTTGGTGACTATTGAGAGGTTGCATTATGGTTTTATTTGAGCATTAACCTTTGTGCACACATGTTGAGGTTGAATTAACCATTTAATGGTTAAATTAATCTTTTTTATTACCTTGGAGGTTAATGGCTTGAGAGCCCTACTTCACTTGGTGGTTGTTCACAATGGGAGAGGTTATTTGGACATTATTTGAAGATTTGTTATGGAGCGCTCCTCTCTTGGCCACAATTTCCAAGGATTTCATGGTTATTTTATTGATGGAGAGGTTGGCACATTTCTCTAGGGCAGACTCTTGTGCACATGGTTTGGGGAAATCAGTTGATGGTATTCGAAAACGACACATGGTTTTGGCATGGGTATTGATGATTCTAACCACTTCGGCACTTCTTCCTAGGGCGCACTTCACATGGATATATTATATTATTCGTTGGGTGGTTAAGGTAGTTACATGGCACAATTTTATAGGGAACACCTCTCCTAAGTGCTCTCTCGTCATTATTGCATGGATAGCTACACTTGTCATCTTTTTACCTTCATTGGAGAGCGCCCTCATCTCATTGACTTGGCACATATATTATTTTATTTGAGGTTGTTATGGAGGATGTTTTATTGAGAGGTATGTCGCATACTTCGAGGGCCACACGTGTGGCTTTTGTGTGCTCTTGTTTGGTCTTCTTACTATATTTAGAACATATTCTTGGAGGGCGCACTTGTGGAGACACTTCTTGCTATTCTTGGAGGTATATATTTTATTATTTCATGGAGTTTCGGCATGGTCGAAACCCTAATTCGCCCTTATCTCCTTGGATTTGTCCTGTGGAGATGGTCCACTTGCTATTTTGGGGTTTGGCTACTTCATTTCTAGTGGAGATGGTCCACTTGCTATTTTGGGGTTTGGCTACTTCATTTCTTGTGGAGTGCTCCATCTACTTGGTGTTAATATTATGGTAGCTTCGGGAGGTATGAACCTCTATTGTGACCTATGACGAGATTAGAATACTCCGGAAGGAAGCAAAGAATTGAAGGAAACCCTAGACAAGTTGTCGGCTGGATAAATACATTTAATATGAATTTA
>SNQJ01S0001152.1:93428-148234 GCA_010110895.2 Picea sitchensis | reverse complement strand
TGTCTCCTTGGTATATATAGGAGACTAGGAGGTATAATTACAACTAATGTCCTAAAGCCGACATAAATAAAATAACATTACTAATATAATATGCCCCAATTAAGGGGTAATGAGCCAATATTAGGGTTTAACATATAGGAGTCTAAATAATATAGATCTTGGTAATATAGATCTATAGGAGTCTAGATAATATAGATCTTGGTAATATGTTCTACGTATTTTTCCTAGTCTTTCAAAATTGTCCCCAATTTTTGCTAGAGATGGGGAAAATGTTGTTAAAATGATAACTAAGGCAACCACTAGGCTGGAGTGGGCAAAGTGCACTTGCAAACCACCAAGTAAGTGGTGATCTGATGATTCCTAGTAGTTTTGGTGTGGACATCAAGAAGGGAATGTTCGAAAAGAGGAGAGTAAAAATCTATAATGGTGACCTTTGCATGTGTGATTGACATTGATTCCTCCAAGTGAGGTGGCTCATATGGATTCAATTTGTTGGAAATCACCACAGTGTGGATGCCTAGCTGAGGTGGGAGATACAACTTGAAGCCATTAGGACCTATTTGTTGTGTGATGGCGTAAGCACCATACTAATTGTGTTTGAGTTCATGATGTTGCTGATTTCTTAAGCATTGCTTGTCTAGATGCAACTAAACACGTTCACGAACCTAAAAAAGTGTAGCAACTCAATGTTGGTCATGCAATGCCTTGCACTTGGCCTATGTCTATTGGAGGATGTCATGAACCCTGGTGTGGATCTTTTCCATGTTCTACACAAAAGAAGAAGCTTTGTCTTGTTCTTTCTACTAGTGTAAGGCATGTAGGTATTGATCCCACTGCTTATTCTACTGATGGTAGAAGTCGAAGGCATGAACCAAGGTTTTTTAACTAACTCAAACTAACTATCAATATGGTGTTGAAAGGACATAGCCAGTCATTGCTGACAAACTAAGGGCTTCCACAAAGAATTTTGAAATAAGAGTTTGGTAGCTTTAGAATCATCAAACAATTTCGCTACAAGGAATGAACATGACCATCTTTGAGAATCTACAAACTACCACAAAGGTACAATATGCTTTCGCTAGGTGGTAGGAAAACCATTAACAAAATCCATGAGGATGGATTCCCATGTCCTGGAGGGAACCAAGAAACACTCGTAAAAACACAAGTTTCCTATTAGAAGGCTTGCTTTGGCTGCAATGTGAACACCTGCATATGTAATCTTCAACATGTTTCTTCATGGAGGGCCAAAAGAAATACCTCTACAAGTGCAATATTGTTTTCTACATACCAAAATGCCCCCCATTGTATGAAGAATGGACCTCCTTGACGAGAAGAAGGCGAGTTGAACCAATTGGTACACAGCACTAATGCAACTGGTGAATGAAATCACCCACGAATGTATAGTCAAGGAAGGGGATCCTATTAACCATGGTAGCTTGCTAGATAGCTTCTATGATAGGACCAAAGTAAGGTCAGTAAAAACTGGGTTTTCCAATACATATAAGCTACACATGTTACATCAAAGATAGAAAGGGCCTTGGTAAGGGGAACTCCTTAGGAGATCAACCACTTTATTTGAGCCACCCTTATATATAATGGCTAAATGAAAGTGTTGAATGTAGGAACCCCACTGTATATGTCATTGCTATTGAATTTGAGAGTGGGAAGTCAAAAACTGAAGAAGTTAATGATCAATGTGTAAGATAGCTTCCTTACCAAGGATGTAGTATCACCATTGCTTGAGTGCTTGAATCAATGCAAAAAACTCCTTGACGTGAGTGTTGTAGTTGAGCTTGACCTAGGACAAAGTCTTTGAATGAATGTCCTCCCTACTTAAGAACAACGCCTATGACATATTGGGAAGCATCTATCTCAATCTCAAAAGGTTATTGCAACACTAGGAGAGAAAGCACCATGGTAAATTAGAGAGCATCCTTTATCTTCTAAATGCTTGTTTTAGTTCAGTAGTCCAATTAAGAGCCCTCTGATCATTAGCTCAATTCAATGGGTGAACAATGCAAGATTAATAATGAATGAATACCATGTTAATTTTCAGACCATGGTATGCAAATTCTACACTTGAAAAATAACTTAAACATAGGTGGCTAGAAAAATGAAAAACCTCAATCAAAACATCAACTTTTGAATAAGTTAATCTACCAATGCATATTGCTGGAAATACAAACAGAAAATACAGAGATCTAAACTCTCAATCATGTCTATCTCCTCCGAAAATTTAAAAAGAAGAAATGCATTGCAATAGCTCAAAACTAAAACTTGTTAACCAACATAGTGGTGTACCCTAGATCTCCTTTATAGAATGAAAAAATTGGGAACGTACAATGTATATGGACACATGCAAGAAGAAATCAGTTTGATTGTGTCAAATCCTAACCCTAATCTGATCACCTAGTGTGCCATTTTGCACAGATAGGAGTGCTAAGAATTGAGCACCTCAACTAGAGATGTCTAAGTCGGAGCATGCAGTGATTGGACCTTTAAACTTGAGATAAACGGCTGCATGCATCCTAAGGATCTGTGCCCCTCTTCCTCAAATAGAACCTCTCATGCAATGTGCCCTAGATTGCCTAGGGATTTGCACCCTGACTAAGAATAGACCATGCATGCAAACTGAAAACTCAACTGAACCAAAAGCTCATCTAAAGATTAAATTGAACACTAGCCTATGCATACTTGAGGCATGCAATGCGCCCTCCAAACTCACACCTATATAACAATAGCTCACCCCCTAGTGTTGTGCCATCAATGTTGTCCATAAATATCGAAGTGAAGGTTCTACTAGAACTATTGTGCCATGAGGAAGGAAAACCAACTACTGAGCAGCTAGATAAAATTCTAAAACTCCCTCTTTATGAAGGTGTTCTCCACCAAGCCCAACCTCTCCCTCGGCATTTCAAACTTCCCCTTTGCCAAGGGCTTAGTCAAAATGTGTACAACTTGCAAATCCAAGGGTACATACTTAAGAGCCATTACTCCCTTCTAAACTATGTATCTAAGGAAATGGTACTAAATGTCTATATGCTTGGAGAAATCATGAAAAACTAGATTCTTAAAGAACCTAATGCAACTTTGATTGTCAAGGTACACAATCGTTGGCTCCAACATATGATTAGTCACTTATACTATCAACTTGAAAAGCTAGATATCCTCGCAAATAGAAGAAGACATCGCCATATACTCTACCTCTCCTGAACTCAATGCCACTATTGCATGCGTCCTACTAAACAAGGATATCAATCCTTACCCTAAGTTGAAACAAAATCCTAAAGTGCTCTTCCTAGCACTAGCATCACCTACCCAATCTAAATCCACAAAGCTACGTAACATCAACTCTCCATACCAAACATATCTCAACCCATAATGAAATGTGCCCTTGAAGTACTGGAGCACATGCTTCGCAAGAGTCCAATGAATTTACCTCAACTCAACCATGAACTAGCTCAATGTATTTTTTGCAAAGCAAATCTCAAGTCGAGTATTCACTAAATACTTAAGGGAATTTAGAACCTACGTACATTGAACTTTGAAGGATCCACTAAATCTAAATTTGAATGCACAGTCAACTTCAAATTCAAAACCATGGGTGTAGCTAAGGGCTTGCACTCTGTCATTTGAAATCTCTTAGTATCTCCACTGTGTGCTTCCCTTGACCAAGGAAGACCTACTTTTACCCTGTGACACCTGAAGACCCAAAAAATAGTGCATAAGATCGATGTCCTTCATATCAAACTCGAAGGCCAACTCCCCCTTGCACTATGCTATTAGCTTCTCATTGTTTCCTATAAGAATCAAGCCCTCTACATACAAACTAAAACTAACGAGTTATATTCATCAAACAAATAGAAAAATCTGGGATCTGCAACAATTTTGATGAAGCCCAAATTCAACAAGTACTCATCAATGCATTTGTACCAAGCACATGGTGCTTGATTCAACCCATACAAGGCCTTCTTCAACCTCCATACATGGGTATCTCGCCCATGTATCTCGATTCTCAAATCCCCTAGGTAGATTGATATACACTTCCTACTCTATCTTTCCATTCAAAAAAGTTGTCTTTATATCCATTTGATATAAAGACTAACCGAAATAAGATGCAATGTTCCTACACTAGAACCTTGTTGATCTAAATATAATTTTCCTAAAATCTGCAAATCAACATTTGGGAAAGCAAGCTTTTCTCCCTCCTCCACACCCCCAAGAAGCTCCTCAAACTTAGAGGACCAAGCCTCCTCATCAAACTTCACATCTTGGCTCACGACTACCTTCCATTGTGACGTTATGTAGACCCGGTAAGCTTCAAAGGATTCATTGTAACCAACAAGAGTACCCTTCAAACTAGAGGGTTCAAACTTCGTCCTTTTCTCCTCCATAACATGAACGTAGATAGGACTCCCAAATACCCAAAAATGAGAAAAATATAAATTATGTATAGTGAAAGCTTCCTATGAAGCTTTTTCCTTCAACACCCTGTGAGGACACATGTTCAAGATGTAAACAACAAAACTGCATGCCTGTACCCAAAGAAACATGGTCAAATCTAGGTCATGATCATGGCCTTTGTTGTAACTTGTCTCTATAATGGACTTGTTCTTCTTTTCTGCAACCCATTTTGTTGAGGGTTGTAAGGTATAGTTAGCTCCCTCTTGATCCTTGAATCCCTGCAAAAGGCATCAAAATCCTTGGAGGTATACTCACCTCCATTAGCAGACATCAAAATCTTAATATTCTTACCTATCTGATTCTCCACAAGCTTTGAAATCTTCAAACTTTGCAAAGACCTTATCTTTGGTCTTCACGAAGTAAATCCAAGTTTTCCGAGAAGAATCATCAATGAATGAAATATAGTAAATGTTACCTAAAAATGAAGCTGCTAACATAGGTCCACACACATCTGAATGAATCAGATCAAGAATCCCTCTTAATCTATGCTCATTGCTTGGAAAAGCAACCTTAGCATGCTTGCCAAGTGCACGGCCCTTTCTCACTCTTGTCTTCTCTATCTTGAAGTCCAAAAATCCCTGCACCATGTTCTTCAAGAGAGGTAATGATCCATAGTGCAGGAGACCAAATTTCTTCTGCCAAAGCTCATCCATTTGGTCACTATCATGCACTAGGGCTCCATGTTTGATCGAATCATCAAGCAACCTATAAAGGCCACCCTCTCGCATACCGCTAGCCAAAACTTAACCAAGATCTTGGTTGTGATTTCTGATAATAACATGTTGATCATCAAACTTGGCCACAATTCTCTGATCTATCATGGCTGACATCGAACATAGTTTCTTAGTTAAACCAAGAACATATAAGATATCATCAAGCTCAAGAACATCACCTAATGGCATGCAGAATGAAACTAAACACGCCCTAGTCACTAAATATGTGGCATCATCACCAAGTGCCACCTGCATATTAGCCTCCTGATCCTAAAGTCTATTGAATGCTTTGTTGAAGGTCGTGTGCCTAGATGCTCCACTATCCGCATCCCACCATACACCAGAAACGATGTAGTGGAGAGGCACCAAATAATGGGGAAGGCTATCTCATCTCTGGATGCTAACTCATCCACTCCCACAAGAGCTTCTACACTCCGTGCAAACTGCTTCTGCTGCTACTGATGACCCTTCCCTATCTTCTTCTCAGGACATTGAGAAGCATAGTGACTTTATTTGTGGCACTTTAAGCACTTTACGTGGCTCACTTTCTTTCTTTGTCGCACTTTAAGCACTTTGGTTTTGGTAACCCACGGTATTCCCTATCAACCCTCCCAACTGGATCATATCTGTATCTAAAACAGTGGCTTTATGAGTTTTACTGTCATATGGTAGAGATCATCTCATGTGAAGATACAACTATGCCACTTTTTATTCATATTTGTTTACCTCGGCTTCTTGAAAGTTTTCAATGTTCCATCTCTAGAATAGTTTCATTTCCACAGACCAGACTCCAAAAGTGGCATGGACCATTCCATGTACTTTTTATATGTTATAGCAGAATTGTTATCATAATTCATTTGAATGTACAAATTCTGTGTGTTTAATTAAATATTTCTGGGCTCTTTTGACACATAGCACGTGATCCACCTATGGGGGTTTTGATACATAACAAAATCCTTCTAATTCTGGCAAAAGGGCTGAGTTAGTTACGGAAATGTGGAGCATGGGAAAACGGCACAGAACAGGATTCTTAGACTTTCTTTTTTAGTTACGGAAATGTGGAGCATGGGAATACGGCAGAGAACAGGATTTTAGACTTTCTGTTTTTCTTGTTCCTTTTATTTTATCATTTTCTTGTTTTTTGATGACCTACTCTGACTAAGAAGAGCTATCCTGACCATGATAATGACCAGTTAAATTCTGTAGTCAGATCATATTAGAAAGATCGATGCACTAACAAGTGGCCATGATTCAATGGTGAGGACATACTGCCCGGGAAGAAGATGCTTCCATGAAGCTGTTGAAAATTTTTGCTTCTCTTGAAGGCATCCAGCATAACTTTACCCTTAAATGCAAGGGATTAAACAATAAAATTGAGCATTTATCTCATGATCGCACCATTATATCAAAGATTGCAATGTATGTTCCATAATCAATCCTTAAATGTTAAGATGTATACTTTCTTTACATGTAATATTGGTCTCTGTTAAAGGTTCCAAATTTATACGACTTGTTTCCTCGTAACATTGTGAATGTTTACTGGATAGTATCAGCCATGCAGTTTATCATTTGAAAGGTTTCTAGAGATACAGGCTACAAGTTAGTCCAAACCTCTTCTCTCTTGGCATGGGGGTATGATGTGTTCTTATACAATGCTCATATACCAATAGAATACATTAGAACTTCTTGTGGCACAACTGGGATTAATGATAGTCTTATTAAGAGATCCAAAACATGCTTATAATGTGAATGAGATCAATATATAGAAACTGAAATAGAGTCTAATATGTCAGTACCAGTAGCTGAGCTAGTCTGTTCAAGTTGGGCATCTCAGATCAATCTTTCTCTGAGTTTCAGCCCTACCTGCAAATCAGAATTCTTTGAGACAGGTGCGTTAGTGCTGTCAACCTGATTTGTTTAAGATGGTTGTCCTCGGGGATTTCAATTCCAATTCCAGTTTAATTGCACCCTGCTTTCCCGTATTGGCAAGGCGGATTAGGGTTACCGATTAGAGGTTGTCAATTGCCACATGAGGTCACGAGTTCGAATCCCAGGAATCACTTAAAGCGCACCAACAAGAGACACCCGCCTTAACGATCTATATAATTGAATACATAGAATTCGGATCTCTGCCCACTTCAGAAAACCAAAGAATCCGAGGAACTAAATCCTACCACGGTTCCTATCCAAAGAAGAAAAGAAAAGGAAAAGGGAGAGTAAAGTACCTTCCAGGCCAAGAGCAATAAAAACGTCTCGAGTCCCCAGGCCCCTCTGTCGACATAATCTCCATTGAAGACGAAAAACCGATTGGGAGACGGAGGCCCCGCGGTCTGTAGCACATTAAGAACGTCGTGCAACTGGCCGTGGACATCGCCCACCACCACAACGCTGCAGTTGCTGTCGACGTCGATTTCCAGGCAATTGGGCTCTCTGTGGAGGATCTTGGATGCCGACATCGCAAGACTGTCAAATACAGACACCGGAAGCACCGACGGGAGCTCGGAGGGAGCAACGTATCGGGATGACCAATCGAACACCGCGGCCAAGGACTCTACCCATTCTGTGCTCAATGATCCCTGCGGAGGCCATTTTATTGGTATCTCGAATGGTGGCGGTGGAGGAGGGGCACTGCTGCTTGTCTGCGTATTGATATTCTTCCCGTCTTCGTGGTTGTTGGAGGGCGAGGCTGAGGAGGAAGAAGCCATGAGAGGAGATGAGAAGTCGGGTGAATACACGCAGCAGGGTGTCGATGTCGGACTTGCCTTTGCTGCAAAAGGAAAATTTAAGTATGCTTTCTCTACTGCCAGATGCGCCCCGCGTGGTTTGCCTCTCTGGATTTTAGCTCATTATTACTGCGCTCATCCGAATAAAAGAAATGCCATACTTCATAAGTAATTCAAAAGGTCACTTTTTGTACACAAATAAAATTACTTTCGAGTTTTTATTAGAGTCGTTACCACCAAGTCTCATAAAAATCTGTTCATGTGAGGACGAGGAGGAAGAGGATGATATTAATGTGAGAGGGTACACGTGTGACACTATCAAAATTATTTTTTAATGGTGGAAATAGATGCATTAAGAAATTAAGTTCACCTCAAGTTTAGAGTTTAGGGAGTTGTATATATTTTATTTTTCTTTCAATTAAAAGTTTTGATTTGGAAAAAACAAATATTCTTAATCATTAGACCCATTCAAATAAGTATGTTAAAATGTAATTTTTTATGATTTGTTTTTTTAGAATTTATCTCATTATCATAACATTTATTTAAATAAAAACATTTATTTAAATAAAAGGTAAAGACTTTTAATTACATAAATTAATTTGGGAAATTATGCCATAAAATTTTGTGAAAAAACATAAAAATATGCAATAAATTGTAACAATAAGCAATATAGTTTTGTATTTGCAAGTGCCAAACACAATTACCAAAAAAGCAGTAATCTAAACGTCTTAATTCATTTATCTATTCGAAAATTCAATTTAAAAAATAGAAAATAATGATTTTGTCTAAATTTACATCACTTGATTTAGACCCAAAAAAAAAAAAAAAACCAACACACTACCAAAAATTAAATTGTATTTAAATGTTAGCCAAATTCAATACTTCATGTAAAAAGCCTCAATCCACCTCTATTGCAATGTGTTTTTTTAAAATGGCATGTAGACATATAATTACAATCATATAATCACAAGGGCCTAATAAGCTTTAAATATGTATATGCATGTTTAATCATGTGAATGTCAAAGACCTGCATGAAAGTAATAAAGACGTAGAGCAATCTATAATGTTGAATATAGAATCTCATATCATACCATATTGGGTTGTCCATTACTAATTTTTTAACTAACTTTATGTAAAGACTAAAGTATACATGTCTTAAAAATTGTTTTATGACAAATACTTTTTTATATATATTTAATCTTTAAATAGATATTTTAATTTCTTCGTATAAAAATTTTGAAAAAAAAACTTAAGAGATTCTTATCTATTATTTTTTAATATTCTAAAATTTATAATATTTAATTTTTTCAATATTTTAAAATTTAAATAATTACATTTATTTTTCCACCATTCACATTATTATTAAACATTTAAAATTTGTATTTATCTTATCAATAAATACAGATTTTAGATTTATTTTTATTGTTTCAGGATATATGGTTAATAATTAGATTTATCATTTTTCGGATGAGGTGACAAGTGGCTCTCAAGGAATGAAAGGTGGAGATAGGCAATATAGGGAGTTATTAACCCCTACCGCCAACCTCCCTTTCCTCCAGACTAAATGACCCACACTCAGTTAGAAGTAATGGTAGTGCGATGGGCACTCCAAGGTGACTTAATGGTGCCTTGCGCGAACCAGCCTGGGTGTACCAAGCAAGGTACCAGCACCAGGCTAGCAGTCACCTCGACTTTCATGGCATTCGCCCTTGTCAATTCGCCAAGCACTATGAAGGCTTGTGCCCTGGAATGCTCTCCCATTCCATCTTTGCCTTGTGCTCGACTGTTCCTTGGCTTTCTCTTGCTCCTGAATGTTTTGCCACCCACAGCCAATCCTCCAGTGTTTATCCTGCCCAATCCCTACCAGAACGCCCACACCATGCCCATAGAGAGGGGGAAATCCAGAAGGGGTCCATTGTACTACAGCGCCCTTACCAAACGCAATAGACTCCCCCCCTCTCAGTTTTCCCTCATCACTACCAGTAATCCCGACCAAAGCCATAATTGGCCTCAGCAACCCCACCCTCCAACCTCTAATCCCACAATTGACTATGGCAGCTACCCTATCGAGGAGGAAATTCTCCCTCTTGAGGAGTTCACCCCTCCGCTTAGATTTACCCGGAAATTTCCCCTCTCAGAGCCCATACTCCGAATCATTTTTATGGCACCGAAGAATGCATTGTGGAGGAAGAAATTCCTCCCAGTTGGCAATTGGATATTCCAGCGACATCAACGAATGCATACTTGGAGATGGATGCAGAACTAATGGAGGAGCCGCCCCTACCCACCCCGATTCGACTCTCGAATGAGCATCTTCAGCTCATTTTTGAGCTGTGGCAGAAACTTGATGACCATGCACACATCCAGCAAATCTTGGGACAAAGAATGGACCTCATGTTCGACGCCATGATGGAAGCTCCAGCAAGCAAGCGGTGCCCAACCTGCGGCCAGAAATTTATCCCAACTTACAGCGCTCATGGCAGCCCGAGCCCAAGCTCGCATTTGGACTAGCTCCCTTGGGTCTATGTTTTTCTTTTGGCTATGTCAATTACGCAAAGAATTGAGATTCTCTATCAGACGATGTATGTCAGTCGGCCATGACCACTGGTTAGTTGGTCACTATGACCATTTTTGTCAATTAGACATTTTCACTGTCTTGTTCAAACAGTTACAGTTGCTCTTGAATTTTGATGGCAACCTGTCCCGATTTCCCAAATGTGGCAGGACAGATGACAGATGACAGATTTTGTAATGCCACGTATATTTGTGAATATTAATATATAGTTCCTTTTATTTACCAAAAAAAAAAATTATCATTTTCCTTATAAAAAGAGCTAAGGAAAGTCATTATCTTGAAATGACATTAGGATGACTCTTTTAAATTTACATGTGTAGAAGTTTTCTACTTTCATTTTTATTAGAGATAATCCATGGTTACAAGGTGTAGTTAACATATAACATTATGTTATAAAAATGCACAAATAAAAAAAGGACCCACCCATGAAGCTTGTTACCCACTATACATCTTGAAATTTTAATGATTTTCCATTTGAAAGTTACAAAGTTCTTTGGAAAGACGTGTCATTTTACAGCTCTTGAGAGGACTTGTCGATAATTGTAGCAAGAACTAGAGGTCGTATGAGTGAGGAAATGGCGTGGAGTGGAAACTAAACAATTGTTAACAGAGAATTGAAGGCGCTAAACAAACAAATATAATAATTACAAGAAAGAAAGAAAGAAAGTATTTTTTAACGTCCACGAGGCTAAAAATAGCCTATGGGACAGATTGCTTTTCCATCTGGCTTTTGTATTCGGCCCTTTTCCTGTGAAGTTTTACAATAATCGCTCCCAGCTTCTCGACAAACTCTTTGCTGAATAGATTATCCCAAGAACTAGTTGCCAGAATACCTGCATAATTTTCCTTGATGTCTTTGAGGGCCTCACATTCTAAAATGAAATGTTTTTTTGTTTCCACTTTTCCAGACGAGCGCAAAATACATACTCTTTCCTCCCACATTTCTTTTGGCCTTTTCCAGCGCCCTGTTTCACAACGGAGTTGATGAGAATTAGTCCTTAATTGAGCAATAAGAATTTTAGATCTTCAAGAAATATTGGCCCCTATGTACGCCTTTTGCTGATGGTTATGAGTGGGGATAAACTCTTCAATGTAGTACTTCTTCTTTCTCCCTAGCTCTTACACCCAAGTATGTTTGTGGAACTTATCCATAACAAAAGTTTTTATCTCTTTACTCTTTGTAGGACACATGCTCAAGCAAATGCCCCATTTACTAAACCATTTGTTATTTTGCCGCATCCAAGTCTTCTTTCTTTTGCACAATCTGNACTTTTCCCATCTAGTCATACCGTTACAAATGACTAAATCGAAAGCCCCACATAGCGTAAGCAATTGTTCTCCAAAGAAATTGCAGCCTTTATCCTCTGAAATTTGTTCCCACTGATGATTACTCTCTTCTGTAAGCCAAATAGGGTCACCGTCTTCTTTGAAACAAAGAATGCTAGCTTGTTCGCCTGCAGTTCTAGCATTGAAATCCCCCACTATAAGGACTTCACCTAGCTGAGAATATATTGCAATATCTGTTTTAAGGCTGCAAAGGGATCTGTGTGGTCAAGCCCTCTACTTTTGTAGATTTTTGAAACTTGCGGCGCACAATAGCATGTTGCAATTCTGATGTGATTTCCATTTTCTGATATTTTAAGCCAGACAAATTGCTTATTTGGGTCTTCTTTTTCGAGCTAAATGAAACGACCTTCTTTTTCTCTTACAAATACCATGATACCCCCATGCCATTTGCCATTCCCTACTGCCTTGTTCCACACTGCTATCTTCCAATACCCTTCAAACAAAGGTGTCTTGCACCCTTCATGCTCATGCTCATGCTCATGCTCATGTCTTGAGATGAAAAATCAAGTGGGTCAAAATTGGAGAAAGCACTACAAGAAAATAGGGAAGGAAGAGTTGTTGCATGGAAAATTGTGAGACTATTAAAAATAATAAATTTGAAAAAAATTGAGTTTAGGTTTCTAGTGGAAGCTTGAAGGAGGAAGAATTGATATATTGGTTGAGTAAGAAGAAAAGGTATTTTGAATACAAGAAATTTGAGACCCTTGGAGACGGAAATTTGCATGTACCAAACCGAGAGGGTACACTAACATTTTGTGGCATTATGTGTTGTGAGAACAAGTTTGGAAGGGCAAAGACAAAATTCGAAGTCGCAACAAGATGGTGTCAAGAATACAAACATCCAGTGACGGCCTTACTCAAAACTGCTGGTGAAAATGACAATGAACAACAGTGAGTTTTTGTATTTCAGCTATGATTTTTTGTATTTAACCTATCATTTAACTTGTATATATTTTCATTTAGCATGTAATATTTACGTTGAAGGTGTTCTTTTAAGGGGAGGGTTCCCTTGAGCCCTTCGTCGTATGTCAGAACCTATAAATGCATAACACGTGTACAATTTATCCTACCACATCAATTTCCCCCGTGTCATAGTTTTTAAAGGATCCGCAACTTTCCTAGTCTGGACATAGTTATAGCGAGGATACTTGCCTTCCTTCATACGCCTCTTAAAGACATTGATTTACCGACTGAGGTGTCGGGCCTTCCATCGATTGCAGGAAGAGATCTACCTAGCCCATTCAAGATAGATCTGACAATATTGTCCTAGCTCATTCAAGATAGATGTGGCAATATTGTCCTAGCCCATTCAAGACAAATCTGACAATATTGGTCTAGCCCATTCAAGACAGATCTAACAATATTGGCATAGCCTATTCAAGACATATTTGACAATATTGAATTTAATTGGTTCCTCCAACATTCCTCTCAACTTCATGAAGCACGTGGATTTTTGATAAATAGTTGTGATGATATGGAGATTGTTGTCGCCTTTATACACACCTGGGTAACGTGGAAGAAATCTTCAATCCACTTGGTGTTTCCTTAGGGGCAAGTTAGAGTTAAGGTGTTGTCACCTAATCCTCAACTCCTATCGAAGCCAAGGCAGGTAGTCCCTAAAGAAAATAATCTAAGGCTTGAATTAATCTAAGTACAAGAAATAAATATAGGAGTTTTATTGCAAAAGACAATATGTAAAGTAAATCTACTATAAGAGCATATATCAATCAACCACCACAATATATATAAAGAAGTATTTGCATAAAAGGATACTCAAGATACAGGATGCAAGTAAATAAAGAAATACTTATAGATAAAATATAAATGACTGAGAAGTAAAAGTACTTGAAGCAAATGGCTTTGTAAAATGTGTAATGAGACCAGTGCCTTAAAAGTATCGTGGGCAATTGTTGATCATGTATTTTATTAGATTGTCTTTTGAAGGTAAATTAATGAGATTGCGAAACGTAAAGTAATCTAAACTAAGTTTGGCCTCTAGAGAGATTATCCCTTTAGCTCAAAGATTTGTTGAGAACTTACCGAAACCCAATGGTTTCACCAACAAGCCCACTAGAGGTGTTGGAGGTCCAACACTGAGGGGAACAAGCCCGAGGTATTCAGTGAAACTTCGCACACTCCCCCTAGGCGGTTCTTTAAGCCAAGCAATAGTCCTCATTTGAGATTGTCCTATTATTACTACTCCACACTGACCAACCCAGTGTGTATGAAACTTACTCCCAGAAGATCGAGACAAGTTCGCAACCGGAAGGGTCGGGAACAACACTGGGAGCTGAGGGGAAATGTTTATTTTAAACAATAAATCAAAATACTTAAAATGAAATGTTTTTTTCTAATTATTAAGTCTTCATTGACCAGCCTCTTACGAGGAGTTGAGGAGACGGTTTATTTCCAACTTTGAAATTGCAGAAAGTAAAGTCGCATAAAAGGAAATATAGTCTAGCAATTAAAGTACTACTTGCCAAATTGAAATCTAATCTATGTGATGATTGTAATGCTTTGCAATGAATTAAAATATTAATTTTAGCTTATGCTTAGGTGTGAAAATTGATTCTAAGCTAAAATTGAAAAATATGAGACAATCACCAAAACATTGTTCCCCCTAGGGGGGATGAAGAGTGGGAGCTTGTAGCCCCACTGATTTTATCAATGAATTTACAAATCTTTTTTGGAATTACTTGTGACCATTCATTAGGGGGGTCACAAGTGTTTACAAAGTTTTACAAATGTTTATTGAAGAAAGGGGTGCTCCCAAGGGTCCCGGATGCTCCAAATCCGTCAAATTTCAGCAGAGTATCCTCCTATAAGTTCGCAAACCTGCACAAAACTGCAAACAAACAATGAAAAAAGATGGGCAAAAACACTTTGGAAGTGTCTTTGGTTATTAGTATGAAAACCCAAAAAATGACTAAGTAAAACTAGTGTAAAATGAGCAAAATGAACTAAGAAGAGCAAGCTAAAAAGCTTGTCTCCATAGGGTCTTTGTTTGTTGTTTTAAAATAGCAATATAAAGGCACTAAAGTTGTCAAACACGAAATTGAAATTACTTTGAAACAAAATTACTTTTAGCCTTAAAAAATTTAGAAGTGAAAAGATTGCTAAAAGTAAAGTTTATTGAGATGGATCTAGCTTAAAATGATGAAATGAAAAATGAAATCTAAATCTAACTTTCTTTCTAGCTTGCTAACTTAGATAAATTAATATTTAAAATCAGATCTAGATCTAAGAAATAACAAGCAAGTTGGTAACCAAAATAGAATTTAGAGAAATGGTGAGAAAGGAAATAGAGAGTGTCGGATGGAAACCAATCTTGGGCTATGGAGTCTCCTTGATGTATTGAAGAGGGAAATATTTATGGTTGGATGGATTTGAAAGTGTTGGAAGCTCAAGCTAGAATCTTCCACTCCTCCAAATTAGAGATCCTGCAAACTTAAGACAATCTTGCAAATAAATTGTTAAATAGTGGATGCATCCACTTCCTACACATAAAATCTAGAAAACGTGAGATTAAACCGATAATAACATGAAATCATAGATTGCAATGTGCTATAACAAGATTTAGTAATACAAACAAGTTTACTAAAATCTTACTAATTGAGGATTAATCAACAAATGAGAATTGCAAGAAAGATAAATTTACCATACTCAACACATCACCATAAGAGAAGATCATCCACACATTTGCACAACACCACAAGTGACCTCCAAAGTATTCAAATATTTATTCCACAATAGCTTCTAAGCATATTACAACAACATAAGTCTAGGTAGACCAATCTGATTACAAAGGGAGAACTAGCTCCATTATATAGCAAAGGGGGAGGAGAGCTAAGAGGAGGAGGGTGCACCACTTAGAGGGGATATGCTTGCCAAATGTGAGAGTGTGGGTAGCCACCTCTCCTCTAACTCTTACCAAGTGGCATATGTGAGAGATGGTGAGTGGAGAGGGCGCCACCTCTCAAGAGGTGGGCAGCCCCCTTTAGGAGTGTGCCACCTATCCTCAAGAGGGGCACACCTCTCTTTGTGACAACTCACTAAAACAATGTAGCATTTGTTTTATTCACCCAAGCCTTAGTTTAACTCAAGTGTTTGACCAAAGAGAAAGCCTCTATGGGTGCCACATAGTCTCTTAGCCTTTATTTCACTAAAAACATGTCCAAACATGTTTCCGACAACTTTGCTAAAATTTAACAATTCTGTTTTTTATGTCTTTTTTGGCATATGATGCCTCCTAGTACCACGTTCTTTAATACAACTTCAAATTACAATTAAAAAAATTATGTTTTACGGGAATTTTTTTATTAACTGGTAAAAAAAATAAAAAATAAAAAATAAAAAAAACAATCCTAAGGGGGACTTAGCACATTTCCATAAAACTCTAGGAAGATGTTTAGCATGGTAATATATATTAGATATCAGGCTTAGATGACCATGCTAAGGCCTAAACATGAGTATATACTCCAACTTTGGAGAAATTGAGTGAAAAAACTCGGAAATTATAAATTGTTTGGACAACAAAATATAATTAACAAGTACAAAAAACACTCAGGAGTAATAACTCATGTCTAAGCTTAGGAGGCTAAACCTTTTACAGAATTCATCATGCAATACCTCTTCTTACAATTCTCTGCAAGGTATGGAAATGTGATAAAAAAGTTTAAAAGGGGCCATAATGGCCAGCTGGACTTCTGAACTCTGAATTTTGAACAAGTGATTGTTCAATATTTGGTGGATCAACTACAAGTCCATCCTAGTGAAACTTGGTGGATAACAGAGACTAATCAAGTAAAATCTCTTATGGAAGGAAAGGTTCTCAGTGCTACCAAAATGCCCTTCATTTATCTTGTAGGGCCAATTATATCTTCGTCTATGTTCTCATCTAATGAGGTCATCGAGGACAAGGAGAAGCTATCATTCTCAAAACGGCTAGACCACCAGCCTGCCTCATATGTTCTCTTTGTTACCTTCAGGAGCAAAGGCGCTCTGTCAGATGATCAAGTTCAAGAGCTTGCTTTAGGACTTGAAGCCAACATGCAACGCTTCCTTTGGGCATTATGGAGGCCACCATCTAATCAATCCACGATGACCGAAGAATACATAAGCCATATTCTACTTGAAGGATTCGAGAGTCTAACTAGGGATCGATGACTCATTCTTTTTCATCCATTCATTGGTGATTTCCTTTCTCACTGCAGTTGGAATTCAACCTTAAAAAACATCTTACATGGAGTGTTGATGATCGCTTTAGCTTTCAGTCATATAGCTTGTGGCAAGGCTCTTTTCTTGCTTGAGGGTAGGGTTTATGTATTAATATTCAAGTGTTGTACATATGGAAAGGGGAAATCCTTGATAGATTTGAAAGGTACATCAATAATCCTCCATTTGGAGACGAATGATATTGATGTGGCCTTCAAGGGAGAGGTGGATGTTGGATCAACTATTACTGAAGATATTTCTAAGCGAGCCTTGGGTCAACACTACGAGAAGGTGAAGGGTCCCTATGGCTTTGTGTGGAGTCTCGCTAATTCCATTAAGCAATATGTCGTTGTTGAGGACAATGCACAAGCTTGGGCTTAAGCTTAGGTCTGCGTTTTTTGTGTCTAACCTATTTTCTTTAACTCTTATCGAGATCATAATTTGAAGTTGGAATCCAAGAATGGAAAAATATTATAGGGTTTAAATTTTGTAGGCATCCGGTGACTCTTTGAGTTCAAGGAAGGGTTTGTACATATACCTTTCCTCATAACTGACACTCGTTCTTTTAGACAGATTGATAATAACCATTGTTTGAGACATGTAATATTTGATAGCTTCTTTGAAATTCAAGTTCTTTATCTTTTTGTCAGCTTTGAATTTATTTTTGTGAATGTTTTCATGAGCATCGCATGAATGATTATTTTATGAACATTATTTATATTAGTGTTAAATAGTTTTCATGTCATGCTTCTAATGTGAATAAAATAATCGTTGAACTTTTCGGAATATGTGTTTTAGTGATTGTAAGTGCTTCTTTTAATCATTAGTAATGGAAGTTTATTGTTGGCTTTCTATCATTGATTTATCGTCACAAAATTGGTTGTTTTTGGGCAGTAGAAATGGTATGGTGTTTTTAGCAATTATTATTATATATACATGAATTTGTTTCTTGATTGGAACTAGGGGTTTTGACATGGTAGAGAAATGTGTGAGAAAATTATAATAATATATCTTCATCTCTATATGCAGTATAGTCTATTTCCACTGACATGTTTGGAAATAGGAATATGGTTATATTTATGGGTGACTCATTTCAACCTTGAGCGATTACTTGTGGATACGGTGACACCTGGTTGCTCGGTGTAATTGCTCACATTGTTGAGCAGGTTATAATTTTTGTCTTTACTTGTCAAAATAGGTTTGGTCTCACGTTGACAAGTACAAGGTGTGTTTTATTTTTGTCAGGAAAATTGGAAAGGTGTCGTTAATGGGTAAGGTTTAAAATCAATAAATGGATGTATCAACATGTTGATTGCTGAGCTTGTTTCTTTGTTCTCTGCACCATCTCCTCACCCTCGCTCTTTTGTCCAATCTTTTGAAAATTGAGCCCTGCGACTGTTTATTTTTCTTGTTCATCATCTACAAACATCTCCCGTTGCAAATGGCTTTGTTCATGTTTTACGCCTATTGTCGATGCATTCTCTCCATTCCACCTTTTATTCATCTCATCCTTTTTCCCTCCAAACGGTTGCTCAATTTCTCTTTCCTTGTTCATACCAGAATGAGCATCAACATGTTTAGTATTTAACTTACAATGTTGTCCTTGAATGGCCAACTGTGTTGTTTGAGCAGAAAAATTAACATATTGTAGTTGCGTAAACCCTAACTGCAGGAGGTCGTTGGTTTCCTTCTAAACACTGCGTTCAACTACGCACCCTCACTCTCGGTCTTAGTAGTCCGGAAACTAAGCGAACCAGTGATAAGTTAGCCTAATTCTTTTTCAGTGTGCACATGAAAGAGGAGGAAATGCTAGATTATTCTGAGGACTAGTTAGACGGGCAGATGATATGGACCTCACCACCTAGCTCACGGTCCAAATTCTTGCCTGGTCTGAGGCTTGAGTCATTGAAAATGGTTGAGAATGGGGTTGAGGGTTTCCTTCCCGAACGCACTTCCACAACTCTTCCTCTTCAGAAAAGCAACTCACATCTCTTGCCTCAGGTTCGACAACTTTTTGGTTTGGAATTGGCTGAGGACGTTGAAGCCATCCACTTGGATCCTTTCTTACCCTCCTCCTTTGGAGCCTTATCAGATTTCATGCCCTCTATTTCATAATATCTGGGCCATTGCGAAAGCGAATCCAACACTTTAGAGAGGGTTTTCAAGGGTTTTTCGACCTCGAAACCAGATTCTGCAATCTTACCCTTGATTTCAAGATTTAGCAATATTAGCCATAAGTGGGCTGATATCCCAAGGCAAGAAGTAGATATGTAGTCTTCATCCCTAGCTCTTTTCCCTCCAGGAGCGGCGTTGAATCAAACTGTTGGTAAGCCCTCCATTCTGACTCTTTATACTATCGCAGGGATTCCTTTACCATCTCAAGCCTAGCCCGGGGGTAGGGAGGCAACGATAAAGGTGTGTAGTCTGCAGGAAGAAAACCATCCTACACAAGCTCCTCAACTAGTATAGATTGTGTTATGAGCATAATATATAATAATAAGTATAAATACATCATAAATAGTTAATGAATAATAATGAAGAGACACCTTCCCATTGAAAGGTCACGTCTCTTCACGGAAGGGCACCCCTGCGTGGGTATATAAGGCCCTCATTCTTATTGTACTCATCATCTCATATTCATATACATTATTTAATATATTATCCTTTATGGATTATAACCTGTTGTCTTACCTACATTGGGTATTTACCTAGTGAACTGGCTTGGTTCACCACAATTGTATCAAAGCGACATCTGATCTCGGCCTTTGGCCATCTGATCTTTGGTTAAAATTACGTTGTCTTTGGCAACATATCTATTGGTTGTTGGCCACAACTACAACACTTCTTAAGATTTTCCCCGAAAATCTTGTCCTTGACCATAATTGACCCTTGGCCATTTGAAGTCTAAAATTTCCGCTGCAGAATACAATATTGAAGAAAAATAAACTATTACCCAAAAATTTTAAAAAACAAAACAAAACTAAAGAGATTCATTCCACCTTGCATTGACAATAATATTGAAAAGAAAGAAAATTGTAAAATAATGTTTTAAACTACTACAAATTTTCCGGTAAATTCAAACTCTCTTACTTCATCACAAGAATTAGATATCTCTATCATGGAAATTCAAGTACAATAATTTTTTGAACAAGAAGTGTGGTTGCCATATTAAAAAAAAAAGGAGAAACACACACACACACACACACACACACACACACATATATATTGATGATAAAAAATAAATAAAGAATATATATATACAAGGAAAAAGAAAAGAATATATTTTTTCCTATTATAAAGAAAAATAAAAGAATAAAAACAAAACATCGTACAACATTTTTCGTACGAATTTAAGTGCACTGTTCATTATACCAATCCATACAATTGCCATAGAAGTAAAAGGGTAAATTGCCACCATTTAACAAAAAGTCGTGACCTTTGATAAAACAAAAGAGAAAGGAAAACAAAAATTACTTATACTTTATATTAATTTTAAGAAGTGAAGAATATATGTTGAAAAGTATAAAAGGAGGATATATACTAAAAAAAGTCAAAAGTTTTAATTAAAAAAAAAAAGGTTGTTTTAAAATTTCACAAATTTGGTGAGTTAAGGAAGGAGTATAAATAAAAGAGTTATTTTGGAAAGTGTTAAGGTAATATTAAATTATTTTTCATTAATTACCAAGGGAAAAAAAAAAGAGATTAAGTGAATATAAAAGTACTTTGGTAAAGTATACGAAAATATTCAAAGTTTTTTAACTCTATATATAAAAAGAAGAATTATCAAGGATTATTTTCTTAAAAGAGTATAAAGGGATATTGGAGGAGTGATCTAGAAAAGCTTCTCTTAATGTTTTTCGAGCACATAAACAAAATTCTAAAGAATCACAAGTAATCACTTACTCTCTTAAGGTCTGATAGACCAATTCGGTCTTAATGGACGTTAATCATCATCATCATATATTAAGTCAAGAAGCTTAAGGCTTATTATTATTAAAGGGATATTATAATAATTATAAGGTCAATTCAAATTAAAAAATGGATTTTAAGGAAGGAATATTTTCTGGTAAAAATCATCTAACTAGATGCATCAGATTATTATATTGAGAGGAAATATTCAAGAAAAAGAAATTGGCATCCACATTTGTCGAGATAAGAAGAAAAATTATATCAGTATCAATTTGGCGAATCAATTAATAATTCCAAAGACAAATGTAATCGAAACAAAATACTTTTTTTTGGCAATAAATATGACATCAAGGACTTACCGTTGACACTCAAAAATTATAAACTCATATCAAATTTCGAGGTTACAACTATATATGAAAAAGAGGTTGATATAATCCTTAGCTCGACTTGGTCAGAGATGTTGGGTAGCTTAATATCAAACCTTAAAAAAAAAAAAATGTTTTCCTACAAGAAGAAAAAAATAAAATTACATGATGACTCAGTGAAGTCAGATTCAATATCTACGTCAAAAGATCTTGATCAGATATCCAAAATACTACTGTCAGACAAACAACAGTCAATACTTGAGATCCAAAAAGAATGTGACAAAATTGTCATAGACAAAGACGCATAAATTTGTTGCCTAAAGCCCATAATCAAAGTTTACTCACCCAGATTAAGAAGATAAAGAGTGATAAGAAGACGATACAAGACAAGTTAGAACAACTTACCAATAAGGAATCATTGGTGGATAAAGAGACAATGATTGAACCTATGGAGATAAAGAAATATTCAAACGAAAAAAACTTGATTATGGATAAGAGAATTAATACAAACCCAGTCAACCTTACAACCCAAAAGTTTGCAAATTCAGTTGACGTAAAGAGGTCTTCACATATCCAAGTAGAATCAGGCCAGAGCTATGAAGAAGACTCAATTCCAAAAGATAATCAAGAAGAACTTATAAGTACACGAAGTAAAGATCAAATTGCAAGGATTCCTTATAGACATCCTAATCACAAAAATCGATACTTCAATAAGTCAAGGTATCCATAGAAACAAATGACAGATATGTCAAAAATTATTACCTCCATTACAAATGATGCTCAAGGTAGAAGTTATCAGGGAAGTCGAAATGCATCAAGTTTTCTACAAGAACCCTATAAAAGCCTAGTTTTTCAGAAGATCGATTTAGCGTGGGCAAACTCCCTTACAGTTCGACGATTCTACTCAGCACTTAAAAGATCTTATCGTTTCAAGTCCTCAATGATCACTAATTCGCGAATAAAGAATAAGGAGACAATATTACAAGCCATAGCAAGAGATAAGTCTTCCATAAATATGCTTTGAGGACAAAGCATTTTTTAAGGGCAATGTTATGAACATAATATATAATAATAAGTATAAATACATCATAACTAGTTAATGAATAATAATGAAGAGACACCTTCCCAGTGAAAGGTCACGTCTCTTCATAGAAGAGCACCCCTGCGTGGGTATATAAGGTCCTCATTCTTATTTTACTCATCATCTCATGTTCATATACATTATTTAATAGATTATCCTTTATGGATTATAACATGTTGTCTTATCTACATTGGGTATTTACCTGGTGAACCATCTTGGTTCACCACAGATTGTTCTCGAGGGCATCGAGAAATCCTCCTCCTCAAGGGGGAAGAAATCGTCTTCAATAAAACCGTGTGGCCCTCCCCTAAAACTGGCTTAGGGGGATGATATTATGTTACCCTAGGTTATGGAGATGGTGTAGATAGTCATGGTAGGTAGAGAAAATGGGCACCACTTCGGTATAAAAACCATTATAGATTGGGTTCAAAGATCTCGAGGTTCATCCATGAAACATCTCCCCTCTTTCCAAACCCTATCGAAAGGTTGGTTCATGTTAAAATTCAAGAAATTTGATGATGTTGCATGGGTTTTAAATTCCCCTTGGTATATTGATTTGTCTCGGTTCTCCTCGAAAAATGGTCCCCGCTTTTTATGCCAATCGGGAATGCGTGGACGAGCTTCCAATTTGGGTTCGATTGACTGGGTTTCCTGCAAAGCTGTGGACACAGGAGGGTTTTCGATGCTTGGGAAACACTTTGGGGACTTTCCTCAACGCTGACATGTCCTTTCTCTCTTCTGGGAAAATTTCAGTGGCACAAATTCTCATCCATCTAAATGTCAGGAAAGGTCTTGCAGAATATTTGGAATTGTCGTGGGGTGGAAAAACCCTTATACAAAGGTTGTATTACGAAGGGATACCTTTCTGCTACTGACGGTGCCATAAATATGGACATATCACAAATGATTGTAAGCTCCCAATGCTAGGCAAGGGAAGCAAAGGTCCCCTGCTATCTTTACAGAAGTGAGGGGCTTCACAATTGGAAAGTGCTTCAATATATTCTTCTTCCAAACAACGCAAACGAGGGACTCTCTCGGGGATGTATTCAGAAGGATGGAACAAGGACATTAGATCTTCTAGAACCATGGGTGATTCTTCGAGCTCTGGATCAGAATTATGTGTGATTAGAAGCTCCTCTGCTCAATTGTGTATCTCGGATCAGAAGGCGCAACAAGATATCCCTCCTCGTATGGGTACGACCCCTTTCTCTTTCTCTTCCCATAATCTTAATTTTCAGTCTCTTACTTTAGTGGGAAAAGAATGAGCCGGTCCTTTAAAAATCTCTCTTATGCTTCCCTATCCCTGATATCCCCCTCCTTTTCCCTTCTCGACCCCCCTATTGCCTCCTACACTTTGAGCCCATCCCTTCCCTCAGGCGCCCTCCCCCCTGTGTGACATAACTCTTGAATCCTCCCTACATTTGGAGGAGTTGGTCACCTACCAGCTTAGGAATAGAGTTATCTCGACTATAAGAGACAAAAACAAAAATATGGAGGGCTTGGGACTAAATCCTCCGTCCCTCCCAGGTGCAAAGGGAAGGGGGAAAAATCGTTTTTATCCAAAGCACAGTCTAGAGCGACAATTGATATAGCAGCTGGTAAACAACAATCCGTCATTGGGGCCCTTGGAGAAGTGTATCCCTAGGAGGGGGATGTGATATGAAACTTCTATCTTTCAACTGGAGGGGCATGTCGAGCCCTTCCAAAAAAATCACTCTCCAAAGGCTAGTGGAGGCATCCCAACTAGACCTCATCCTCCTAAGGGAAACATTAAGAGAAGCGTTTATGGCCAGCCCATTTATGGAAGATTTTCTTAAGCAACTAAAGTTCATTGGAATTGATGCAAGAGGAATATACAAAGGGTTGGCCATAGGGTGGAAATCTAAATCAGTCAAGCTCAAAAATTCATGGAGCTTTGACTCGGGTCTGGGTGTAAACATCCTTCATGAAGATTTGGAGAGGGGATTCAAAGTTTTGAATGTGTATGGTCCCCATCAGGAGAGGGTGCACTTTTGGGATACTCTCCTAAACAAGTCCTTTTTAAGTAATGATTATATCATTCTTGGTGGGGACCTAAACTTCTCAGTGGGGGAGGTTGAATCTTGGGGCCCCAGAGCGCGCCTAGACCCTCTTTCGAATTACTTCAGCCACATTTTGAGTGAGAAGGGTTTGGTCGACATCGTCCCTATCAAGCTAGATCCCTCCTGGAAAAAAAAGAGAGTAGGAGAGGAGTATATTGCAAAAATATTAGACGGATTCCTACTCTAAGGAAAGATGCTCGATTCCCCGCTAATTTATAGACAATGGATAAGATGTGGTAGAGAGTTGAACCATCATCCAATATTCCTGGAAGTATCAGGTAGATCTCAAAAACCTGTGAGTCCTTTCAAATTCAACTCTGATTGGCTAAAGGACGAAGGATTCCTTACTTTGTTCAAGGATACTTGGGCTCATATTGAACCAAGTGAAGATTCTCGAGCATCAGTTCAGTTTGCAAATAACTTCAAGAGGTTAAAAAAGGCTACAATGGTTTGGGCTCATCGGAAGAGGGAGCAGGAAGAACAAGAACTAATTGAAACTGTAAAATCCCTCCAAGACATTTATGAATCAGAAGGGGGGGGGTTTCTCCTCTCTTGATACAAAAGAGGCCTTTCTCATTCTGGAAAAGAAACAAAGTCAATTACTAGCAGTCAAAGAGGAAACCTGGAGACTAAAGAGTAGGGCCTTGTGGCTCCAAAGTGGGGATTAGAACACAAATTTCTTTCAAGCCTATGCAAAAGGGAGAAAGATAGAAAATACTATATGGAGCCTCAAGGACCCTTGGGGCAGAACCATCTCCTCTTTCAAGGACTTGGCCCAACTGGGAACTAACCATTTTCAGATTCTGTTCAAAGCAGACAATTGAGTCCAAATTGATGCCATCCTTAGAATGGTCATGCCTTTTTCCCAGCAATGTAGATGAGGAATATAACGTGGCCCTTATGGAGGAGGTCACAAAAGAGGAGCTAAAAGAGGTTCTCGTAATCTTCAAAAAATACAAAAGCCCAGTGTCGGATGGTGTTGGACATATTGTCATTGATGTCAACAAACCTAATGCACATGAAGCTCAGAAGGGAAAGCACAATGCAGGAACGTGACCATGATTGAAATCCCCATAGGAAAAACCAGGACCGTTGGATATGCAAGTTCCATATCAAGGGTAGGAATTGATTGCAGGACGTGAAGGGAGAATTAAACTACACGCTATTTCCAATCCCACAATTAGTCTAGATTGCTAGATCTCATCGACTCAAAGATTGACGACTATGGTTGATCCACCAAATGATCAAATTAAGTCGTGACCGTTGGATACACAAGTGCCAGATCAAGGGTAGGGATTGATTACGAAGCACGAAGGGAGAATTAGACTACACATTATAAACATTAATAAAACAATTACAAATTGATTAATAATTTAATATAAAAAACCCGAATCCTTTTAAAAAATTCTAAGTTTTTAGAAGCCGACTTCAAGACTATAGTTTTCCCCCCGTAGGTTCACTATATATCTCAGCTCTTTAGTTTCTTCTTTACCTAGGCTTAGATGTCTTGATGATGGGTCCTGATATGGACTCGAAACGTCGACCTCCGATAAACAATACTGTGGTTCCTCCAAATCCTCCATACACATTATTTCCAATCCCGTAATTAGTCTAGACAGTCAGATCTCATCGATTCAAAGATTGACAACTGCGGTTAACCCACCAACAATCACACAACTTTGATTGCGGAGTTCGGGCGACGAACTAAACCACACGCAAGTTACGGTTCTGCAATCCACATCGACCGTTGGATCAAGTTAAGTGGAAGGATAGGATAAGTGAAGACAAAGATCATTCGATACGAAGTCCCGAAGTAAATGAGGATCGTTTGATCTATTCAGAGCGTGCCAAGGTAGCAGTGGTCAACTTCAGCGCTAACCACTTCGGGAGAAAAGGGTTGAGAACAAGTGAGATCACCCGAAGGCCGAAGTCCCGAAGTAAATGTGAATCGTCTGATATGAAGAACACTTCGGGAGATATCAGGACCGTCAGATCATGTTTAGTGGAAGGACAGAGTAAGCCACAAATGTCCCGAAATAGACGTAAGTCGTCTGACCTGAGGAAACACTTCAGAAGATATCCTGACCGTCAGATCGAGGAAAGTAGAAGGATAGGATAAGCAAGGCCAAAGGCCCGAGATCCCAAATATTCGAATTCCTGACAGCCGTTGGATCGTGTTAATCCTTTTCGGGGTAAAGAATGACCATTGGATAAAGTCGAGTTAATCGAGAGTTACACTTCGGGGAATATCACTTCGAGAGAATTGGGAAGTGGAGAAATCGAATTACCCGAAGTCCCGAAGTGGACATGATTCGTCCGATCAAAGGAACACTTCGGGAAGTATCCTAACCGTTAGATCAAAGAGAAGAACATGTGCCACATTAAGAGATGTACGTTAGCAAGGACACATGGCGTAATTAGATGATGACAAGTGTCAAAGTCTCATAGATACTTTAGGCATATGTAAGCCACAAATCTAAGTGACTTGATGCAACCACTCAGTCAATGCCACGTCAACAAGTCACGTTAGCAAGTTACGTCACTCCAGGAGTTTTCACTTTGGGAGTTTCACCACCAGCTAACACCCAAAGTCCCGAAGGACGAAATACCGAAGTGGTCATGAGTCGTCTGATTTGAAGAACACTTTGGGAGTGTTCTCGACCGTTGATCAAATACAATGGAAGGATAATGTAAGTGGAAGTGTCAATCAAAAGAAAAATGTCTCCACCATTTTATGACTTATTCGACAGGTGATCATTCTAGAGGAAATTGGAGCAACGATTATCTGAACCCCCGAAGCCCCGAATTCCTGAAATAAACGTGAACCGTTCACTCACCCGTAGATTAATTCATGCTCGTCGATTTGTTTGAAACCTTTGGATAAGCCAAGATCATCCGACTAACAGAAGAATGAATGTTGATCGACCGATCTGTTTCGGTGGAATCTTATTCGAGAGATTTGAAAGGTTGCAAAGGCCTGATGTCCCGAAGGACGAAATACCAAAGAACATGGTCCCAACACTGGAAAAATGGGGGCTAAAAGGAAAAGGGTGAAAGAAGAGACAATGCTTAAATTAATAAGCTCGTGGTTCTGCGCCTGTGGTCACATGTTGTTGGCATAGGGGCAAACCTAGGGTTCACTCCAAGAGCGCACCAACAAGCCCTAGCTACTGGCCCTTTCGGCAACACTTGTGAAGAAACTAAGAGGGGGGTTGCAGGACAAAGATGTCTACAACTAGGGGAATATCAAGTGGAACTAATACAACAATAATCCAACATTCATATATCTCTTATCAACTAGATCTACTCTGCGCAGCTATAAATCTGAACTAACACCATAATGCAAATAATAGTATAACAATGATAGAGATCCAGGCATTAATCACACATACGACACAAAATATACGTGGTTCACCCTCTCTCCAGGGATATGTCCACATAACTATGCTTATGATATATTAAGATAAAGCTTACAGTTCTGATCTGCACTCTTAGTCAACATATCTTCTCTCTTCTTCTCTCTGTGTCCCACCTTCCTGCGCACCCAACTGTAGGAATTGATCTTCGCACCCAGCTGAAGATCTTACAATACCAGAAGGCTCTCACTCTCAACACTCCTCTCTCTCACAATACAATAATCTCTCAACCAACAACAATCAGTATCAATACCCAACACTAGTACCAACCCGACCCAGGTCCTCTCTACCTCTATTTATACATTATAGTCCCTCACCGACAGCCTTAGGTCGAAACCTAGGTGTCAAAACCCTAATTACCCAAAACCCTATGTGTCTAAAAACTTAGGTCAACTTGACCCGCTTTTTCAGGGCTTCGCCAACCTGTCTTTCCTCCCTTCTTGCACGGTGCTCCAAATCATCCAATGGTGGCTTTCTTTGCTTGCTGAGTTGTCCTCGATCCATCTTCCTTGTTGATCTATCATCCTTGATATCCTCATCCAACGACTTGCTTTTATGTACTTCGCTCTGGCTTTTTTTCTCTTTTGCTTACTTCCACCCAGTGACAGTCACTGTGTCTCCCGCACAGTTCATGTTTGACCTTTTCTTCCTTCATCTTCAGTTCCTTCTATAACCAAGGGCCAACAGGCCCCCAACACTCACTCTTGACTCATCCCGAGGCACTTCAGATATGATCCTTCCGTTTCACTTCGACTTTGGACTGTGCAGTGCAGCCTTTGCTTTCTGTTTTATGCCTCTCTCCCATCCTTGTGCAGACTGTCTTTTCTGTGTCTGGTACCCAATTTCAACTGCACCTGGTACCTAGACCCTTTTCTCCTTGCTTTTATTGAGAGCTGCGAGGCAACTGATTGTCATAATACAACTTCAGCCGACTCTCATTCACTAATCCTTCTTTCCATTCTCCCTTCAATGTCTTCAGCTGCGCATCTCCTCCTTCTGTAACCTAGGCGATCTCATATGGTCTAAGCCAATGTCTTTTGAACTTCCCTGGATGTCTTATAAATTTACTGTCATACACCAGTACTAAATCACCTTACTTAAATGCCTTCTTCTTGATGTGTCTGTCATGATAGGCCTTCTCTCTTTCCTTCTGTACTTGCTGATGGAATCTTGCAATAAATATGTCTTCTTCTAGTTCAACCAGCTAGGCAAGCCTCTCACGAGCAATGCCAATATCATCCATGTCTGTAAATGAAACAATTCTTAAGTTTGGTACCAAGTACTCCATCGGGACAACAACTTCGAGACCATAAACCAACTTGAAAGGGGTCTGCATTGTTAATTTCTTGCAAGTGGTTCTATAAGCCCAGAGTACTGTTGGTACTCTTAAATCCCAGTCATCCATGTTCACACTGCAAATCTTTGTCAATGTTGTCTCCAAGATTTTTTGAATGCTTCAATCGTTCTGTTTGCTTGTGGATGGTAAGGTGTACTCTTCTGATGGTGAACTGCAAATTCTTCAGTTAGGGATTCAACTGTCTTGTTGATGAAATGAGTGCCTTGATCGCTCATAAGGGTCTGAGGGCATCCAAACCTAGTTATTATGTCATCAAATATAAAACACGCAGCTGTAGTTGCACTACAGTCCTTGACTTCTCTTGCTTCGGTCTATCTAGTCAGGTATTCCGTCGTAGTGATGTTGTACCTTGCTCTTGTGCGCTTTCCTGGTGGGTTTATAGGTCCCACGAAGTCAATGGACCACTTTTCAAATGCTTGTAGGGCCATCTGCGGTGCTAGTGTCATTTCATCTCTTTGGGATGGTTTTCCAACTCTCTGGCATACATCACAGGCTATGGTATACTCTTTAGCATCTCTATGTAAAGTAGGCCACCAAAGGCCAACTTGCAGAACCTTCTGTGCAATTACTTTCCCTGCGTAATGTCCTCCTGCGATGCCTTCATGAGATTCTGCAGGGATCAGTGAGGGCTCTGCCTCCATCACACATCTTCTTAGTATCTCATCAGGTCCCATCTTATATAGCTGACCAACTATCAGTGAAAAGTCTGCAACGTGCACCGCCAGTTGTTTCTTCTCAGAAATTGTATACTCACTTGGAGCCATTCCTGTTGACAGGAATTGGACTATGTCTATGAAGTGGTCATCCATATTCCTAATGGTGAGTAGTTGTGCATCCGGTAGTGTATCCTCCATACTGGTGGGTTCTTCACCATGTTCCAACCTCGACAGGTGGTCGGGTCCCTTGTCCATTCTTCCTAGATTAACTATGGTCTCAATATCATATTCTTGAAATAAGAGAAGCCATCTGCATATTCACCCCCCAACACTAGCTTGCTGACTAGGTACTTCAGCGTAGAGTGATCAATAAACATTTTAAAGTGTCCTCCTAGTAAGTAATGGTAGAATTTTTGCAGCGCGTACACCATGGCTAATCCTTCTCTCTCTGTAGTAGTGTAATTGATTTTAGTTGTAGATAGCTTTCTGCTAGAAAATGATAATGGATGGTCGATCTCCCCTTCTCCAGATTGTGCCAATACTGCTCCTAATGCAATAGAAGACGCATCGACATGGACATGAAATTCTCTGCTCCAGTCTGGAAAGACCAGAATGGGCACAATCACCATCTTTTGTTTCAGTGTGTCGAAGCTTTGCTAGCATTCGTCTGTCCAATCAAACTGACAGTCTTTCTTTAATAACTTCTCCTTTGGCACAGTAATCTAAGCATATCCTTTGATAAATTTCCTGTAATAGCCAGTATGTCCTAGCGCAGTGCGCAGTTGTTTGACTGAAGTAGGAGGCGGTAAGTCGACTATAATTGCAATTTTTGATGGATCAACCAACAATCCTTGCTTGCATACAATATGTCCTAATAATACTCCAAATGGTGAGGAAAAGATGCACTTCTTCAAATTTAAATCAATTTGACACTACCTGCATTTGTCCAACATTAGTCTTAGACATTCAATATGATTTTTCAGCAAACTAAAAACAGTCCAGTCATCAAAACAAGCTTCTAAAAACTTATGCAAAAATTCTTTGAACGCTTCGACCACCACCCTGGAGAAGATGTTTGGGGCATTCTTCAGTCCAAATGGCATCACTGTGTATTGGTAGGATCCCCATTCTATGGCGAATTTGGTCTTATGGCGGTCCTCCTTGGCAATCTGGATCTGATGGTATCCTGAAAACCCATCTATAAAAGAATATACCTCCTAGCCTCCCACATTATCCAACACTTCGTCTGTGAATGGTGTAGGGAAAGGATCATGCAAACAAGCATCATTCAACTTCCTAAGATCTACGCAGATCCTGATCTCGCCTGTCTTCTTGTCTTGCACCACCATAGGGCTGATCCACTCCAACTCTTCAACAGGTTCAATAATCCCTGCTTCTAACATTCTGTCGAGCTCAATCTTCACTTTTTCCTTATATTTCGGGTTCAATATGTAGGGTCTTTGCTTGACTAGCTTCACATCTGGTTTCAAAGGTATTCTCATTTCTCCCATAGGTCCTTTGATACCCTTCATATCAGTGAACTTGGTTAGAAACAAGTCCTGATACTCGTGCAGTAATTCCGTAATTTTGTCAATGGTAGCAACATCCCAGTAATCTCCGACATTGGCAATCTTCAGTGTCTCATCTGTCCCAATATTGACTTTATTTATCTTGATCGGTTGTCCAATGAATGGAAGCTCAACTCCTGGTCCTTCCACATCCCTATGGCCTTCTGTCTCAACAATGCTTACGTTCCTCGGATCATCATCTGTGTCGGCATTAATGTTGTAACATCCTTGTAGTTTCTGGAATGGCGCAGTCCATTCATCCTCTTCTTGCTCCAAAGGGAGGCTAGATGCCTCCTTAAATACTTTTTGCCTCACAATCTGTAGTGCTTGATCTACCGAAGGAAATTCACTTTCAAACAAAAAGGTGGTTACAAAATTCTGAAGCATACCTTCCCAATCTACAGTGATGAGGCACAACTCTGCTTGAAGGTACCAGTTAATAGGGGTCGTGTCCAACGTTTTAATGAATCTGTGTATCCATTGTTCTCGAGGAATGTCACTCCAAGCTTCTTCGCAGCTTCGCACATGGTCCTTTGGGCAACTTCGACCTGTGTACCTCACTTCACAACTTCCTACTTGTGCTGAGAACCGCACTGTCATCAAGGTTCGACATTGTGTCCATTCTGTAATATTGTTTTTGTGCGTCCCCCACCATCTTGCTGGTGTATCTTTCAGGGCCTCATCCATAGACAACAACCTCTGTTGTGCTGGTACACTTGTTTCAAAATATGAGAGGAAGGCTTCTAGAGGGTTCAAACCATCAAAGGTAGGCAAGTTACTTATTGTTGACCAATCCAGTGAACTTCTCTGGTCAATCGAGCACATCTCCTTGTGGATACTTCATACATCTGGTTCTGCCAGTTCTCTAGCACTTCTTCTGAATCTGTTGAACACGCGTTGTCACTTCGCCAACTTAGATTTCCATCGACAGTAGGGTTGATATAATCCTGTTGTCTGGCTGTTAATTTATATATGTTTTCCAGCTCATATGCGTGGTCTTCTTCTCTGATGGGCTCTGTATATCGCGGAACCTCATCTGGATCTAAGGGTGCAATGACCCTAACCAAATCTTTCAAATGTCATGCGTCTTTTCTTTAAATCAACAATAATAGAATTGTCGAAGGCCCAATCAATTCCTAGCAATGCAGGGTAAGATAAGTTATCATCAACAATTTCAATTACCTCAAAATCTGCAAAGGTCCTAACTCCGTCGATGTCCACAGGGACTTGCTCCAATCGTCCAAATGGGTTGACAACTTGCTGATTAGCCATTCTAAGCCTGATAGGGGAATAGATCAACTTCGGTTTTCCCATTAGTTCCCAAGTTTTCTTCGTCATGACATTGACCTCCGAACCTAAGTCGAGGACCACATAGTCTATATCATACTCTCCTATTTGAGCATTCAAATGTGATTCTTTGTTTGTTCTTCTCTTCTTACCAATCTGGTGTATTGCCTTGTTTAGTAAGGGTTCTACCTTTCCTAGCTCATACTGCTTGATTAGGTTCTGTAACTCTTGCACAACATTCTCATCCCGAATTAACTTAAGACAAGTTTACAAAAATTCCGTGAGTTTACTTACCTCTTTTCCTTCTTTCGGTGAAGCTGATTGATCAAATGCCTGAGGCATTCCATACTCTTTTATTTCTGGTCGCATTTTAGATGAGGTTCCTTAGTCCCCCTTGAACTCCTGTCTTGCTTCCTCGAAGATTTGTCTTTCTTTCCTTGCATCAAAAGCTTGAGTCTTCTCCATAGCTTTCCTGATACCTAACTCTTATGCGATCTTTCTTTGGATTGTTCTATCTTCTCCTGTAGCAACGCCTCCTCGAGTAATAACATCGACTCTAGGGTCTGTTCCATGCGGTTCGACATATATCAGTTTCACTTGTGGGTTCTGTTGGGGTCCTCGTCTTTCCTGGAGCTTAGCCAACAACACAGGGCATTCTTCTATGACATGCTTGAAAGAGTTACAATAACTGCAGGTTGTGCAAGGATTCTGACAATCCCTTGCCAAGTGTCCTGGCTGCGTGCAGTTATAACAGATTATTTGTCCTTGGCCTCGGCCCATACCTCCTCCTCGTCCTCGTCCTTTGTATCCATCACGAGGATTGAAGTTTCCTCTCTCTGGAGACTTGTACTACAGAGTGTTTCCTTCTTGTTGTACTTCACCTTAAATCTTGTATATGTCCCTCGACCTCTCATGCATGAGATCGTAAGCTCTACAATATCGATCATCATGCCCCACTGATTTACAGAATGTGCAATACAAGTTTGTGAGTGTCTGAACATACTTCTGCATGTAATAGAACTCACCTAGGTGATGCCTATTTCTGCATACATCGCACCAGGGCAAGTTAACTTGCTTCAAGGGGCTCGACGCTCCTGAGGCCAAATACTCATGAAATAAGGGACAATGTTCCTTACCATGACCTTAGAATCTTCATCTTACACACCATATATCTTCTCTTTTTTCCTTCCCCTTGTCCTTCTTCATATCCTCGACCTGTAGAGACAAACTAGTTAGTTGGCTCAAGATTTGGCTCATGCCTGAGCTAGATTCTCCCATAGGTGATGATTCAAGCTTCATGGCGATCTCCAAATCTTCTACCTGCGATGCAATCTTCTGCTACATCAAAGGCACTCTTATGTGTGGTAACAACGTCGTGATGAACCATTCTTTGTTCTGTTCATCGGGGATCTGAAAAGTTAATCAACCTGTTAGGGTCTTGAATCTCTGGTCGAACTCCCAGACAGGTTCTGCTACCTTTTGTTTGATCTCTTTTAGCTCTGTAATACATTGTGACTCCGACTTAGGTTTCTTAAACTCTGTAATCAACGCATTCTTGATCTCATTCAGTGGCTTAGGTTGCGCCAGTCCTTGGACAAGTTTCATGTACCAGCTCAGTGCGCGGTACCTTAACGTAGTGTTGAAATAGGTTCTCTTGATGGATTCTTCGGTGATACTTTTAATATTCCACACGGCCTCACACAGGAACCACTGTTGATCGGGATCCTCATATCGATCTCCCCTGAAGATAGGGAGCCTCATATCATCTGCCATAGAGTTCCCTAGGCTTCCTGTCTGAGTATAGGTTGAGTTGCTAGTAACAACACTCTAAAGACTCTGGTGGTTCTGGCTATTCTGGCTACTTGGTGCTATTGAAACAATAGGAGGGTTAATGTTACTTACTTCAGTAATCTGCGCAGTTCCTGAGGTTTCTGGCTCACTTTGGCGAATTTCTTCAGCTTCCCCTTCTTCTGTTCTGGTGGGTTTTGAATGTTCTTCGTCGGTTAGATCTACCTCTTCTCCACTGTAGAAACCCTCTTCTTCGTAGTTTTGCTTAAACAGGTTCTCAAGGTGAACCCCTCTGAATACTCTTCCACTACGCGTATGTCCAGCTTTTGTGTTGCTGTCGCTGTCTGAATTTCTGAACATTAGCCTTTTCAGGTCCAACCAATCTACTGTATCTTCAAGACGTTCTTTTCATGCAACAACATCTTGATTCTCAGCTTCAGAAAGTGCAAAATTTTTCCTCTGGGTCCTTTGAAAAAGTATCTCTCGGCTTGGCTATATGATCCTACCCTATCAACAACAAATTCGGTGATATACCCTCCAATGGTACTATCAAGACAATGATCTACTGCTCTGGATACATCGTTGTCAACTCTCTTGACCTTCTGGATCAGTGCTGGTGTCCAAACCACAGGAGGTCTAGATCTGATCTCGAACTGGGTATTGGCTAACCTAGCCAACCACTCAAACAAATCCTAGTGGATTCCTCCAAAGAATATCTCGTGAATGTCGATGAAGATGTATCTTTGTAGCCAATCTTCAGTACTCAGTTTAGGGTTCTTGTTCTGGGCTTCAACGAAGTCCCTCTCTTGATCCTCTATCCACTTTTGAATTTTTGTCTTCGATGGGAACCACCGTGACATTCCCTCAAAAAGATTTTGGTCTCGACAACAGAACCATTTGTTGGCACAGGAGCAGACCCAGGGTTCACTCCAAGAGCGCACCAACAAGACCTAACTACTGGCCCTTTCAACAACACCTGCGAAGCAGATGTAGTCTCTCCCGAAGTAGCTAAGAGGGGGGTTGCAAGACAAATATGTCTACAACCAGGGGAATATCAAGTGGAACTAATACAATAATAATGCAACATTCATATATCTCTTATCATCTAGATCTACTCTGCGCAGCTACAAATCTGATCTAACACCATAATGCAAATAACAATATAACAATGACAAAGATCCAGGCATCAATCACACATATGACACAAAATATACGTGGTTCACCCTCTCTCTAAGGCTACGTCCACAGAACTGTGCTTATGATAAATTAAGATAAAGCTTACAGTTCTGATCTGTGCTCTTAGTCAACAGATCTTCTCTCTTCTTCTCTCTGTCTCCCACCTTCTTGCACACCCAGCTACAGGACTTGATCTTTGCACCCAACTGAAGATCTTACAATACCATAAGGCTCTCACTCTCAACACTCCTCTCTCTCACAGTTCAATAATATCTCAACCAACAACAATCAGTAGCAATACCCAACACTAGTACTGACCCGACCTAGGCCCTCTCGACCTCTATTTATACATTATAGTCCCTCACCGATAGCCTTAGGTCGAAACCTAGGTGTCAAAACCCTAATTACCCAAAACCCTAGGTGTCCAAAACCCTAGGTCAACTTGAACCGCCTTTTCAGAGCTTCACCAACCTGTCTTTCCTCCCTTCTCGCGCGGTGCTCTAAAGCATCCAATGGTGGCTTTCTCTGCTTGCTGAGTTGTCCCCAATCCATCTTCCTTGTTGATTTGTCATCCTTGATCTCCTCATCCAACGAGTTGCTTTTCCATACTTCGCTCCGATTTTTCTACTCTTTTGCTTACTTTGACCCAGTGATAGTCATTGTGTCTCCTGCGCAGTTCGCGTTTGACCTTTTCTTCCTCGATCTTCACTTCCTTCCATAACCAAGGGCCAACACATGTAAATGGGTTGAAGGAAGCACCTATGCAGAATTCAGTTTCTGAAATATTTGCAGAGATATGGAATCGAGTTAAAAATAAATCGATCTGTACCTGTGATTGATTTATGAAAAATAGGTTAGATGGTTGTTAAAATAATGTGTGGTTATGAAAAGTCATGTTAATGACTATGTACTTAAAAACAAGGGTTATGTAATATTAAATGAACAAACATGTTGTTTATGGAGAGTTGTGTTGAAAAGTTTGAAGGCTTATAAATATGCTGAGATGTGAATTAGTAAAGTGCATTTGTCAATGTCTTATTGAATGTCAAGAACAGAAGGAGACACAACAACAGTTATGGAATCCAGTGTTTGAAATAGAAGAGCTTTATTGGACTGCAACAAATACATTGAAGATTAAATGACAGAAGCAGAGAGAGGAGCAGTCTAGACATGATACAAAAAATTTCCAAAATCAGAAATTAAGGGTGGTTGGGAGGTGCTAGGGCAGGTTGGAGCCTGCAGGGGAGTAGGTGCTTCCTTTTCAGTTGCAACTGACTAAACATGGGGCTAAACCCTCCTACTAGTTGGTGCTAGTGAACAAGGGTGTGAGTGCATCCTAATCAGTGGGTGATGATCTAAGAGGAAGAACATCTTCCTTCTATGTAACTTGTAAAACATAATTTTGCAGTTAATAGAAAAGTGTTCGTGGTTTTCTCAATTGGGTTCCACGATAAAATTTTGTGTTAAAATATTGATTGCATCAAAAGAAAATTTGTTAAAATTATTGTGTCACTGATTCACCCCCCCCTCTCAAAGAAGAGATCTGGTCCTTCAATTGGTATCGGAGCGGGTCTCTTCATTAAAGGTTTAAATCACTTGAAGAGAAATATACATCGGAATGGATCAACAATTGAAGATGTCATTAAAAGTCCCCTTATTTGATGGTGAAGACTATGTTTTCTGGAGTGTTAGAATGAAAAGATATCTGATGTCCATTGGATTGGAAGTATGGACATTAGTTGAAAAAGGATATGATGTTCCAAAAGTCACTCCCACAGAAGCAAAAGACAAGAAGAAATTTTGGGAACATGCAAAGGCTTTAAACACACTACAAGTTGGATTGAGTAAGAAGATCCTTGCTAAAGTAATAAACTATAAAACTGTAAAACTGCAAAACAACTTTGGGATAAATTGGAAACCATATATGAAGAGATTCCAAGGTAAAGAGGGCCAAACTTCAGACTCTCAAAGTACAATATGAAGGTATAAAAATGAAGGATGAAGAAAATATATCAGAGTACTTTGAAAGAGTTGATAATATTGTTAATGGAATAAGAGGTTTCGGAGTAGAAGTGTCAGACAATGAGTTAGTTGAAAATACACTAAGAACACTTCCTATGTTGTATAATCCTAAAGTGTCCACTCTTGAAGATCGAGAAAATCCACATCAACTCACCATGGATGAATTGTATGGAATCCTCACAGCCTATGAGTTAAGATTAGGTCATCAGAGCCTCCCAAAAGGAGAGGCAACTTTCAAGGTTCTCAAGAAAACAAAAGATCAGAAGCAAAAACCTCAACCCAACCATCATGAAGAATCTGATGTAGAAGAAGCCAATTTTATTAAAAAACTTCATAAAGGAACAAGGAGGTACAAAGGCAAGTTGCCTTTCAAATGTTTTAATTGTGGCAAGGTTGGACACTTTGTAGCCAAGTGTCTCTATCCCAAGGAGGACCCTGAAGATGAATAAGACACAAATAAACAATACAATAAGAAGGGAAAACCCAACTACAAGAAAAAGTTTTACAAAGGGAAAAATAAATTTTACTCAAAAGAAGAAAACAACAATTCATTAGAGTCTAGTGACAATGATGATCATGAAGTCCTTTTTCTAGGTATTGAAGAGCCTAATGAGATAGAAGAAATTGAGCATGAGGAAGAGTCAGAAGATGAAGTAGAGGTTAATATGGAAGAAGAACTTCTCAATGCCTTGGATGAATTAAGAAGATACAAAACCATATATAGACAACTGAAAAGTTTTGTAGTTGAACAAAAGGAAAAACACGAACAGAAAGAAAAAGAGATGGAGAAACTCATGAGCAACCTGAAAAACCAAATCCTAGAAGCAAATAGGATGGAAGAAAGTCTAGAAAAGTCTCTTAAAGAGAAACAAATAACCTGTGAAAGAATGGAGGCAGAATTAGTTCACCTAAGAAAAGAACTTGATGCAAAACTTATTTGAACAAGATATGAAAATAGCTCTAAAATCTTAGATAAAATTATTACCACACAAAGGGATTTAGGTAACAAAAATGGAGTAGGTTACTCTCAAGAAGGAAACCAAGTTAATTCAAAATCTTATGCAGTTGCTCTCCTTATTACATTCAAGAAGAAAGATGAAGAAAAGACAAGTAATGATCAAAACTCTAGAGGACTACTTCCACCCATCAAGAAGGAATATAAGACAACTCCAAAGAAGGTTTATCAAAACATGTATCCTCATGTTTTCTTTGGTTATTGTTTTGCATGCTCTAATTTCGGACACAAAGCTATGAATTGTAGAGCATATGGAAGGAAAAACTTGTGGGTTAAGAAGTATAACCTTAAAGATAATCAAACAAAAAATCAAGTTAAAAGGAGAAATTATAACTCCTTTGCACCTCTACAAGAAGGGAACCTATAATGCTTCAGATGTCATAATTATGGACATAAAGCTAGTAATTGCAGATTAATGAAAGTCTCAGAAAAACCAAAATTCATTAGAGAGAAAAAGAAGCTTTGGAAAGAAAAAACATCAAAAGAGGAATGTCTTATTGCCTTGAAATCCCAAGACAAAGAATATATCTGGTATGTTGACAGTGGGTGCTCAAAACATATGACAGGAAACAAGGACACGTTTTTGAACTTAAAGAAACAAAAGGGTAAAGTTACATTTGGTGACAATGCTTCAGGTAACATACTTGGGAAAGACACTATGAGTTTGGGAAAAGACAAAGCCAAGGATGTGTTGCTTGTTGAAAAACTRAAACCTAGCCTATTAAGTGTCATCCAAACATGTGTTCAGGGGCACATTTACATATTTGATTACCATAAATGTGAGATTAGGAGAGAGGACTCAAGAAAATTGGTTGGTACTTCTCCTAGAACTCCCGAGAATGTATATATATAYTGAATACAAAATTGAATGAGGAGTGTCATATAAATTTAGTAGATGAAAGTTGGTTATGGCATAAAAGGCTGGGGCACATTAACTTTGATAATTTAGTGAAATTCAACAATCTTGGGGCAGTAAGAAACTTGCCAAATATCACAAATCCCTCAAATCCTATGTGTAGACACTGTCAACTAGGGAAGCAAACTAAAATAAGGTTCAAAACAAAAGAATACTCAACCTCAAAACCTTTAGAGCTTGTTCACATCGACCTCTGTGGACCTAAAAGGACCAAGAGTTTGCAAGGAGAATCTTACTTTATTCTCTTCATTGATGATTTTACTAGAATGGGTTGGGTATGTTTTCTTAAGGAAAAATCAGAAGCACTTAACAAATTCAAAGCTTTTAAGACCCTTGTTGAAAATGAAAAAGAGACAAAAATCAAATGTCTTAGATTAGACAATGGTGGTGAGTTCACCTCAAAAGAGTTTGATCTCTTCTGTGAAACCCATGGAATAAAAAGAAAATTCTCTGCTACCAGAACACCTCAACAAAATGGGATTGTTGAGAGGAGGAATAGAACAGTCCAGGAGGCTGTAAGGACTATGCTCAATGAAGAAAAAATATCTTATGGATATTGGAGGGAAGTTGTAAGCACAACAATATACATATTGAACATAGATTAGCTCAGGATTAATAGTAATAAGACTCATTGTGAACTATCGTTTGGAAGAGCTCCTTCGGTAAAATACTTCAAGGTCTTTGGAAGTAAGTGTGACATCAAAAGGCTTGATGAGAATCTCAGAAAATTTGATGCTAGATATGATGAAGGTATATTTCTTAGATATGATTCTACCAAGAAAGCATATGGATGCTACAATCTTATATTACATAAGATTGTTGAGAGTGCATATGTCAAGGTGGATGATTTAAAAACAATAAGGATCAAACATCAAGAGACTATACTTGACAATGAAGATGAAGATGATGATGAGTCAGTTGGTACACAAGCATAATAAGTAGAAGAGAATAGATAAGAAAAGAAAGAGGATGATATGGATACTAGTGAAGACGAGGAAGATATTTGAGAATAAGAGATGAGAGAAGAATCACCAAGAAGAGACACACAAACACCCTCAAGAATGACTCAAAGGAATCATCCTGAAGAACTGATTATTGGAAATCTAAGCGATGGAGTGCAGACAAGAAGACAACTGTTGTATCAGATAGAAATAACACTTTTGTCACATATTGAGCCCAGATCAATCAAAGAGGCATGTAAAGAGAGAATTGGGTCAATGTTATGAATGAAGAATTGGACCAGATTGAAAAAAATCAAACTTGGGAACTAGTTCCAAGACCAAAAAATAAGAATGTCATTGGAACTAAATGGGTATATAAAAAAAAAATGGATGAGAATGGGCAAGTAATCAGGAACAAAGCCAGATTGGTATGTAAAGGGTATGATCAGTTTGAAGGGGCAGACTTTGAAGAAACCTTTGCACCTGTGGCCATATTATAGGCAATTAGGATGTTCTTAGCCTTTGCCAGGTACAAAAAATTTAAAGTATACCAGATGGATGTCAAATCAACATTTCTCAATGGAAACTTAGAAGAGGAAGTCTATATTGAGCAACTAGAACAATTTCAATTAACTTACAAAGGAGACTATGTCTGTAAACCAAAGAAAGCACTCTATGGGCTAAAACACGCACCCAGAGCATGATATGCAAGGCTAGATTCTTATTTACAAGTACAAGGCCTCAAAAGAGGATCGACAGACAACAATCTTTATTGTAAAATTGTTGGTAATAACATGATTATTGTGGAAGTATATGTTGATGATATTATATTTGGGAGTGATGATGAAAATATGAGTAAGGGATTTACTAAGAGGATGCAACAAGAATTTGAAATATCCTTACTTGGTGAACTGAATTTCTTTCTTGGATTACAAATAGTACAATCCAAAAGGGGATTCTTTATCCATCAGTCCAAGTATGTTAAATATATGCTTAAGAAATTCCAGTTAGAGGATTACAAACCTGTTAGTACACCTATGACAGTTGGATGCAAAATAAGCAAGGAAGATGAGTCCAAAGCTGTAGACCCAAAACACTACAGATCAATGGTTGGGAGTTTACTCTATGTAACGACTTCTAGACCTAATGTCAAGCAAGTTGTTGGGATGGTGGCTAGATTCCAAACAACTCCAAAAGAGAGCCATGTTCAAGATGTAAAAATAATCTTTAGGTATTTGAAAGGAACCGTATATCTTGGTTTGTGGTACCCTAGCAAGGATTCATTGACTTTAAAGGCCTATTCAGATGTAGATTGGGCAGGTTGTGTATATGATAGAAAAATTACAAGTGTAGGAGCATTCTTCTTGGGAGAATAATTGGTAGCTTGGATAAGAAAGAAACAATCCTCAATTTCTCTATCTACGACTGAAGTTGAGTATATTGCAGCAACAAAATGTTGCACACAAGTGGAATGGATGAAACAAACCTTACAAGACATCAAAATAGTGTTTGTTGAACCTACTACTATTTGCTGTGATAATACAAGTGCCATAAGTCTCTCCAAGAGCCCTGTCCAACACTCCAAATCAAAACACATTCCAATAAAATACCACTATCTAAGAGATCAGGCTGAAAATAAGAACTTTAAATTGGAATATGTCCCAACACAAGAACAAGTTGCAGATATTTTCACTAAACCCTTAAGAAAAGATGTATTTGAATATCTCAGGCAAAGATTGGGAGTAGTCCCTCTTCCAATATAATATCTCAAGAAAATAATGCATCAATTGGCATCAATTCAGGGGGAGACAACGATCAAAGTTAGGAGGATTCATTCAGTTATGACAGGAAAGTATGATTGTAGGAGAAGTTACCTGAGTTTAGATTCTGGTCAGTAACATACAGACAGACAGAGCTTTACCGTAGGGGGTGTTATAACCCTATAATTTATAGGATCAACTGGTGACTGAAATGTCATCTTTTCACTGTGTTTGGTTGCCAAATAATTTTTCATTCTGTAAATGATTTGAGAAAGAAAAGAAAGAAAAAGAAAAAGAAAAAGAAATGAAAGAATAAGAAAAAGAAAAAGAAATGAAAGAAAAAGAAAAAAGAAAAGAAAGAAAAATAAATGAAAGAAAAAGAAAAAAGAAAAGAAAGAAAAATAAATGAAAGAAAAAGAAAAAAGAAAAGAAAGAAAAATAAATGTAAGAAAAAGAAAAAAGAAAAGAAAGAAAAAGAATAAAAGAGGGCATAAAAGAAATTGAATAGAGCATAACAATGACTTGGTCCATATAGTTTAAGCATAACCAAGTCCTTTTAAATTGATGTTGATAGGATTAGTGAATAAACTTGGCTAAACTGTTTAATCTTAGTCAAGCTGATTAGTTTAGCTAGTGAATAAATTTGACCAAACTGCCTAATCTTGGTCAAATAACCCTAGGATAGAAGTAATTTCTTAGTCCAATAGTTTAATCTGGGCTAAATGTCATACGTAAGTAGGTTAGAGCATAGGTTAGTGGCCTTTATTTCAATAAAATATGCATGATGATCGATATTGAAACATACCTTTGATGTTTGAAAGGTAAATGTCTAACCCCCATGGTGATACAAAGCGGGGGAAAGCTGGTAAATCCGCATAAATCACTTGTCCTAAGTTTTCAGAACAAATATAATTTTGCACTGACAAGTTAAAGAAGGCGCACAGATGAATGATTGAGACGATGGCGATCAAATCTACGGTCAATAAGCTTTTTCGGACCCCCCCCCGNCAAGGTGTGCATCTGAACGGCTGAAACTTCGGCGCCCAAATCTACTATTGAGATTAAATTCTAGACCCCCCCGACTGGTCTGCCTTTAACGGTGGGGGGAGGGTCCGAAAAGTTGGTTAAAGGTCGCGCTCAGATCTACGGTCCAGCGGCAAGCGCATCGATGGACGACTGACGATGTATTTCAGACCCCCCCGACCATTCTACCTTTAACGGTGGGGGGGGGGGTCTGGAATGGAATGGTTTTCTTTCAGGCCCCCTCCTCTAACGTGGCAGGAACCTATTGCTTTAGACTCCCACCATTTACCACAAACTACTTTTCCACTTACCACTTACCATTTTCCTGATATACCCCCGCCGCCCCGTGACATCATTTTTCCACTATCTTCTCCTAATGGTCACATCCCATAACTCCATCGGTTCATTACCCTTGTTCATCCGTCACAGGTCCTTTCACCATGGCCGGTCCCCAATCAACACCCTCCACATCACCCGGTCGTACTCGTCACTCGTTTCTACTTGCCATCTCACGCTCCAAAGGACCCGTTGGTTATTTATTACAGGCTAACTTATCCGTTAGCCTGCTGATCTGTCTCCCACCCCCAACGTGTATCCATTTGCTCAAAACCGACTCACCTCCTTCATTCCCCCATTCCTTATCTTATCCTCGCACTAGAAAGTTTATCCTTGTCCTCTTCCAGATTCAGTCAGCAGCCCAAAAACCACCGCCATTCTCGCTAACATTTTTGGTTTGAATTGCAGGTATTTTTCACAGTGATGGCACCAAAGTCCAAGAAAGCAGAAGCCGAGGAAAATCCTTTCCTCCCACCTCCTGTCGATTTTGACAGGATCCCATTGGCCGACAAAGATCACCTAATCGTAGACACAAGATGTGAATTTGATTTCGTAGAGTTGCAGTCGTGGCTCAAAGATACTTTCTTAGATCAGAGCGATGAGATTGGGCTCTGGGAGTCCAACCTTCCTCTATATATTTTCCCCCAGGTCCATCATTTCCCTGAATTTTCCCTCATATGCCAAGCTCATTACCTCCCCGACCAGAGAACCATAGTATCATCATCGGGAGAAACTCTGTTCTTCATCACACCATAAGCCATTGATCAGATGATGCAGATACCCATAAATGAATCCACCTCTCCTTTTAATCTTGAAGTCATAAAAGAGTTGTACCAAAAACTATCTTTCCCTCAGAGAGCCTATATTTTTGAGCTTTTCCTCCCACAGGATGCTCAACTCCCCAACACAAATCCATCGTATCCTTCCTCCCTGTTCTCAGAGAAGGGAAACTAAGTCATTTCATCGCTATGTTCTCTGCTTGGTTATTTTTCAGACCAATGGGTGGATGAACCCATATTGGGTTTTTTGTCCATTTTCTCTACAGAGGAAAGGCCCACCACTCAGTTTGACTACAACACTTTCCTGGCGAGCAGTATTCATGAGCATCTTTCAAATTTCGCCACAGAGGGCATGTTCCGGTATTCCTCCATACTGGCTTACATGTTCACTTTCTTTCAAGCGGACTGGTTCTCTTTCTCAATGCAGAAAATGGACAAGGACGGGAAGCCGCAAGCGGTAACATCTTGGACTTCCCTGCTCAGACGAAATTCCATAGAGTTCAGTTTCAAATAGTTTATCGAGCATTTTTACCACCTAGTGGTGAGCATGCTCAGTGGCAGACCAGAACCAAGAATTAATGAGGTTTTTCAAAGGATCTTGCATCTTTCGGACCTTGCAAAAAATGGAGATTGGTACCTTTACCAAAATCATATCGAGATCAGAGTATATGGATGCGAGTTGGCTCCATACAAACTACCCAAGTATTTACCCGTGAGGATATTTGCTCTGGAATACATAAGACAAATGATAAACTCAGATGACGTACACTTTGTGTCTCTTAAGAAGAAGCAACAACTTGGAATTAAAGGGCAAATTGGGTCTTTTATCTATAATAGCCGAGGCGTCGGGGAAGAGGCAGACATACTTTTGAGAGAAATCAAGTTCCATGGTAGTTTCCTATGGCACTATGATCCCCGCGGGATAATTTCGGAGATGAGGGTTAAGAATAAAAATGTTCCATATGTTCATACACCCAAGCCTGAGATAGAAAAGTTCACAAATCAAATAGAATGGGAGCCGAACACTCTGGTAGAGATAGAACAACAAGACCCTTCAGTCATGATCTCACAAACAACTACACCACAGGTTCCCAAGGAGAAAATATCCAGAAAGGATACTTCACCTTCCGTCACCGAAGTCTCGGCTGAAGATTTCCAATTACACACCAAAAGGCTAAAATCCAGTCATACAATTGACACGGCTGGTGAAAAGGAAACCCAATCCACTACTACTAGGGAAGGTTATCAACCACCTCTTATCACAAGTGGCAAGTAGATCGTGTCCTCAGTTTCATCCATGAAGCTGACGAATACTTCACTAGTTGACCAGCCGAGTAAAGGAGGACCGAAGTTGAGTATTTTTGAGAAGTATGATATGATTAAGAAGAGGAATCAAACGCTGACCAACATCACTTATGCTCAGTTTTGGAAATAGACATTAATGACACAACACAGACTGTTGTCCGCATTCAATACTGAGAAGTGTAGAATGCACATGGCTTTTCTACATGTACAGGTGCCTGACCCGAAAGTAATCACTGATTACAAAAGGGCGACGTTCGAGTTTCACACCAGGGATGTGCACCCTGTCGATCAAATGAATCTGCACAGGCAAACTGGAGAAATGGTTTTCTCCACTTTGGCAAATGCTTCTACTACAACTGCTAAACTACAGGTCTCTCTAAGCAATGTTCAGACACAACCGAAGTTAGAGAAAATATCATCCTTTGCAAAGGATAACAAAATTAAAACGTTGGAAGAACTGGTCCTCAAGATCAGGTACGACCCCTCGAACGTGAAAGTAGTCGAGGATATGCTTAAAAAGAAAAATGTTGATATAGCATCTCTGAGGAAACAACTGAAACTACCACCAATGGAAGATGCACAAGCAAAGGAGATAGCTGAAACAGAAGGCGAGAAGGACGAGATGCTCAAGTTGATCATGGAGCAGAATGCACAATTGAAAGAGATGGAAGCAGAACTGGAAAGGTTAGTGAAGGAGAAGGAATAATCAACGCCTATGGAAGTCATTCCATTGAGCACAGTTCCACTTACAGGAGTAAGCACAACATCTGTAGCAGGAATCCCCTCAACAGAGATTCCCTCAGCAACTCCACTGACATCTCTGGAAAAGACAATAGAACTGGAAAAATCCATGGAGGAGATGAACTTGCAAGATACATAAATTAGAAGACTAAAAAAGGAGGTTGAGGACCTTTAGGAACTTAAGTCTTCTTACCAGACCATCTACTCCATGGAGAAACAAGCATCAGACAAGCTCAAACAGGAATTGTAGCAGCTTCGAAAACAAACAGTAGCAGGTAAGACACTCGTTGAGGCTAAGGAAAATATCTAGATGGATATCTCCAAATCCATAAATGAAATATGGCGTATGGTGCAAATCATGTTCGAGCAAAACGAACTAGTACAAAGGAGCAGGCAGGCTATTGAGAAAATAAGAGGAGAACTAGGAGAAATGCCCACAGAAGCCACTGAGATCATCAAATTCCTGAATTCAAAAACCAGGGAGGAGTTGGAGGATTTGAAGGTTGAAGACAGGATGAAAACCATCCTTGAGGTTAAGAGGGTTCTGACCAAAAGAGGACTAATGCTATAGTTGGAGGAGAAGGTCCAGACTATGGACACAGGAGTGCAAATTTTTTTCAGTAAAATCGAAGCTCTGTAGAAGAAAGGTCTCCCTGATTTAAGGGTCTTAAATGACGAGTTAATGACCCTTCCTGATTATAAACAAAGGCTGGCCACAATGGCTAAAGATAGTTCGCAATTTTCAGGAATACAGGGCAGCATAACGGGCAAGGCATTCTTAGAAACCTTGCAGCCAGACATCAACATACAACACGAGATCCGGTATATTTTCATTGTCAAGCCAACTTTTGCCAAGTACAGAGAGATGGATGAAATATACCGAAGACTACTCAAAGTCATCATTCCCAGTCATCTTCGGTGGGAAGAGCTATGGAATCCGATCGAGTAGGTGATGAGGTGTCCAAGCCCTGTTAGTAATTCGGTCAGACGAAGTCGTGTAGATGACTCACCAACGGTTTTCCCATAAATCAACATGAAGATTTCAACACATCATCAACAATGCCTGAATTTTTGTATCTTGTTGAGTTAATTAGCTAAATTTAGAATCTGCCACGTCCTGATCTTTAATGACAGGATCATATGCAATTTTTGATTATAAATACTCCAAACTTTGAAGTATGAAGGGTTGATCTTTATACCCTGTAAGCCATAAAGACTGTAATTGTTTATCAAGAGATCTTCCAGTAATACAAAGGGACTTTCACAGGATTCTCGCGTGTTGTTCATTGGTGATGTTTACTTTCTTGTGTTAAATGTTTTTCTCGCTCAGTCGTCATATTGTTTTCTAATATAATCTTTTAAAAGTAGCGGATGTTGCAGGATTTATCTTTGTATACCCTGTTTCCGACTTTGAAAGATCTTAATGTTTATCTTCTGATATTACAGTGAAGAAATTCTTAAATGCTTCTTTACTTTAATTGATATTCTCATATTTTCTGCTATCCATCATTTTACTTCTAAAGAATCTAGTGAATGCAACATCTTTTCCTGTGAAAAGATTCTTTTTGTTCATGTTTAGATCTCTATCTTTATAATACAGACCCCATAGCCCAATGGATGCATAAAGCCTTTTTCAACCAATTTTACAAAAACAAAACAAACCATTCAATCTTACTTTACTTAACTAGCCTAATATCTCAAAGTTAAAACATATCTAAATCATACAGAGAGATCCCTCTCTKAAGCTGGTAGGGCTAGATTCCAGTTTCGAAGTGGTTGGATAAAGTTGCCTCTGGAAAATTTCTTCTACTTTGACAACCTCTGGGAATTTACAGAGTGATAACAAGGGGAGAAACCCTTTTCCATTGATKCCAAAGGGGGAGAGTTACTTCATAAAGAAAAGCATCATCACATGGGGAGTTTGTATGAATTTACAGTGTTTCCCTCAATGACAAAGGGGGATATTGTTGGACATATTGTCATTGATGTCAACAACCCTGATGCACATGAAGCTCAGAAGGGAAATCACAGTGCAGAAACATGATCGTGATCAAAATCCCCACAGGACAAACCAAGACCATTGGATATGCAAGCGCCAGATCAAGGGTAGGGATTGATTGCAGAACACAAAAGGAGAATTAAACTACATGTTATTTCCAATCCCGCAATTAGTATAGATCGTCAGATCTCATCGACTCAAAGATCGACGACTATGGTTGATTCACCAAACGATCAAATTAAGTCATGATCGTTGGATACACAAGCACCATATCAAGGGTAGGGATTGATTGCGGGGCGCAGAGGGAGAATTAAACTACACATTATTTCCAATCCCGCAATTAGTCTAGACCGCCAAATCTCATCGATTCAAAGATCAACGACTCTGGTTGACCCACCAACAATCGCACAACTTCGATTGTGGATTTTGGGCAACGAACTAAACCACACACAAGTTACGGTTCTGTAATCCACATCGACTGTTGGATCAAGTTAAGTGTAAGGATAGGATAAGAAAATACGAAGACCATTCGATACAAAGTCATGAAGTAAACGAGGACCGTCCGATCTATTCAGAGCGCGCCAAGGTAGCAGTGGTCAACTTCAACGCTGACCACTTCGGGAGAAAAGGGTTGAGAACAAGTAAGATCACTCAAAGGCCGAAGTCCTGAATTAAATGTGAACCGTCTGATATGAAGAACACTTTGGGATATATAAGTACCATCAAACCATGTTTAGTGGAAGGATAGAGTAAGCCACAAATGTCCCAAAATAGACATCAGCTGTCTGATCTGAGGAAACACTTCGGAAGATATCCTGACTGTCGGATTGAGGAAAGTAGAAGGATAGGATAATAAATGCCAAAGGCTCAAGATCCCGAATAGCCAAATTCCAGACAGTCATTGGATCGTTTTAAGCCTTTTCGGGGTAAAGAATGACCATTGGATAAAGTCAATTTACTCGAGGGTTACACTTCGGGGAATCTCACTTCGAGAGAATTAGGAAGTGGAGAAATCAAATTACCCGAAGTCCCGAAGTCCCGAAGTCTGAAGTCCCGAAGTGGACATGAGTCATCCGATCAAAGGAACACTTCGGGAAGTATCTTGACTGTTAGATCAAGGATAAGAACATGTACCACATGAAGAGATATACGTCAGCAAGGACATGTGGCGTAATCAGATGATGACAAGTGTCAAAGTCTGATGGATACTTTAGGCATATGTAAGCCATGAATCTAAGTGACATGTGGCAGCCACTCAGTCAGTGCCATGTCAACAAGTGACGTCACTCCGGTAGTTTTCACTTTGGGAATCTCACCACCGACAAACACCCGAAGTCCTAAAGACCGAAATCTCAAAGTGGACATGAGTCGTCCGATTTGAAGAACACTTCGAGAGTATTCTCGATCATTGATCAAATACAGTGGAAGGATAGCGTAAGTGGAAGTGTCAACTGAAAGCAAAAGGTCTCCACCGTTTTATGACTTATTCGACAGGTGATCACTCCAGAGGAAATTGGAGCAACGATTATCCGAACCCCCGAACCCCTGAATTCCCGAAATAAACGTGAATCGTTCACCCACCTGTAGATTAAGTCACGATATTCAATTTGTTTGAAACCTCTGGACAAGCCAACATCATTTGACTAACAAAAGAATGAATGTTGACCGATCGATCTATTTCGGTGGAATCTGATTCGAGAGATTTGAAAGGTTGCAAAGGCCTGATGTCCCGAAGGACGAAGTACCGAAGAACACGATCCACGCACTGGACATATGGGGGCTAAAAGGAAAAGGGTGAAAGAAGAGACAATGCTTAAATTAATAAGCCCGTGGTTCTGTGCCTGTGGTCACATGTAAATGGGTTGAAGGAAGCGCCTTTGCAGAACTCGGTTTCTGAAATATTTTCAGAGATATGGAATTGAGTTAAAAAGAAATCGATCCATACCTATGATCGATTTATGAAAAACAAGTCAGATGGTTGTTAAAATGATGTGTGGTTATGAAAAGTCATGTCAATGTCCGTGTTACTTAAAAACAAGGGTTATGTAATATTAAATGAACAAACATGTTGTTTATGGAGAGTTGTGTTGAAATGTATAAAGGATTATAAGTATGCTAAGATGTGAATTAGTAAAGTGCGTCTGTCTATGTCTTATTGAAGATCAAGAACAGAAGGAGACAGAGCAGTGTTATGGAATCTAGTGTTTGAAATAAAAGACCTTTATTGGAATGCAACATATACATTGAAGATTAAATGACAGAAGCAGAGAGAGGAGCAGTCTAGACATGATACAAAAGTTTTCCAGAGTCAGAAATTAAGGGTGGTTGGGAGGTTCTAGGGCAGGTTGGAGCCTGCAGGGGAGTAGGCGCTTCCTTGTCTGTTGCAACTAGCTAAACAAGGGGCTGAACCCTCCTACCAATTGGTGCTGGTGAACAGGGGTGTGAGTGTTGATCTAAGAGGAAGAACATCTTCCTTCTATGTAACTTGTAAAACATAATTTTGTAGTTAATAGAAAAGTTTTTGTGGTTTTCCCAATTGGGTTCCACGATAAAATTTTGTGTTAAAATATCGATTGCATTAAATAAAAAATTGTTAAAATTATTGTGTCACTGATTCACCCCTCCCTCTCAGTGATATGATCTGGTCCTTCAGATGGATGGTCCATGGATTTTTTTGTCGAGCTCTTTGATCTTATTGGAAAAGATATCCTAAAATTTGTAGAAGAATCTTGTCAAAACAAACACATTCATTTTCCTTTTAATGCTACCATCATAACTCTCATCCCTAAGGTGGATGATCCAAAATCCATAGAGGACTTCAAACCCATCTCTCACTACAACAATATTTACAAAGTGATATCGAAGATTATCAACGGAAGGATAAAGGCCATCCTCTCAAAATCAGTCTCACATGAACAATTTGTCTTTCTGGAAGGTAGACAAATCCATGAGGCTATTGGGGCCACATGAGGCTTTGCACAATATCAAAACCCATAATTCCAAAAGGGCGGTGATAAATATAGACCTCTCTAAATCCTATGATAGAGTGAGTTATCTCTATAAAATACTTTTACATACACATTTGGGGTTTGAGCTCCCCTTTATTAACTGGATTATGGGTTGCATTTCGTCAGTCTCCTTTGTTGTACTAATTAATTGGGAAGCTTCACCTTTCTTCTATGCAGAGCGAGCTCTTAGGAAAGGATGTCCATTGTTCCCCCTAATCTTTCTATTGGTATCAAAGGGGCTCAGTAGGGCTATTAAAGAAGCAAAAACAAGGGGTGATATTCAGGGCATCTCAGTCTCCCCCAATTTAAAATTTTATCACATTCTCTTTCTAGATGATGTCTTTCTCTTTTGCAATGGGCAGATGAGGGACGGAGATAATATAAAAGCCATGATAGACCTATTCGAGAGAGCCAAGGGATGCAGATAAATGAACACAAATCCACTATCTCGACCAATGCCATGAGTGAGGAGGATCTAGAATACTACAAAAGTATTTTCCCTTTTGAGCAAAAGACTTTTGATGAAGGGCTTAAATATCTGGGATTCCACCTAAAGCCAAATTGTTACTCAAAAGGTGATTGGGCTTGGATCATTGAAAAATTTGAAAAAAGACTAAAATCATGGAGTTTCTGTTGGCTTTCTTGAGCAGGAAGACTGATTTTGGTTAAATCAGTACTTAAGGTTATCTCAGTTTACTAGATGTCGCTTGCATGGATTCCCAAAGGCACTCTGGAAAGAGTCAGACAAATCTATTTCAAGTTTTTGTGGGCGGGATCCAAATATCACTATGTTCTACCTTGGGTGAAATGGGGCACCCTGGTAGCCCCAAAATTGTTGGGGGAATGGGGGTCGAAGATGTTGTAGGAAAATCTCCCTGCGGACAAGTAGATCGCCTCAAAGAGGTTGACCCTAACTCTAAGACAAAAAATACTTAACGTGGACACTGACTTCCTTTCAAATCTATCTAAACTAACACATGAGAAGGAAGGATGACATAAGTACCTTTTATCGACGTTTGTCCCTGCAGGCTCCGAGTTGCGTTCCAATCCTTTGCTCCTCGCTGAGTTCTGCAAACAAACAAGATACAACCACTTCCTACTCTATTGATATTAGCTTGAAAACATATCTATCAATTAATTATAAGTTCATGTGACATTAGACACAAACTAGAAAGAAACAGGCCAAGCTTGTCATATTGATGAGAATAACGACAACAGTACTTACAATCGTAGATGCAAATGCGACAACTTCGTCAAGTCCTCTTCGTCTAACCCTTGCCTGAAAGATCCACAACCTGGACAACAACAGCTTCACTGATCACTCTCCTTTGGCTGACTGTGTGTTTCCTCCAAGATCATAAGTTKCATACCAACAATTCTTCCCCTTTCCACCATCATAGAGCCTGCTTATATAGGTTAAGAGGAGCTTAACCTCTTGAGTTATCTTTAGAACAAGTTGGGAACTTCCTCCATAGATCAGGGATCTCTTGATGAAACCAAGAATTCAAACACAACTGCCTCCCAATCTCGAAAGATCCTCCCCTTATTCTCCTCAACGGGCCAACTACTGCCTCAGATTAGGCAACGCTCCCTTAGAAGGGGCATCAGAGCGCTGTAGCGCTCCCTGGTAAGCTTTAGGGGAGCGCCAACGCTTTCAAGATGAGTAGCGCTCCTTTAGAGGGGGCAGGGGAGTGTTATAACGCTCCCTAAAGCCTTGTAGGGGAGCGCCAGTGCTTCTAGGGATGATCTTGGGGAGCGCTCCCCCTCAAAACCTTTGTTTCAAATCTCTCTGCAGGTGTTAAGAGTTATTTGACTTCAGTAAACCAGTTCTCCTTCTTCAAATCAAGCACATGAGATGTTCTAAGTGTCTCCTTAGTGTCGTCGACATGGCAGTATGTTTGAACATCATTTGCGACACTTACGACAATTGAGAGGAACATGCGACACTTATCCAACTGAGTAATTTTGACGTGTAACAGATTTCCCCCCAAAGTATGAAGTTAGAAGATATCAACTAATAACTGAAATACTTTGTAGGCATCCAAGCAAGGGTATAGACTCGGAGAACCTGACAGAAGCTGCACACAAACATCCAAAAAGTATCATGACATAACTCAAAACCCAAGGCAGACATACCTATGCTTGGGTGATCAAGACTTAGCAAGATATGGCCGCCATAAAATACACTGCGGATCCATAATTGTATTGATAAAAGGTATAGCCACCAAAGATACAATGTGGATCTATACTCTGATGACTCGGACTGATCGTAGCCACGAAGAATACACAGTGGATCTATGAGATGACAAGACATATCCACGACCAATACAAAGTGGATCTATGTTACAGTGTATGTGTTCTTTGTCCAATAGAAATTCCTTCACAACCTGGGCAAAGCATATATCAAAGTGATCGCTCAACCCAGGGTCTTCTTACCAATCCCAATATGGCACGAATCTGACCATGCGAATAGATGTCTTGACGTCGAACATGGCATAAACCACTTGATTACCGGTCAATGGTGTGAACCGTTAACAAGTGCGAGGGAGATCACCATTAATGTCAATGATTCCCAAGGTACCCTAGTACATTCCAACAAATGTGAATAAATGAGCTGAAGTCAAACACCCGTGGAATCATTCGATCAGAGGTCAATGATGTAAACCTACTTTCGAATGTGAGGAGGCCTACCATTGAGGCATGCAGGTCCCAAAGTACTAACTGGTTTCTAAGTCTGATTCCCGGATAATGTGTTGGAGTCGACAGGAATAGACTCGTCGAGGGAGGGCCTTGATGTATCCCCCATCAACGACACGAAATAGACATGGAGATGTAATTGGCAGATCAAATGGACATGGACTGACACAGGTTTTGAGGCAAGATACTTGGATGGCTGACTCTCGAGGCGGATACTTCCCTTGAACACTGGGGCATAACAACAAAACATGACATGGACCAAAACTATGCAGTGGGTGTTGTGACTTGCGTCGGGTGACCCAAAGGAGTGAAAGGAACTCGAAGGATTGGCTCAGTGCAGAGGTTCAACGGATTATGATATGTGCAAATTGACAAAGTGCCGTGTTCAAGGGCGACTCTAGGAAGTGCTGGATGATGTTCTCAAGAGACTGCTTGGCTTGCTCCTTTCAATTTTTCCCCCATCCAGATAGATGAGTACCTCTTTTTGATTTAATGAGCTCGAGGAGGATAACACATGCTCGATATAACTCACCTTCGGTAAGTT
>SNQJ01S0001152.1:76750-87945 GCA_010110895.2 Picea sitchensis | reverse complement strand
CCTAACTCTAAGACAGAAAATGCTTAACGTGGACACTGACTTCCTTTCAAATCTATCTAAACTAACACATGAGAAGGAAGGATGATAGAAGTACCTTTTATCGACGTTTGTCCCTGCACGCTCCGAGTTGCATTCCAATCCTTTGCTCCTCGCTGAGTTCTGCAGACAAACAAGATACAACCACTTCCTACTCTATTGATATTATCTTGAAAACAGATCTATCAATTAATGATAAGTTCATGTGACATTAGACACAAACTAGAAAGAAACATGCCAAGCTTGTCATATTGATGAGAATAACGACAACAGTACTTACAATCGTAGATGCGAATGCGACAGCTTTGTCAAGTCCTCTTCGTTTAACCCTTGCCTGAAAGATCCACAACCTGGACAACAACAGCTTCACTGATCACTCTCCTTTGGCTGACTGTGTGTTTCCTCCAAGATCATAAGTTTCATACCAGCAGTTCTTCCCCTTTCCACCATCATAGAGCCTGCTTATATAGGTTAAGAGGAGCTTAACCTCTTGAGTTATCTTTAGAACAAGTTGGGAACTTCCTCCATAGATCAGGGATCTCTTGATGAAACCAAGAATTCAAACACAACTGCCTCCCAATCTCGAAAGATCCTCCCCTTATTCTCCTCAACGAGCCAACTACTGCCTCAGATTAGGCAGCACTCCCTTAGAAGGGGCATCAGAGCGCTGTAGCGCTCCCTGGTAAGCTTTAGGGGAGCGCCAGTGCTTTCAAGATGAGTAGTGATCCTTCAGAGGGGGCAGGGGAGCGTTATAACGCTCCCTGAAGCCTTGTAGGGGAGCGCCAACGCTTCTAGGGCGGATCTAGGGGAGCGCTCCCCCTCAAAACCTTTGTTTCAGATCTCTCTGTAGGTGTTAAGATTATTTGACTTCAGTAAACCAATTCTCCTTATTCAAATCAAGCACATGAGATGTTCTAAGTGTCTCCTTAGTGTCGTCGACATGGAAGTATGTTTGAACATCATTTGTGACACTTACGACAATTGAGAGGAACATGCGACACTTATCCAGCTGAGTAATTTTGACGTGTAACAGAAGAACATCTTCCTTTTCTGAAGAGCTCTTGCAGTAAAGGTCATCTACAGACTAATCACCTCTGATAGTTTTTGGACAAAGGTTGTCACGCATAAATACATCAGGCTAGAAACAGTGGAGGAATGGATAAGAATACATGTCAAGAAAAATAGAAACTGCTCCATCATTTGGAAAACAATCACAAAATATTTCCAAGTAATTGGAGATGGCCTAGCATGGAGGGTGGGTAAAGGTACCAAAGTCAGGATTGAAACATATACGTGTCTAGGGAGCGGTAGAAATCATATTCTTCCCCAAGGCCTAATAGATAGGTTTCATGCCTAGGGGATTGTCCACCTCTCATAAATTGTTGATATGGACAAGACCACTATCTAGGGAAAGAATGGAAGGAAGTTGTCTTACTTGGTCTAGGGGAGGAATCTGCTAGGATATGTTCAGATTTTGTTAGAAGCCTCAAAATAGGGCATCTCACGATCACGGTTAGGGAGGATGAGCTGGTGTGGCTGTTGATATTATGGTAGCTGCGAGAGGTATTTACCTCCATGTGTAAACCTGGCGAGAATAGATTATTCTGGGAAGCAAGAAGAAACCCTAAATAACCCTAGAAGACTAGTCGACTCAGGAGAATGATTTATATTAAGTTATTAGTCTCCAAGTGAAGAAGTTGTCCCAACTAAGTGACTTGGAGGACTATAAATAAAGGGCGCTTGAGCTCATTTTTACACACACCTCACAACTGCAATGGTGCACAAGTTTGGAGAAGAGCTGGAGTTGCACCTGCTACAACTAGCAGATTTCGGTTTTGGTTGGGATTCTCTCTTGGTTATGGTTTAGGGTTTGCTTCTGGAATGATTCTCTGTCAAGGTTAAGGTGCTCGGGGGTGGCTTCGGCCTATGGTTGGGTGAAAATATTGCTATATTGTCTATGGTTAAATGAGCACATCCATTACTTTCTAACAGGTTATGGGACCACACTATCTTTGGACAATCTAACCGCTGGAAGATAGATTGGGAGGATTTTCTCAGTTGCAGTTGCAGTTGTAATCAATTTTTGCTGCAGCAATGAAACCCTAAACCTCTCGTTGAGGCACCTTAAGTGAATGATTGACCTAATTTATGGATAGACTAGTGCGCCCTAGCCTAGTGCATCTCCTGATACTCTCAGCAAACTAAAACGTCAAGTTTGAGTTTTTGGACAAAATCAAGGGTTGACCAAGTCAAAGCAGTTATGAATTACTCTATGAAGTCAGAAAACAAGTTAGAAGGGGCTTCTAGCTTTAGATCATGGATGACAAGGATTGATCTCATCCTTTCCAAGATTAAAGTGTTGGATATTGTGAAAGGAAAGATCGTGGAACCACAGTTCAAAGAATGAAAAGAGAAGGCACCTCAGAATGTTGTAGTTATGGAGAAGTTCAAAGACAATGACATCAATGTCATGAGTATCATAGTAGATTCTATAAAATACCACTTGATACCCTACATATCCCATCTTGACTCATCTAAGAAGATGTACGATGCCCTAACAAACCTCTTCTCAGTCAGAAACATTGGACAAGTAATGAGTCTGAAGAATGAGCTATGTGACATGAAAATGAATGATGATGACAACATAACATCATACTTTGTGAGAATCTCTTAGTTGAGAGATGAACTACAAGATATTGAAGAAATCATTTCATAGAAGGAATTGGTAAATATAGTACTCAACGGTCTTCCCAAGACATGGGATGCATTTTCCGCAAGCATGAACACAAGAAAGGAGTACCCTACATTTGAAGAACTTTGGACTTGTTGTGCACAAGAAGAATCAAGGATTAGTGCAAAAGAGAAACGTCAAAATAAATACGATGATCAAGCCTTCACATCAAGATTCAAGAACTTTAGGAACAAAAGGAAGTTTGGCTCAAGGAAGAATCCAAATCAAGAGAAAGATATGTAAAAAATACAATGCTTCAACTGTCAAAAATATGGTCACTACAAGAATCATTGTCCCGAGTTAAAGAAAAGGAAGGAGATAAGATGTTCAAAGAGAAACTACACCTATGGAAGAACAACAAAATAAGGATTGCTATCATGATGACTACAAGTCAGGAAATACACATGAAAGGATGAAGTACATCAACAACCCCTAGTAACGATTCATGTGGAAGCTATTACATAAGTAACAACTGCAAGATAAGCCAAAATCATAATCAAACTTGAAGAAACATAGAAGAAGTAAAAACAAAAAGAAGTCAACAATCAAGAGGAAATTGGAAAAGGACTTATGACACTTTGCAGAAGGCAATAAGGATGCAAACGGAAGTGTGGACTTTGTTAGATGGAGGGAGTTGATTATATAATTCCAAAAGAAGAGCATGAATTCATGCATAAAGAAAGGATTTGGAGGGACCTAATCCTAAATAAAATGATCCATTGAATATAATGAAGTATCTATCCATGTTCCCATCAATGGTAACAACCATGAAAAGCAACATGTGTTCAATTTGACTTTAGAAGAAGTCTTCTTAGAAAACAAGCCTTAAAGTATCCCTGGTTGTCCATCCACATCCATGATCCTATGGTGAAAGGAAGAAGTTGGAATCCTCAAGGCATGGAATCTATAGAAAACTCCATGGACCCAAGAGTTAAAGAGAAAACATGAAGAAGAACATGAAGATTCCAAGAGAGAAAGAAAAGCCAAAACAACTAGTCATTATATCGAGAATCATAAGACTACGAACTTGATCTAAACCTTCTAGAAGTAATCAAGCAGAAGAAATGAAAGTTGTGATGAAGAAAAATGTATGGAAGACTTATGAATTAAAGCATTGCGAGATCCAGAACCAAAGGTTCTCCCAGATGGAGGGAGAGGATTACGATGATAGCTTGTTCCAGACATACCTCTATATGAGCCATTATATCTTTTGCAATATCCATGGGTTGGAGTTTACATCAGATAAATGTAAGGAATGTTCTCAGAATAACTGAACAAGAAGAGTATGTAGAGCAACCTCAAGGTTTTGAGGTATACCAGAAAGAGAGTCTTGTATACAGATGGAGGAAGATCTCATACGGATTCAAACAACTTGGTGCATAGCCTCTAATGCACAACAAAAGTGTGGTGAAAAATTTCTATAATAGAAATATTGTATCATAATAGTTACTCAAAATCTCAAGATGATGGATTGCTAATCCATGACAAACTCTCATGATGGCAGAATACGTACCACTTGGATATGTTACAACTTGACTCTTGCCATGATGTTATGAGCTACCAGGAAACAAAAGATGAATCTTATAATGATATACTATATTCATCAGAGCTATATGAAGCCTTCAGAGAAAACCAGTGTTCCAGAAATACCAAAGTACATTGAGATCAAGCATTACATTCTCTGTGATGAAGTCCAGTAAAGAGAAGTGGTTCTCCAATATATATATCTCCATAGATGAGTAGATAAGAAGATATTTTGGTAAGGTCTCTGTTCAAGTTGAAAGAGTTTGCATACTCAAGATGGAGCTCATGGAGACAACTTCCTTATTGAAAAAGAAAGAGATGACTCCCAGTTTGGGAGGGAGAACTTATGTGTTATTGATTTATGGACAGTCATTTTTCAGTTTAAAAAATGGTCCAGGATGAGCAGTTCCCTTTCCAGTTTGGAAAGTAGTTTGAGATTTTTGACAAACGGGAATTTTCTAGTTCGAAAAATGGTCCAGATCGAATGGTCATTTTTGTAATGAAAATGGTTYGATAGATTTTTGATGTACCATAGACAGTGATTCTGCTTGTGGCCAGTGTGGGGGAATGGTCTAGGAAAATCTTTCTTCTTGACGGTCACTCTCATAGTGGTTAAGAAGACTGGTTTGACTTTTCGGACAGTCATTCTTTCGAAGCTCATAGTTGTGAGCAGTTTTGAAGAATGGTCCATTTTGGAGTTTGGTACAGGACAATCATTTCCTTAGGAAATGGTCCGGACAGTCATTCCCTAGGGCATATTCATTCTCTCCAGGTTGCACTTTGTTTAGTGCCAGAGGAATGGCCCAGATATGTGAATGGTCCAGGTTCAACAATCAAGGACATGAATTCCCTAGGGCAGACTCATTCTCTCCAGGTTGCACTTTGTTTAGTGTTGGAGGAATGGCCCAGATAGGTGAATGGTCCAGGCTCAGAAATCAGGGAAATTATTCTTCCTTGCTTGAGAAGAATAGTCCAGATAGCTCATCATTGATGTTTTACTCTCTGTGGGCAGATGCTCTTCCAGATCTCACATATGTGAGTGGAAGAATGGCCCAGATGACTCATTTTATATTATGATATTGTTTATGTGCAGGTTGATATCAGATGATATGATTGCCATGGAGATTGTATGTCTCTGGACAATAGATGTTTGCTACTGTTATGGATGTGTTCCAATAATTGTGACTATATGTCACTGATCAAGTAGTTGCGTGCTACTTGGTGTGGTAGTGTACCACTGGATTGTAGTTGTATACTACTATGGATAAACACAGTTGTGTTTTGATTGCCTTGTAAACTATCAAAAGTATTGAAAATGATGATCAATGTACTGATGGACAAAGATTCTCCAGATGAGAAATGGTCTAGAACATCTATTATTCTAGGACATATGCTCGTATTAGAAGAATGGATTTTTGTATCACTCCTTGGAGTGAGTGACTCATTCAACATCATGTCTGATTACTTAGATGGAGTATGGTTTCGAGAGATGATGCAATTGATGCTGTGAGATGACATTGATAGTGATGATGGTGTTCATGATCTAATCATAAGATAATCGGTATGACTATGATGATGCTACCAGTTGAATGATATGTTTGTGCTCAAGGCCATTACCTTCAATACCTCCCTAGCTAGTAGGGAGTGTTGATATTATGGTAGCTGCGGGAGGTATTTACCTCCATGTGTAAACCTGATGAGAATAGATTATTCTAGGAAGCAAGAAGAAACCCTAAATAACCCTAGGAGACTAGTCGACTCATGAGAATGATTTATATTAAGTTATTAGTCTCCAAGAGAAGAATTAAACCCAACTAAGTGACTTGGAGGACTATAAATAAAGGGCACTTGAGCTCATTTGTACACACACCTCACAACTACAGTGGTGCACAAGTTTGGAGAAGCGCTGCATTTGCAGCTGCTGCAACTAACAAATTTTGATTTTGGCTGGGTTTTCTCTTGGTTATGGTTTGGACTTTCTGCTTGGCCTCTTCTAGTTATTCTTGCTTGGTGTGTTATCCCTGGAGAGAGGTGTGCTATCTTTTTTGGCTATCTAGCCTAGGGTTTGCTTCCAGAATGATTCTATGTCAAGGTTAAGGTGCTCGGGGTTGACTTTGGCCTATGGTTGGGTGACAATATTGCTATATTGTCTATGGTTAAACAAGCACATCCATTACTTTCTAACAATGGCAACACTCCCCACACGGGGACTACACCCCAAAAGTGGGTTACACACAAAGCAACATTGATCAGATTGAACTTGAACCATCCTAGTGGTGGAAAGGAATATGGAAGGTAAAATTCCCTCTAAAAGCCCGAGTTTTCTTTTGGTGCTTGCTATAGAACAAAGTACCCACATGGGATAGAATTAAACTTCAGAAATTGGAAGGTCTTGTTTGGTGCTCCCTGTGTAAGGATGTAGAGGAATCCATCACATATCTCTTCCTTGAGTGCCCATTTTTCAACTAGGTTTGGAGAGAGGTCTCTATTCAGTTGGGACAATCTTGTGTGTGGCAGGGTCCTTCCATAGAAGAAACATGGAAATAGTGGATCTCCATAGCTGCTAATGGTAACATAAGATCCAACCCCTTCCTCATCATGTGGGGGGTTTGGTTGGGCAGAAATGCCTCTATCTTCAATGATTGTCCTTCCAATCCCGATCATATGAATTCCCAATGCATAAGCATTCTATCCGATTTCCCTCTTTTGGTTGGACATAAATGCCTCTATCTTCAATGATTGTCCTTCCAATCTCGATCATACGACTTCCCAATGCATAAGCATTCTATCCCATTTCCCTCAAGGGAAAGAACATCCCCCTCCTCGAGTTGTTACAGAAGAATTTGTGGACATGTCAAGTGATCCAAATGGATGTCGGTGGCCTCCCACCTATTCCAACTGGCCCATTTTGGCAGTTTTCCAGTTTGGATTGATCCATATGGATGTCGATGGTGTCCCACCTATTCCAACTACCAAACTGGAAAACTGCCAAAATGAGCCAGTTGGAATAGGTGGGATTCCACCGACATCCATCTGGATCATTAAGGCCTTGGGATTTTTTTGACGGGGCAACCCAAAATTATTCTCAGATCAGTGGAGGGGAGGCCATCCTTCATCTATCAAACTCACACTCCTACAAGCACAAAATGGGACTGAGACATAGGAAAAATAACTATGTTGAATTAATGGATTTAAAACTCCTATTGACTTTTGTAGGGGAGAAATGGATCTCCTCTCTCCAAATTTTTGGGGATTCTTAGATTGTTATAAAATGGATTAATCGAACACAAAGATGCCATAATATTAGACTCCTTGTAATGATCCAAATGCTTAAATTATCATAAAATAACAAAAGTACATACCATGTACAAAATGTGAGCGTGAACCACAACTACTAGATAGATAATTTACATAATAACTCCTTAAAGAATAGGGGAACCCCCTCCAAATAACCACATATATTTATACATCACAATTCATGTCTCCCCAATAATGAATACATGATCTCTCATATATCTATTCACACTTGCACATGAGGCCCCTTTACTACTAGGTTGACCCTATTACATATATATTTACACATTACATGTACATTTAGGCCCATATATGCCCCCCTTGGGGTCATATCATATACATTTAGCCATATATATGCCCCCCATTGGTCATAACATAGTACCCTCCTTCAAAAAGCTTTGTTCTCAAAGCTTTGCAATTAAAGGCTTCACATGTGATGAAACCAAGTAATATGATTTTCTTATGTTCCTGCTTTTGTCATTCCATTGTTGATGATCTATCCTAATCCTTGGTGTCTAGTTGTTGCATAATTTTCTTTCTGTTGATTGCATGTATTGTTATTGAAGCTTCTCCAATTTGTAGTGTTTGTTGGTCTCTGATAATAGATTTTTGAAGAGTAGTTTGGTGATGCCTTGTTCCATGAATATTGACAAGTATTCCATCTTCTTCCTTGATAATGTTGATATCGACCTTCTTGTCTTCCTTGAATTGTTTCCTGGTAATAAGAGTGTCGATATGGTTCCACTTTTGACGGTTTTTATTCATTATGCATGTGCATTTCCTCTATATTATTTTAAGAGACAGTGGAATCCTCTATCTTCCTCGCTTGCTCTTTGATTGTTCTAGCCTTGGAGATAATACCATCATATTTGGCATGTACATCCTCTAGATGGAATTCAACTTCTTCAAGTATCTTTTGATGACCTTCTTGAATCTTGTCTTCTTTCTCCTTTTGAAACTGCAATGTCACCCCATTTATCAAATTATGATATACTTCTTCAATTCTGGATTTCATTTCTGATTTTGCCTCATCAATATTTAGGGATTCCTCAACCTTCTTACAAATTTTCTCTTCAAGCCTTTTGGTAGATTCTTCATCCAAGATCCTTCTTTCTTCTAGATTTTGACAATTCTTCTTTTCTTCTTTCAATCTCTTAACCTCATCCAATAGTTTTTTATTTTGGTTTCATAATCTACATATCTCTTCATCTTTCTTTTTCAAATATTTTATTGACTCATCTTTTTCCCACTTGACTTTGCTAGTCATTTCTTGCTTTAAGTTCTTAACCTCCTTAATGAGTGATTCATTAAGGGATCGTATCTTATATAGATCCTCACCCTTATTTTTAATCTCTTCCTTTGCTTCTTTTAATTCATCTTGAATTCTATACATTTCCTCCATTTTTGTATCCTTGATCCATTTATTTGAGAAGAGTTCTTTAAATTTTTCTCAGGTGCAGTGCCATCTAGTATCTTGATCAATACTCATTCACCACTTCCAAGCTTTATCAAAAAAATAATTTGTTACCCTTGAAGGATTTAGATCATATTCTTTTACCAACCTCAACCATTCCATAGGATTGATTTCATCTTTATCTTCATCTCTTGTAAATTTTAATTGAGGTCTAACCCCAACCCTTAAATTACAACCTCAATATATTGAGGATAATGATATCAAATAGTTATAATCCTTGTTCCCATATAATCTTATAGGTTTCCTCTTTCCAATGGATTTTGAATAAGCTCAATTAGACATTCCAATCAAAATTTATGATAGTTTTAAGTGAGTATACCTTTGAAACCTTGATTTGGAGTTCGTCCTCCTAGCCGACCTTCCTTCTGATGTATCTCTGCAATTTCAACCCTTTTGAGTCTAAAATTGTGACCTTTAATCCTTTGATATGTCCTCTCTTCAATTCCATGAGTTTGAGAAAAAATGGATGTGCCAAGTGGAAGTTGTGGTAACTTCCCCACACCTTGCTGATTTTTGTCCTTTCCAGGAGAGTGAACTTGTACAACATGCCACATGCACAATATTTGATATCTGATTCTGAAAATTGTACCAATATACTACGAATTGTACTTGTTCCAATGAAATTGGTTTCATGGAATTTGGATATTCTATGAAGAAGTTATAACTGTTTTACCCAGAAGACTTGTTTAAGACTAGTTATAGGACTAGTCAAAAACCCTATCTTACACAAAGTGTATCTCTAAAAGTGCAACGACCCAGAAGCTGCAATTCATACCATGGGTACTCTAATAATACTTGTAAACATAATCCAAGTTTCACCTTCTGAAGTGGCTCGTAGAAAAAGTTATAGTGAAAATTACAAAATGACTTTCTTGAGGAAGAAAACCCTAGGATCGGTGCTCTGATACCAAATGTAATGAGCCAATACTCAAAATATCATAAAATAATAGAAGTACACACCATGTACAAAATGTGAGCATGGAGAAAAACTCCAATATAAATAAGTTACATAATAACGCCTTAAAGAATAGGGGAACCCCCTCCAAATAACCACATATCTTTATACATTACAATTCACATCTCCCCAATAATAAATACATGATCTCTTATATATAGCTATTCACACTTGCACATGAGCCCCCTTTACTACTAGGTCGACCCTATTACATATATATTTACACATTACATGTACATTTAGTCCCATATATCCCCCCCTTTGGGGTCATATCATATACATTTAGCCATATATATGCCCCCCTTAGGTCATAACACTCTTTCCAGTTGTTGATGATGTTCTCACTATTCTGGCTTCCTTTGACTCCTATACCAATTGTCATGTCTATATGGAACACAACATGGAGGCCAATGCGCTCTCTAAAGCAGGTCTACAGTTGGATATCAGGCAATGGAAAATAGAAGAGATTGTTGATGGAACTCATTTTAAAGTATACCATAGGCCCTTTGTAGAATCGACAAGCCTGGTTGGGCTAGGCTAAAGATTATGACAGTCTAGGGATAGATCGTTTACGGGGTATATCAGATTTTATGGATGTGTCTTCACTCTTACTATATACTCTTGGTTTTCTTCCTGTGTTTACCACACGATATGTGACTGGTTTTTTCCTAGCTGGTTTCTTTTGGTTCGTGGGTCACTATCTACATTCATATGAGGTTATTTGCAGTATTGATGCCACACGTACAACCACATTATATGCTCAACAGGCTGAAATGGATGAATTCATAACTCATTTTTATGCTAATTTTGTAGATGTAATTTTGTTTGCTGAAAATGATATGTATGGTGATTTTGATCCCAAAATGCCCATAAAGATTATGTGGGACAAAATACATGGATACATGTATTATTCAAAATGTAATTTTTCTTTCTCCTTGAAATACAATTTACGTTTTTTTTCCGAGGGAAATAAAATAAAATAAATGGATGTATCTTCTACATATGGGCTACATGTTGCAGGGAGAGAAATAAATGTTGTGAGATTGCTTGCATGCCTAACTGTTTGTGAATACGGGTTTCAAAATCACCATGGAATACCTAGATGAATAATCTTGTTTCCCTACTACATCTTTTTAACCCCCTCCCCTAATAATCTTGTTCCCCCATTGCAACGTTTTAAC
>SNQJ01S0001152.1:58739-75006 GCA_010110895.2 Picea sitchensis | reverse complement strand
AGAATTTTCATTCTCCCATCTTGGTTGGTACCATTGCAGGGTTATTTCAATACTATGAAGTTCTGACTATCTACTCTAAGAATGATTACACCATCGACGTTCCATTAGTGGAAATTTGAGGCATAAAATGGGTCTCTTGAGGAGAATAATAAAATAATAGTTAAACTAGTAAAATACAAGTTATGAATTTTCTAAGGGAAAGAAAGAAATCTACTTTTTAAAATCATATTTCCTACTTATCTCGTTATAGGTTTTACTAAAATTTCAAGTGTAGGCACCTGTTGGATTCATAATTAATTTTGCATCCAATGAGTACTCACTCTACATACTTTTGATAGACCCACAATGGGATAAACTATACATACATGAAAAACATGTTTCTTGAAATTTGAGTAAACCTATACAAATATAAGTCAAAAATACAATTTTAAAAAGTAGTTTTCTTCCTTTCCCTACGAAAATATTTACCCTTATAGTTGACATCATCATCTTTAATCCTATTGATTCTTTTAAAGTTAATTTTAATAATACATTGTTTGTTTTGAGGTTCATTTTTTGCCTCAAAATCCCCTTAATGTATCTTTCTTGAGCTATTCTCTCGGTAACGTGGGATATGAAATCACTTACAAATCGTCCATTCCAACAAATGCAAATAGAATGCTACAAGAGAAAATATTTCCATGCATTCAATTACAAATGTACTTTTTCTGGAAGAAGAATGCCACTTTTAAAATCATATTCTTACTTTTATCTCCTTATAGTTTCACTAAAATTTCAAGTGTAGGCACCTGTTGGATTCATAATTAATTTTGCATCCAATGAGTACTCACTCTACATACTTTTGATAGACCCACAATGGGATAAACTATACATACATGAAAAACATGTTTTTAAAATTTGAGTAAACCTATACAAATATAAGTCAAAAATACAATTTTAAAAAAAAGTGTGTTTTCCTTTCCCCAAAAATGTTTACCCTTATAGTTGACATCATCATCTTTAATCCCATTGATTCTTTTAAAGTTAATTTTAATAATACATTGTTTGTTTAGGTTCATTTTTTGTCTCAAAAATCCCCTAATGTATCTTTCTGAGCTATTCTCTCAGTAACGTGGGATATGAAATCACTTACAAATCGTCCATTCCAACAAATGCAAATAGAATGCTACAAGAGAAAATATTTCCATGCATTCAATTACAAATGTAGACAACCTCAAAATCCCCTTAATGTATCTTTCTTGAGCTATTCTCTCAGTAACGTGGGATATGAAATCACTTACAAATCGTCCATTCCAACAAATGCAAATAGAATGCTACAAGAGAAAATATTTCCATGCATTCAATTACAAATGTAGACAAAAGTTTTTTATTGTTCACATGACTTTCAAACTGAGCACTCTTCTCTTCTTAGAAGCTCTAAACATAGAGATGACTCTATGATGTGCAATGAATATGCATGGATTATTACAAAGGGGTTTAGCATCATTCTCGACGTCTTGAAAGAATCAAGCATCGCATCCATGCAAGGCATTATGAGAACCATAAGTTATATTCCAAACTCCATTCAATTGCTTGATTTTGGTCACAGGTGGAAGCCATGATTCATAGCCGAGAATCCCCAAGAAGTAAGGCTCGCAAAGCTCAACATATACATTTACTATGCCTAGAATAGCATTTCGACGATCTCTCGGGCTCTCCAAGGTCTTAATAATACCGAATTTAATTTCTCACCATCACTAGATAACCCAAATGAGTCATTCAATACACAATTGTTGAATCTTGTGAATCAATCTTCCAACACTTTCTCACCTAAGAAACAATCTTGCACAAAACAAATCATTTATGAAATTCTTAGAAAATACTAAGTTGGAAGGACAATATTCATTTTGTTTTGTCGATACCCCTTTGTTATTATGAGCAATCCCACATCACGAAGATTTCCCCATCTTGATATAGGAAAGAATAATGACGCTGCAAGGATTGGAATCGATAACCAAACATAATTGCAATGAAATGGATGGAGGGGACTAATATATGAACGGTTGGTTATAGCAAGTGTTTGATTTTATTTCATTGCTTTCAACTTGGTTGGTTAGCAAGAACTTTGAATAATTCATGGTTTGGTTCATAAAGAGAGAAGTCCATCCATATCTTAGGTAGGTGACATAGTGGTTATCGATTAAGGGGTCTTTTCTATTGAAAACCACAAGCCAAGCCTTGCATGTTCTAAATGTAACCATAACACCTCATTTATTGCATCCATGTTTCTAGAAAGCAGGGAATATTTTCCTAAATACTTTACATCGCCCCAACCATTCATGCAATGCCCTTGTTCACTAGATTACCCCTTTCTTGTGTAAAAAACGTGAATGTAACACCTTATATCCTAGTGGACAACCATATAGTCAGTCTGTTATTTTCAAAGGAATATTAGCTATTAGTTAGCATGTAATTGCCAACATCACCACATATAATGACATTAAAATCATGTGTTTAACTACAAAAATGTTTCATAATTACATATAAAAGTGTTTTTAACTATATGATTCAAATCATCAATCATTTATACGTAATATTATACTAATTGCCTTCCCTTTTAGGTAGAAAAAGTCGAAGAATAGCCAAAAAATCAAATTTATACAATTGGAAAAACATCAAGTAAGATAAATCTTTAGTTAAAACATTCAAACCTTCACCCAAGATTTCAAATACGATTCAATTTTTTTTTTTTTTTAAATTAAGTATATTTTAAATTTTAAATAAAATGTTAAGAAACGTGTTCTAGGATAAGAAAAAGGTATTAATATAAAATTAGGTGTAATAGCATCTTTACATAAAATTCTTATTGGGCGAGAAAAGTTGGTGTATGCTCTCCATCTCAACATATCATCGTTAATTATTTTCTTTAATTTAACATCTATTATAACTTTACATTGTATTCATGATAATGTTAAATATTATATTAAATTTTTATTAAAATTATGTACAAGTATTATTTATCTTATATAATATATGACTTTGCATTTATTAATTATGGGAGCAATGCAATATTTGCAGAACAATTAATTATGGAGCAACACAATTTTTCCAAGTTACACTGGCCCAAGGAAAACCTTCTAGTATCTCCCCACTTCTAGGATGGTACCCAAACATAAACCTCCTAGAATATTTTGGGTACAAGGCTGATCAACAACAAGGTTCAAAGCCATTACAACAATTTACTTGTTAAGACCTCAACATGCCACATGTGAAATGAACTCAAGTGGGGAGGATAACACCATTCCCAACCACCCAAGCTAAAACCCAATTGACACTAAACAACACAATATTTGTAGAAATTTGTAGCATCAATTCTAGCAATAGTAGCACCACTTCATGTCATGATGGCCAAAGGGAAGAGTTTTCATTGGGGCAAACAACAACAAAGTTATTTTGATGATATGAAGAAAAGAATCAATGAAGCACTAGCCTTAAATATGCTTAATTTGCAACACCCATTTGAGATTGAGATTAATGCAAGTAGGTATGTGCTGGGCAATGTGGGGACCTGTGGTTCAACGCTCAACAAAGACACTAACAAAACTCTAACCACTGCTCCACAACATCTCCAAGATGAAGTCTCACCCCAGGTGGAGGCAGGGGTGGTTGTGGACTCATGTCCGCGAACTCCAATGGGACAAAGATCTGTGGATTACAATACCTTAACAGAGCATTTTATCACTCACATTTCATTCCTAGTGTCTTAAATTTTGTTTCATGCCAGATAAACCACTACATAGCAACATAATATTCAACATGATCCAACACATTCAAGCACTAAGCACATCAAAATAGACCATATCCGGTACTCATTCACATCACCAAGCACTAAGCTACTATATCGTTTACATCTAAACATACATCACTATACTAAGTATTAAATCATATGAGAAATAAAACAACCATAATGTACAAAACAAGTCTCATAACACTGCATTACACGGTTCACCCTCACCAGCCATGTCCACCAACTCTTATTGCCTTATGTCAATCATCTACATGCATAGAGCCACAAGAGATCCTACTCCACATAGGACAAGATATCCAAGCAAGACTTCGTTAGATCCTCCTTCCTCGAGCTAGGTAACAAACACAAAGCCCTTACAATCTACACACAAGCTTCTTACATCCACTTGCACTTAACCCTATAAGTGTCCAACACAGCATGTAATGTAAAAGCATTTATAATCATTGTCTGCACTTAGCACAACATCACACATATGCACATATTGTCTCCTCTTACATTGTATAGACATCTATTTAAACATCAAAAGGTCTGGGGATGAGGGAAACCCATGGCCAACATCCTTCTCATACTCGTTACATAATCCCAAAACCCAAAAGCTCTAGTGGGGCCAGATCTCCGCGACCGCTTTGACTTGCGCCTACCACATGTTCTTAATTTAAGTCCCAGGCAATAAACATGACCAAGGATCTCTAAACTTGGTTAAGGGCCGCCAGCACTCACCCGTGACTCGGCCCCTAAGTCACTATGATCCGGTAGCTTGGCTCTCAAAAATCTCCTCGAAGCCCGCTCGAGTCGCTCGGACCTACCACTGTGGCCTCCTACTCAACGGTAATTTCAATAACTACCTCACTACAGTTCTTCCAAGCATTATCTAAAATTGGTGTAACTACTTGTTCCATCTCGCCTCCTCACTTTCAATTTCTCAAACAAGAAAGCTTCATTCCGACTGGCGGTTGGAGCCTCTTAGTTACTTCCATGACTTTGCTTTGTATGGTATGGACCTGTTGTTGGGCAGTGCGTTGTTATTGGGATTGCTTCATCCTCTCAATGACTGATAGGGGTTTTAACTGCGCCTGTATTGTTTTTATTGATACTTTGCCTCTTGGATCTGCTACTCCAGTGCCTTCATTTCTGGGTTTTTGGTAAGTTTCTCATATGCATGGGCACTATGGTAAGTTAGTTTCTTGCATTCCATGGCATGGAATTTTATTCTTTCAACTGCTCTTCGAGAAGTTGTTTCTCTTTGATGTTGTACATCCGATGGAGTGTTGGGTACTATTCGTAGCTCTAAGTATTTATTATTTGTTGAAGTTGTTGGATGGATTTAGCAAGCTTCGCTACTTGGTGCTCCACCGAGTCTTCCTCCTTTTTCTCTAAGTTTGTCACAAAGAAAAGTGCTCTACTGAGTGATTCTTTGACTTTGAGTTGTTCTGCGAGAAAATTCTCTCTGTCTTGTTTGACTTGCGTTCTCTCCTCTTCGAACTTTGTTTGTAGGTCATCCTTCTCCATTATGCGAACCTACTTCTCTATCACCTTTGTTCTGCTTAAGGGCCAATCGTGGCTCATTCTTTTCTTCCTAAGAAGGCGAAGCCAACATCGCTGATTCCCAGGAGTTGGCCTAGTCTCCCAACTCGGTTCTTCTCTGGTTGTGGGGCGCATTTGACACCTGGTTAGATTGAAGGGATTGTCGTACCCCTCTCAACTCTGGTTCAAGCCTTTCATACATGGTCTCTTGTTTTGGCTTCATTTCTTTGCAAAATATATCATGCATGCTCTGGATACAACTCATGATGATTAGTTGGAAGCCATCGAAAGTGTATACGCTTTGCGTACTATTCTACTATCTTCCTCAATTTCTTCAAGGAAGTGGTCAGTGGAGAAACCTTTCTTTGTTAGATGCCTCGCATCATCGGGGATTCTCGTGGTGGTGTTACTTTGCCTTTGCTTCCTCGCTTTGTCTTCCATTGTTCTCTTCTTTTCATTCACTCTGGCCATCACCTCCTGTGCTAGTGATTCCTCAAAATGCCTCTTCAAATGCACCTGCTCAACTTCTCAATTCTTTATGTTCTCTTTCCTCGCTTAGTTCCAAAATTCCTACCTTTTATGGCGACCCTTCATGGCTTCCCGATTAGTTCGGTGGCCTGGATACCGGGGCCGGGTTCAACAGGGATAAGGAGCTATGTCAGCCATTCCTTAGTTATTTCTTCTAGTTCCTCCTCAGTGAGCTTATAGTAACTCTAGTGCACTTTGTAAGTCTGCCTCCACTAAAGATATAGAAAATGACCGGTTCTAAGGTGGAACTTCGTTAAATGGTTCTAACTTGCGCGGGTGTTCACGTCATACGTAGGGACAAACTCACAGTCTCTATTTAACTCAGAGGTGGAAGCGATGTGGAATGCTGTTTGACCGCATTTTTTCCTATATCGTCAATACCGTAGCATGGTGAACTTACAACCAAGGGTTCGGGATGGGTTTCCTATTTCGTAGCTGGGTCGCACCTTCCCATATCTCCCGTTATGAACGCTGGCGAGGATCCATAATAACTTAAGTGGAACTCAGCCCTCGGGATCCGAAGCCAAGGAAATTCTTTGTTCTAAATGGTTCACAAGAAATAGCTTTGCCTAGTTCATTTGTAGTCCCTCTGTGCACTTCCCTGAGAGGTCGACTATGAATCTTGTGACCTGTGTGGGTTTTTTCTTTCTTACTAGCTTCCCTGAATTCAACTGGCAGGCCAGGTGCACTTCGACATTCTGGATGGAGGCTACTTTGTAGCCCCGCTTCCCTTCTCCACATCGCCGTAGGTATCTTTTATCTTCTGCTTGGTGCGCTGAAGCCTTTCATGAGTAAAAGTCTTATGGGTCTGGTCCTTGTATTTTCAATCCGGCGGATCCGATGGATTTCAAGGCTGACGACGGTGATGTGTCTATTCAGCCACAAATAACCGGGCCAAGGAAGTTTGCCATTAGAGCTTTAACGCATCGCTGCAACCTTCGTGTCAGCCGGGTATCTTCATTACGCTCATATGATGGTGGATCAGTACAGGTCCATAGTCCATGGTTGGTGCATTATCCTGACTCTTCCCCTTCGCTCTAGTTGGAAATACCTATGAGGTGCGGTGTACGTTAAAGTTCTTATATCGCCAAGTTGAAGTCAATATCTTCAACGCCGAATCTTATCTGTCGAGGTTTGTCGGCGCGTATCCTCCTCTCGTGTGGAGGTATGCGAATCAAGGTGTGTAGTCAAAGTCCCTTTGGGACAATCACACGATTCACCGCGACCTACTTTGATGTAGTCAGGAGGGATGGATGGGATTAACTTCGCTTGCCAAGTCATCTCGATGTTTTGGTTCTTTTCTTTGATCGCAACTTAGATGGTCCAGATTCACGAAAGGGCCGACGGGAGGTTTTCACTCTCTCGCCGATGAATCTTGAATTCTGGAGACATCACCTTTCAAAATGGCAGTTCGCATTAGAACTTTTTTCGGTTAAACTTTTTCTACGTATTAATCGAAGTTCGTCCGACATGCATGCTCGATATCAGAAAGCTTAGGTTTATTAACAAACACTCAATGAAATGGAACAGGTGGCGAAGTCTCAGTAAAAACAGTGCGACAATAATGATTTCTCTTGGATACAATTCGCGGAAGTGTTCTCTGCGACAACAAATGGCTGCATTAAGTAGACAATGATGTAACAGATCCTTCAAATGGGCAAGAAGCCTTCATCAATGTAGAATCAATTGCTAAGGCCATGGTCCTAACGGTCCGATGGTGAGCTTTCTCACCATAACTGTTGTTTTAACCGTTCAGGAATGACAATCTAACGATCATAATGCCTCTAATGGTTATATTGATCCACCATAGCGAAGTGCCACTTTGAGTTGCTCTGATATTCCTAGTTCACAATTCTGGAGACCTTCCTTCAGTCTTCTAGAACTTCTTGTAATCCTCTAACTTTGCTTTCTTCTTGCTGAGCTTTCTAGCCTTCTTCCCCGTGATTCACCGAATTCCCTTTTCCATTATGATTCTTCTTATCTCCCTTTGGCATAGTAACTTTGCAATGTTGATATTCTTCCCTAGATTTCCTGGATAATACTTCTTCTCCTGCCTAGGGTAGGTGCTCTACCTCCCATGATAGGTGTTTTAGTCTTAGGTTCTTTCAACTTCGACATCCAGATTTCTCTCGGGTCCCTCATGAAGCTCGGACCGGTTTCTTTGTTCTTTCGCAAGTGTGCTATTCTTAGCCAAGAAGTCTCTTTAGGTCTTGTTTTTTCTCTCGCTCTCTAGAGCTCTCTCTTCTTGGCCTGATCTTTCTCAATCCGTGTTTTTCCTAGTAACATAACAAATGGGGAGATGTTCTCAATAATGCATCAACCTCAAAGTCTCATTCCATGAGCACTCATAGATGTCCTGGTAAGTCTTCCACATAGGGTTAATATCTTTGTCAGCCACAACTTGTATTCCCTCTCTGCAATGGTTGGAATCGTTTCCCAAAAATTTCCTAGGTTCTTCTCACAAGATATCTCACTCTATAAGTTTCCTGCTATCCGCAATCAATACGCTTCCATAAGCCAAAGTCTCATATTCTTGTTTCATGCTTTTCTTTGAAGATCTTTTGATAAGTTGATATCTCTGGTATTGGCTATGGTTTCTTTTCTGTTTGTAGTAATACAGCCTTCATTCTTTCCTGGTTCTTCCATGGTCTCAGCTTCTTGGTCTTCCTCGGTTTTCTTTGTCTCATATTCATTCTTTCAACCTTTAGCAATCATTCTAGGGCAATCCAACTTCATGGTCCATAGTTTTACAACAAAGACAAATAGGTTTTCTACTGTGGCACTCCTTAGCAAGATGTCCCTGTCAACCTGTGAACAAAAGAGTCACCCCTTTCTCTTTTAAATGATCCTCTAACCTTCTTTGTACTAATGCATCATGATCATGGTGGCTAACCTACAAAAATTTCTTCCTAGGATCCTCACAGATCCATTTGCTAGTCCAAAAATCCTTTCTATGCATAGGAATAAATATATCTTCATACAATTTCTATCAGGTCTATTTATATCAAATCTTCTTTTTTTCTAATTGTGCCATATTTTCCACTCAGAACAAAATTTATCAAAACATACCTAGATCAATACTTTCAAAACAAAAATTTCACTTATATTACCTTTCTAATAGAGCACAAATTTTTCAGATCTTATCTCTTCAATTAAAAGTTTTCAATCGCTCTTACTTCTATCGAGCACAAAGATTTCAGATCTTAGCTATTTTCTTCATACCTGCATCCTTTCTTAGTACAGAGCTTCTCAAGTCAAGTAGAGTAATCGCTGCATCAGGGCAATAGATCTATGTATTGAAGCTTCCTCTTTTCCCTCGCCTCCCAATCACATGAACTCCGACAACAACCATTTGTTGGCAATAGTGGGAATACCCAGGGTTCAATGTTTCAATAATGCACCAACAAAACTCTAATCCACCGAATTTTTTGCAACACTCACATATGTAGATGAAGTCTCACACCCGAGGTAGAGGTAGGGTGGTTGCAAGACTTAGATGTTCCAACCTTAGCTGGGACACACAAATCAGGATTACAATACTCCAATGTATCATTTAGTACTTATCATTCCTTAGTATCTAGCCTTGTTTATAGCGTAGATAAACCCTACTCTCACATAGTAACAAAATATTGAACAAGATCCAACACATTCAAGCACTAAGCACATCAAAATAGACCATATCCGATACTCATTCACATCACCAAGCACTAAGCTATCAGACGCTTTTACATCTAAACATACATTATTGTACTAAGAATAAATCATATGATAAAACCATAATGCACAAAGTAACAACAACACATGATATACGTAGTTCACTTCAAATTTAGGACTACGGCCCACCAACTCTTCTTCTCTCTTTATTGCCTTCTCACAATCATCTACATGCATGTGAGCCACAAGATCCTACTCCACATAGGACATGAGGACTGCACTTTAATTCGGCCAGATCCTCCTTCCTCGAAAGCTAGGTTACAACACAAAGCCTCTTTACAATCTACACAAGCTTCTTACATCCACTCAGACTTAGCTCTACTCAGTTGTCCAACACATCATGCACAGCATTTATAACTACACTGCACTTAGCACAACATCACACATATGCACATATTGGCTCCTCTTACATTGCCTAGACATCTATTTATACATTACAAAGGCTCTGCAGACATGGTAAAACCCCACATGCACATCCCCATTCCTGTTATATAAGCTCAAAACCCAAAAATCCCTAAAGGGGGTCAGATCCCATCTCGATTCGACTTATGCCTCCACCTTCGCCAAACACAAAGTCCCAAAAGTAATGTGCGACCAAGGATATTCACACTTGGTCAAGGGGCCAACAATATGTCACGCTTTAGTAGTCCTTATGCAAGGAAGAATACTTGTGTGTTATAACCACTATGAGTTGTTGCACAGAAGAGTCATTACAGTACCCCATATATGATAAGGAACTCTACACCCTTGTTCAAGCAATGAATAAAAATAAGTATTATCTTTTGGGGAAGAAGATCGAGATTTACATTAGCCACCATCCAACCCAATGTTTTTAATACAACAACTCAATCTAGTAATCAAATACAACAAGGGTATTGCAAACAAAGATGCATATTTCATGTCAAGACCACACATGTAGAAAATTGTAGCCATGGGAACCATAATGCAATTTGAACCTTTTACCCATGACGTTCTAGGAGATGAGTATGTAGAAAACAATGATTTTGGAGATATCTTTCAAACCATACAATAATCTCTTCAATCAACACACCATGTACTTATCCCCGCCACAAATCCTTTATATTCTTTATGAAGATGTCTTTTTTAAACTCATTGTAAAGAAACAATGTCTTCATTTTGCACACAATTAATGTAAATTTAATTCTCTAAATGACATCAATGCCAATGGTTTTATATTTACTAGTAATTAATAATAATAATAGAAGTTCTCTACTTTTATTTCATTTTAATAACAACCCATGATTTGATATGTGGGTAACAAATAGCTCTAGATGATATCTATAATTAAAAAGTGTACACATGTAACATCTTTGGTTTCTTCTATATACTTGGAAAATTCCATTACTCCATTCAATTTCTCCATCTTATTTGTGTTTCATCATTTGTTGTTTCCACTAAATATGATGGTCTAAAAACATATGTCTCAATTTTTTCATGCTCCTCTCCTCTCATTAGTATGCTAGTTTAATTCAATTCCTTGAGGATGCAAAATTTCATTTAGGTTGCAATTTTTTTTCCATCTAGCCAATAATTTTTTCCATCTAGGGCTTGAAAACATGAAATTTTCAATTAACCTTTATTTCCTTTCATTTATACTATAAGTTATTCATTTAACTTGTGAGAATTTTTGTATTCAACCAATGATTTGTTATATTTAACCTATATTCTTTTCATTTAACATGTAAGTAATTATTTTGATCTAGTTCTTAAGGGGACAACATTTTCATTTAACCCATTTTTTTTTTTTTCCATTTTAACCATAACTCTTCCATTCAATGTCCTAAAACACAAAAATTCTTAACATACAATTTCATTTTTCATTTGTCATGTAATTATTTTTATCCAGTGCTTGAGGACACAAAATTTTTAGAAATAGTGAGAGAAAAAGAAAAACCATGTTGTGCATAAGGATGATGCCGATATTTTTTTACAAAGGATAGTTAAAATGTAATTTCCTTTCATATAACATGTGGTTTTTTGTATTTAACCAATATTTATTTTCATTTAACATGTATTATTTTTCTTTTTACACATAATTATTTTTATCTAGGACATAAAATTTGTAGAAATAGAGAGAGGTAGCAAAAAACCTTGTTGTGCATAAGGACAACACAACCCGAGCTTATCTTAGATAGAATGTCTTTTTGTGCATATGGACGACACAACCTTAGTTGATTTTAGGATAGAATGTTGACATAATACTCCAGCTCGACTGACCACGAGACCCTTGCAGTTTCAAACTTTATCCATTCCTTGGTTGTTCCTCTTAATTTAAAAGCCTCAAGGATATTACATGCAACTTGGAAAATCTTCCATTCCTTTTTTTCCCCTCTTAATTTAATAGCCTAAGGACATTTTCATGCAAGCTACGACTAGACAACGCAACAACAATCACTAGACACCGAACAACAACAAATATAATGTTTGGAATTAATTGGAATTAATGAAACTTAGGATAGGATAAACAAAAGACATAAACAGCCAGATGTTTCCATGAACTAATGCTAACATCGAAAGGCATTAATCCACCACCTCAAGAGATGTAATATAGATATCTCTCCCATTTCCCTAGCTTCGAAATGAAAATTTTGCTTATCGGCTCGATATGAAGCCAAATAAAAGGTAAATTTAATTGATTGGATGGCATAAAGTCTTTGTATATTTTTAATTGTTTTTAACCAAAGCACACTTCAGATAGAGGGTTAATAAATGCATTGATTCGTGTGTAAAGTGCATCGATTCATGTGCAATGACGACAAGCCGATTTCTATAGTCCATACTACCTTGAGGCAGTGACTAATAAGTCTCATTTTTATACTTTATCAATCTTCATCAATCTCGAAGACTTATATTGAGAAAATACATAATTGTCTATATCTCTATGTGTGTGTGGAAGGTCCCTACCCTCTTATTCACAATGCTTTTATGACAAGTGGAGTAGAATGGTGTTCAATCAACGACCAAAATTGAGTAAATCACAAAGAAGTATCCTAAACATCACTAAACAAAAAACACAAAATCTATATCTTTACCTTTACTTGCCACAACATAGCTAGTAAATGAATCAAATTTTCATGTTTGTAACTTTGTATTTCCTACTCTCTTTTACGACAAGTAGAGTAGAATGGTGCATAATCAATGATCAATTTATGTTTTCTCTAATAGGGTGGATATTAGGTAAAACATAAATACTCAAGGCTTTCATATAAGGGAGGGATATTATGTATTGGGATATTAGGGAAAGCATAATACCCCACCCTCATATAAACCAAAACACAAAATCCATATCTTTACCTTTACTTGCCAAGACATAGCTAATAAATGAATTCAATTTCCATGTTTGTAACTTTGTATTTTCTACTCTCTTTTATGACAAGTGGAGTATAATGGTGCTCAATCATAGATCAACTTATGTTTTCCTTAATATCTCTCCTTGTGGGGTAGATATTAGAGAAAACATAACACCCCAACCCCATATATGAGGGTGGGATATTATGAATGGGGGGAGGGGGATATTAGGGAAAGCATAATACCCCACCCTCATATAAACCAAAACAAAAAATCTATATCTTTACCTTTACTTGCCATGGCATAGCTAATAAATAAATCAAATTTTCATGTTTGTAACTTTGTATTTCCAATGCCTTGAAAATTATTAAAAGTTAAAAAAAGACACCACATCGAGGGGGAAACCTCCTTACAATATATCCACCATAAGACAACATGAGATGAGTTAAGATGATCCTAAGACTTGGTCTCCTTAGTATATATAAATCAGAGACAAAGGATACAATTATAATGAAAGGGTGCTTTTAAGTGTTCTAGCCTACATACAATTATAACACTAAAATGTAATAATTCAATATCTAGGGCTTAATAAGGGATTTTGTGGTATAACATGGGGCTTTGTTTAGGCCTTAACATGTCCCTCCCCCTTCAAACAAGTGTTTTCCTTAACACTTGACTAACCACCTAGTGTTTTTGCATGAAGAACCCATATTTCCATGTCAGCGCTTCCACCAAAAAGTAGGGTTCTTCCATTTGATGAGATACTCAAGACTAAGTGATTTCTCAACCACTTAATCCTTTGTTTCAATGATTTTTTCTAGTTCTAGCATGATTTTTCATTCTTCATTCCCATAAAATAGTTTTGATTGAATCTTGTCATTTATTACCTTTTTTAAGAAAGAAATATGGAAGACATGATGTACATGTGAAAATGGAGGCAACTCCAATTTGTAAGCCATACTTCCAACTTTGCAAGACGCTATAGGGGCCATAATATTTTGGGTGCTAATTTATTATCCTATTTTTTTCTTGAGGGACATATATTTATATGTTTTGTAGCCTTAGAAATACCAATCCACCACTTCAAATTCCCCTTCATTGTGGGATGTTGATTTGTTTGTTGTTTCCATCATTTTGTGTGCCATAACCAAGTTTCCCTTCAATAGTTTGAGAACCCTTTGTTGTGCTCCCCATGTGGTCCTCCACTACTTGAACCTTGTAGTCCCTTTCATAAGTGATGTGATGGATGGAGGATGATATCCATAAGTTCATAAATGGGGAGATTTTTTATGAAGTATTGAAGGATGTATTGTACCACCATTATACCAAGGGAAACCACTTGGACCCATCAGGTTTGTTTATCATATGCAAAGAAATAAAGATATCCCTTCTAGATACTTGTTCACAATTTCAATTTTCCCATTAGATTGATGATGGTAAGATGAGCTGTGAGCCACCTGAGTTCAAACAAGAAATTAATTTAGTCCAAAAATTTCTAGTGGAAATTGGATCTCTATCACTCACAATAATCTTGGGACTCCATGTAGATTTGAATCATTTCAATGAATGTTGTGGCTACTATAATTGCTTTAAAAGAATGATAAAGATAGAAAACATGGGCATACTTTGTCACCAATCCACCACTACAATGATGACATTATTTCCTACATATTTGGGTAAACCTATAATAAAATCCATTGAAACTCTTTCCAACGCTGGACTTGGTATAGATATGGTTGTAGGAGACCCGATGTGTTGATTTTCTCTCTTATTATGTTGGCATACCGCACATTCAGACACAAAATTTTGAAAATAATTTTAAGACCACTCCCCAAAAAAATCATTTTTGATCCTGTGGTATGTTTTCAACAATATTGAATGTCCTCCCATAGGAGAAGTGTGCAATTATAGAAGGACCTATATTTAACTTGTGAATTCTTACATAAACATAGGAAATCATGATAAATTAGTGAAAATCCTTCTTCCATACAGTACCATTTCAACAAACTAGGTCCCTTTGTAGTTGCTTCGTATACCCCTTGATCTTGCTTCCATTCTATCCTTGTTTATTCTACCCAATTAGATTGTCTAATAGAAATAACACACATAGTGAACCTTTTGTTTCTCTTATTCTTTCCTTGAAAGGGCATCTCCCACAATGTTATGTTTTCTTTGTAGATAATTTCAAATTCATAACCTAGCATCTTTGTAACCCATTTTTGTTGCTTTTCTGAAGATAATTGTTGCTCCAAGAAGTACTCAAACTATCATGATTTTGTTTACTTTTATTTCAGTGTCTTCCATTAGGTAAGGGTGTCATTTAACCACATGTATGGCCAACATTTCTTTTTCATAAATGGGTTTGAGTTTTTTCCCTTTAATTTGTATGCTTTCAAAGGCAAGGGTCTTCATTCTTGCATTAAAATTGCACCAATTCTCCCATGGTCCAAGGCATCACACTCCACAATAAATATTTTGTGAAGTCTGGAGTGGGGCTATGACAAAGTTGCTACCAAATGTCATGATCCAGCACGTCTTAAAAACATGTACCAATGAATACAATCCACTTCGATGGGAAACCCTTTACAATATATCCAATTCAAAAGACATTATGAGATGAGATACAATGATCCTAAGACTATGTCTCCTTTGGTATATATATAGGAGACAAAGTATACAATTATAATGAAAGGGTGCAATGAAGGGTTCTAGCCTACATACAAATATAACACTAGAAATGTAATAATTCAATATCCATGGATTAATAAGGGAATTTATACATAACATGGGGCTTTGTATAGGGATTAACCCAAGTGGATTAGAATGGTGTTCAATCATTGATCAATTTATGTTTTCTTTAATATCTCTCCCTGTGGGGTAGATATTAGAGAAAACATAATACCCCACCCCCATATATGAGGGTGGAATATTATACATGGGGGTGGATATTACTAATTAGGGAAAACATAATACCCCACCCTCATAGAAGCCAAAACACAAAATATATCTGTTTACCTTTACTTGCCATGACATAGCTAATAAATAAATCAAATTGGCATGTTTGTAACTTTGTATTTCCTACTCTCTTTAATGACAAGTGGAGTAGAATGGTGCTCAATCAATGATAAATTTATGTTTTCCCTAATATCCCCCCCCAGTGGAGTAGATATCATGAAAAACATAATACCCCCCCCCGCCCATATATGAGAGTGGGATATTAAGCATGGGGGGGTATTAGGGAAAGCATACTACCCCACCCTCATATATGAGAGTGGGATATTATGTTTTTACTAATTAATCATAATACCCCACACTCATATATGACATCATTTATGGTGGTGGGGTAATATGTTTTCCCTAATATCGCCCCCCACCCCATGAGGGTGGGGTATTATGTTTCCCTAA
>SNQJ01S0001152.1:29273-57157 GCA_010110895.2 Picea sitchensis | reverse complement strand
AGTTCTAAATAATTTTTAATTAGCATTGATTTTATGGTTGTTCTTTACGCAAAAGGGGTGCATGGAAGTGAAACGAATGGAATTATGACTCAGTCTGAAAAATGCATCAAATATGATAAGCAGTCATTTCTTTTCGATGAACATCTATCTAAGGGAGAGAGAGAGTCCTTTTCACTAACAAGCACGAATAAGGAGTGTCCTCAAACAATTCTCAATCAAATCCTGATGTGATGCTAAAACTTTTGAGATACCTTCTAATATGCACAATCAATCATGAAGATGTCTTTTATTGTTTGCATATGAATAAGGATCAATTCAACAGAATGCTCGTCTTGCTAATTATCTTTTTGTATGAATGAAAATCAAACTAGCACAACCAAAAGTCATACAAACAATACACCCTTTCGTTGCAATCAAAACGAAAAGCGAAAGAAAAGAAACAATCAAAGAGAAAACAAACTTCACACCCAAAAGAAAAAGTTGAAGAACAATGATCTTGACTATAATCAAGATGAAAAGGTCTGTAGGCCTTTGATGACCTTCACCAGGGTTTTTTACTCAGCTGATGAGGAGAGAAAAACAATGCATGGGTTTCAAACTTCACTCAACAGAAAAACTCAATAACAATAGCGAAGAAGGCTACAAAATCCAAACAGTAAGATGTTTGTTCTTCAAGCAAAAGACATATGCCAAGGCTGGAAGAGAAGGAGCATTGACTCACAAGGTTACTCAGCAGGAGAGACACAGAGGCAAACCCTGAAAAAGGCAATTCTGGAAGGTTTGTTGGCCAAAAAAGGGCTAGCGCTCTGTTGCCAAAGGCAAGGAGCATTATAGCACTCTGTGTAAGGATATGAGGGAGCGTTGGTGCTCTGTTAACACTGAGATAGGGGCACCAGGTTCAAAAACTCCCAAAAATGTCAAAAAATTCCAAAAATTGCAATTCAAACTCGACAAATATGCTGAGTATGATGGGGTAAGGAGCCAATTAGCTCATGAAACCAATCAAAAGAGGAGTGAACCAGGTCTGAAACAATCAAGGGGTAAAACTAGGTCAATGAGGAGAAATCAAAACAAGGAGTTTCGATTTGAGGCTATCTCCCCAGTGGAGTCGCCAGTTTCTGTTGTAGGAAAATCTCCCTGCGGACAGGTAGATTGCCTCAAAGAGCTTGACCCTAACTCTAAGACAAAAAATGCTTAACGTGAAAACTGACTTCCTTTCAAATCTATCCAAACTAACACATGAGAAGGGAAGATAACAGAAGTACCTCTTTATCGACATTTGTCTCTGCACGCTCCGAGTTGCGCTCCGATCCTTTGCTCCTCGCTGGATCCTGTGGGAAAAACAAGATACAACCACTTCCTACTCTATTCATATTAGCTTGAAAACAGATCTATCTATCAACGATAAGTTCATGTAACATTGGACACAAACTAGAAAGAAACAGGCCAAGCGTGTCATATTAATGAGAATAACGACAACAATACTTACAATCGTAGATGCGTATGCGACAACTTCGTCAAGTCCCCTTCGTCTAACCTTTGCCTGAAAGATCCACGACCTGGATAACAACAGTTTCACTGATCACTCTCCTTTGGCGGATTGTGTGTTTCCTACAAGATCATAGGTTTCATGCTAGCAGTTCCTCCCCCAATCAGCTCCAACACCACTTATGAGATTATAAGTTTGGTGTAATTCTCCCTTTTTCCATTCCCTCTTTCACCATTAGAAAGCTTGCTTATATAGCCTTGGAGAGGCTTTAACCACTTGAGATATCCTTGGGGAAGTTGAGGATTTTCCTCCTTCAGTTGAGGATTTGCCCTAGGATCATGGCTGGACTAGGGATTCGAATCCAACTACCTTCCAAGAATGAAAAGATGCTTCCCCCATTCATCTCAACAACTTAACTACTCCCCAGAATAGGTAGTGCTCCCTTAAAAGGGCCATCAGAGCGCTGTAGCGCTCCCTAATAGGCTTTAAGGGGGCGCCAGCGCTCTCAAAATCTATAGCGCTCCCTCAAAAGGGCCAGGGGAGCTTTATAACGCTCCCTGACAGTGTAAGGGGGAGCATCGGCGCTCCAAGATAGTGTAAGGGGGAGCGCTCTCCTTCAAAAGCTCACTTTTTGAGGTGCTTTCAGATGGCAAAAGGTTTGCAAGCCTGCTGACTCATTTCTCCTCTTCCAAATCAAATGTTTGAGGTGTTTCAAGTGTCCTTCTCATGTCGTTATAGGCACGACATAGGCATCATGGCACTATGCTTTCTTTGACACCTGCGACACTTGTGAGCAACATGAGACACTTGCGACACTTGCGACACTATCAAAGTGAGTAATTTTGATGTGTAACACTTTGAAATAACGTGACTAAACAACTTCCCTTCTTCCATGCAAAAATTAGACTTCTTGGGGTTCAATGAAATGCCTAACTTCCTACATTTTTGAAAAGTCCTTCTTAGATTTTTAAGATGTTCTTCATCAGAAACTGAAGATACAGTGATATCATCTAAGTAAATAACAATAAATTTATCTTTCTCATCAACAAAATCTATATCCATGCCCCTTTGAAATGTTTCTCCTGCATTCATGAGCCCAAAAGGCATCTTGGCATACATGAATGTGCCCCATGGTGTTGTGAAGGTTGTCTTTTCTTGATCATCAACGTGTACCATGATTTGATTGTACCCAGAGAAACCATCGAGCATTGATATTTTTTGAGAACCAACCACTTTCTGTAGAATGTGATCCATCTTAGGTAGTGGGTAATTGTCTTTGAGAGATACCCTATTCAAATTTCGAAAGTCTACACATAATCCGATCTCCCCGCTGTTCTTTCTGACATGTACCAGATTTGCCACCCACTTAGAAAACATCAAAGATACTATGATCTTGGCTTCAAACAACTTCTTTATCTCCTTTTCAATCAAGGGAAACAACAATGCCACCATGAACCTTGAGGGCTTAATCTTTTCATTTACCTCTAAAGCGAATAATTTCCTTTATATTTGGGGCAACTTTTCTTGGATCTTGTTCACTTCTTGAACTGTGGCCTAGAACTGTGAACTTGGATTCACTAGCCATTTATTGATTTTAAGAAGATCAATCTGACTCATTTCTTGAATGGATGCCAGAGTTTCTTCTTTGCTCTTTCTGGAATTTTGTTGGTTCATTTCTATCTCAATTTTCCCCAGGGCTTCTGAGATATTACTCCCCTCAAAATCAATCAACTTTTTGTTTAATGATGACAACGCTTCTAGACAAGCTTCTTTCACCTCTTTGGAAAATCTTTTGCTCTCTTCTAGATTTGTTTCCCAGGCCTTTAGGGCCATCTCACCTCTTAATTGTTCAGAATAAGAGAGAAGAGGAAAATCAGGGACATTATCTTTCTGCATCAATACGAGGACTTCCTGAAACATATATCGGGCTGAGTGGGCCCCTTTTTCCTTGACATAGATATACTTGAGAGAAAGGTCTACTGTCTGATAGTATTTTTGGATGGAATCTACCTTCAGATAAAGTTCTTGCTGGGTAGCTTCGAACTTCTCATTGATTTCCAACGCTTGAGTTTTGAAGGCCGAGATGTCTATCGAGGTATCTTCGGTTAGATCCAATCTAGCTTGCAGCTGTTTTATCAACTCATCATGTCAAGTGACCAGAATTTGGCTAGTCTCTGAATTTTAGTGGAGAAGATTGAGGTTATCCTAAAGGTCTTTAATTTGTTGTTGATAACTAGCCCAGATTTGCTCGAAATACTGACTCATTCTGTTACTGATAGTCTTCTCAGTGGTATATATATGATTTTGCAAGTGCTCTACCAATAGGCACTTTTGTCGCAGTTGTTCGGCCAAATTGTCCATGGACCATTGATTGGCAATGGAAAAAGCACCTAACGAACTTGAAACTTTCTTTGCAAATCCTGGATAATCTTGGTCATTCCTGTCATACACCATTCTCTGACTTTTAATTATCACTCCATCTTTCTGGTGAGATTCCCTTTTCACAATGGCCTTTCGTTTCTTACTAAAAACGAAATCCAAAGGAGGCATCTCTTCGGGAAAGACGGGGTTGAGATCACCTACAAAAAGAAGTTAGGATATAGGATTTTCTAAGATAGTTTGTAGAGGGGTTAGCGATGTAATGGGAGTAGCAATCTATGTGGACTGTTGTTGTTTTGTTGTATTTGAGGTGACAATAAGAGTAGCTGGTGTCGAAGGATGCATATCTTGTCCCTGCTTTAGGAAATCTTCGAGTTGAGCTAGTGCTTGGGGGCTTAGCTGGCCTCACAATGAAGCTTTTAATTCTAGTGTTAACACCTCCGAGCTCTTTGGGGTCCCCTCAACTCTGTGCTTATCAAAGTGACTTGATTCAGAACCTACAGGCATAACTTCCTGTGAAGGGGGCGTGGCTATTGACTCTCCTTGCAGTACCTTTGGTAGACTGTTCCGCTTGTGTTTTTGAAAATTGAGGAAACCAACTTGTTGATCCGGGTGCAGGGTTTGGAATCTGTCTTGAACTTCCACATAAGACCTAACTCCCCTGAATATTTCATCATACAAGGAGTTCTCATGCATATACCGCTTCATGTTGAACTGGGATAGATGGTTTTCCACGATCTTATGAGGATCATGTTTCTTGAACTTGATGTCAACCAATTTGACATCCTCCAAGGCTGTGGCCTCAACTTTAGAGTGACCAAAATCCAATATTGTAAACATGCCAACTTGAATAGGGAAAGTTGGCCAAACATTTTTTTGAGTTGCCTTCAGCACCTTGTTGATACCTCCTGCCACTGTCTGGTACACCACTTCTCTGCACACTAGCCTGCCGTGTAAAAATCGTGGGAGAGCATGAGGAGGAACCGAGCAACCAAAAACTTTGATGTAGGAAAAGTTCTTTTCAATGAACCAATCTACGAGCTTGCCCAAGTTTCCCATAATATTCTCTGAAATCCGGGGAGGCGGGTGACCATAAAGGGCTATATGAACATGCACTACAACATTTTGACAAATTTCATGAAAGAAATCCTTGGCTTTCTCTTCCCATAGCTTGGAATGATAAAAATGAATAGGTTATTAACTGGACCGAGTCCAATTCTAGTTCATCAAGGGGAAAGGTGTAATGAAACAGATGGCGTCCATGATATATGCCGACATGTAAAAGGGGGCAGGCTGTCCTTTTGATTTCATTGTTTTATAATCAACAATTCCCTTGGCCGAATTATCCAACAACATTTTGGCCCAATTGAAAGTGTAACCCTCGGCTACCTCATTCATGATGGATACCCATTCCACCGAGAAATGCGTAGAGCTCTTCTTCCCAAACAGACGACAAAGAAACATGGCTACATACACCAAATGAGCGTCTAAATATGTTGTCGCATACATACCATGAACATCAGTTCTAAATTTCTCTGGATGTCCCCACCAGGTCCTGATTATATCATGACCACTCCTGGCGTATTGGACTCATTCTGTTTGCTCGAACTTTAGAATGAATGCGGCATTGTAAGTATATTTAGGATTATGAGAGATTTTATACATTAATTGCAGATGTTCCAGTCGGAAAGAGCCGATGGAAACCTGCTGATGTATGATGATGCTCATGGTCTGGACATCAACATGTTCTAAGGCTCAGCTTATCATATCCTTGTAAGGCATGATTCTCGGTCGTGCAACTATCTTGTGTAGCTTCGACTGTGCTATGTTTCTAAGCTTAGCTACAAAATAGTCATCTTCTTCTTCGGTGGAGTCCTCTAAATAGTTGATGATTTCACGTTCCAGGATCTCAAAAACCTGTGTCCAAGTTTTAACAGTGTATGTGGCTCACGGAGTAGTGTTCGACAGAATGTCTGCATTCGGGTTTGAATCTTCCCCTGCCACATTATGGTTTTTCGCCATTTTCCACGGTGCCATAATCTCTAAAGAAACATTGTGAGGTTACCTGTTATAGAGAAAGTCCGTGAGTTTTTTAATACATAAAACCGCTAATTGTGAAAGGTGAAAATGATTTCGAAATTGAAGTGCTTTTATTCAAACAAAATTCATTGATCTTCGTATAACCTCACTGACGAAGAATTTATTAACGTTAATTGAGAAGTCTACCTGGGGATCCGCAATCCTTGTTTGAATCATTATCCTTAATTAGTCATAAATGCCATGAATATTTCGACAATTCACGTGGGAACCTCCCGAATCTGCGGAAAGGTTAATATTTGGATTATCGCTTTTAAAACCTTAATTAATCCTGTTTAAAACTTTGCGTTAACTTCAAGTGTTTCGGGAGATCGAACTTTAGGGTTTTTTAATATATCATAAAAGAAACTCCTCGAAACCCGAAACTGCGAAGTCATTAATTATCGTGTAGTTGATCTTAAGTCTTTATTAATTGTGTTAACTTTAAGTATTTCAAAAGTTTGGACTTCGAAAATTTTAGAATATAATACAGGGGAAACGTCCCGAAATCCGAACTGCGGAGTCATTAAATAACTCTTGATAATTATTAACTTTGTTATTTAAACGTTCAATTTACCCTTTTACTTTTTGAAATGTTCAATACTTCGACATTTTCATACTTCGGTGATTCGTGAATTCACTCTTTGTTAAATTCCCGAAGGATCATCTCCCGCAGTGACGTGGCATAGATGACGTCATTTTGGATGACCTATCGAGAAAAGAGAGGTGCCACATGTTACTTGGAAACGTGTGTATCCTCCAATGAAACTGTCAAAAATGGGTGCCACATGTCAATTCAGGAAAGACTCAAAAAGTACATGTGTGTTATGACTTGTGTCTTTAAATGGTTTAAGAAAAGTCACGAGCAGCTACCTTCGGGTTTTGAAGTTTAAGAGTTTTTATTGTTTAGACTTATTGAAACATCCGAAGTGCGGAGCTCTGAAGCGACCGTTAGAGACTTACCTCTTTAAAACTCAGGCGGCTCTAGAACTCTGAAGGTTATTAGGATTGTTCGATTGAAAGGGAAACTCATCAATGACGAATAATGTATGTGATTTATTATTAAATGGAAACCGATGTATTTGATTAAAATTAAAAGGCCACTTTGTGTATAATTTTATTTTTATGAGGTGAAATATATAAAGCTCAAAACTTCAAAATTATGCATGTTGCAACATAGGCTCGATCTGGGGATCGCGTCTCCCTGTGAGACGTGGAATAACAATAGACTGAGTGTCTTTATTGGGCAAATGGAGTCATTATTGCATTTCTGGAAAACACTTTTAGGAGTTAATCATACACAGAACAAAAAACGAACTTCAACTGAATCTCAGAAAACCTTCAAAAAACAATTAATGATTGATATCAAGTTAGGATATTTAAAATTTCCCTTTCCTAAAACTGAGTTTGGATCTGTTTAAGATAATCAAAATAATTTTAACCGAAATATCAAACTTTGACTGACTTCGTTTGCATCAAGGTTAAGTAGATGTAATAATTTATTCAGGGAATCCCTCGTTGGTTCAGGATGTAAATATTACCGGAAAGAGAACTGGATGACAGAGTATGTTATGTAGGTATGTATGACAACCATACAGATAATATAGATATTTCTTCACTGCCAGTGAGCCTGTTCAGTACCCCGGTGAAGTTATCTACCTCTGCCATTGAAATTCCTTTCAGCACTTCAATTAGCACTTTTGCATTTTGATGAGATGAGGGAAATCATTACATGAAATTCCTTTTATCGTCTCTTTGGACAATATGGGGGCAATCAAATTATGAATTTCCTTTCACCATCTATCTTATATTTTAATATTTTGAAGTGGGGGCAATCAATCTATATGTATCATACAAAGGATGATATCTGCTTAAAATTTAAAAAAGAAGGTTTGTCGACAATTTTTTAAGTATACTCTGAAACTAATTTTCTCCCAATCTTCAATACACCTTCGCCCATAGGGAAGCTTTTATAGGCATTTTGATTTTTCAGGGATCAACCTTGAGCGAATTAGTCAGTTTAAAATCTGATAGAAGAGATAAAGTTATCGGGATTAGCCTAGACATAACTTCTTTCAGTTAAAATCAAAGGAACATAAATATTTTCGCCTAATCTTGTTTTGAAGATATGTTTTTAAGTTTTCAAAGTCAAGGTGAATCTCTTTCTTTCTATGAAGACTAAGGAAAGGTAGCAAAAATCAGAAGTGATTAAAAGCTCGGGGATAGGCAAAAGAACCAAAACGAGGACTCAGAGGGCATGATGCAAAAAATCCTGATCCCACACAAGTTTGTGTATTGATTCTCAAACTTCCTTTCAAGCCTTTTTTTTTTTATTTCATTTTTTTTTTTTCAGAGAAGGCTTCAGAATTGATCAGTATGACACTCTAAGCTGCAATTTTATATTTCTTTGACTTTTGATCAAGTGACAACATTATCATGAGTGAAACCTCCTTTACGTTCGAAAAGATTTCCTTAAAATTTTACTTGAACTAGCAGGGTAGGAGATCATTATTACACATTATTTTGGTCATCTTAATGATCCATTGACAAACATGTGTTCATGTTCCCAAAAGAGCCTGTCTTCGTGAGAAAGGTGACTGAATTTTTCTTCCAAAAAACCTTATTAAGGAGGGTCGTCGCAGGCTGCACCATAAGCAGGGTGTGATGATGCCTGGTCGTCCCAAGCTGCCCTAAAACTGGTTTGCGATGTCTTCGCAGGTTTTGATGATGCTTGGTCGTCGCAGGCTGCCCTAAAAGGGGATCTTCTAGAATATCAGGTGGCATATGTATGGTTGGGATCCTACTCGCTTCTCTGATTTGGTGGGATCATCCTAATCTCTTTAACCATCTCTCTTTCCCCTATATAAAGAGGAATTTCTCATGGAAAAGGCTAAAGGTTAATGAAGGTTGAATTGGCTAAGATTGTATGGGGAATTTTGCATTGGATCATTCTTGAGAACCTCATTTCAGTTCATTAAGTCATTGTGGATCTTCTTCATCCAAGATTGGAGCAAGTGTGTGTTGGAGAAAAGAGTCATTAGAAGGGGACCTTGCAACATCAAGGCTTTAGTTGTAATCTCCACTTTCATTATTATATAATACAGTGATACATTTCTTTCCCATAAAACTCATCTCATTTTATTGTATGATTCATTGATCACATACATAGGTTCTCTTCGAGTATGTTATATTGCTTTCACTTTGGTTTGCTTCTGTTCCCTTGCATATCCAATATCACAGGAGCGTCGGAGTGGAGCTAGGATGACAACGACAAGAGGAAGTGATATTTAAATGGTATGTTGCCCATCCATCGTTTGATAGTAAACTTAATGATTAGAGCTTAGGGAAAGCATCAAGTCTTGTTCTGTTTTTTTTTAGATCTAGGTGGATCTAGGAAGATCTGTTTATGTCTGGATTTACCGATAAGTCCCATAACAAAATTGGTGACTCCACTGGGGATACGACCTCCTTTTGATTTTTTGCTTCCCATTTGCCTTTACCCTTCCCTTCTTTGATTATTTTCATCCTCTGAGTCTGTGGGTGATCCACTTAGACTCACTGGGTTTACAAGTTCCTTTAGATTTTTCGTCTTTATCCCATTTTTTAAAAATTTACAGAGATCGTCACACTGTACCGTGTTGACAGCCTGTGACGACCCTGAGACATCACCCTCTACTTGCACAATCCAGTGCGGAGACGCCGCACTCTGCTTTGCCAGTTTCCTGCGATGACCCTTGCTAGTCGCACTGTGTCCCATGCCTAGCCTGCGACGACTCCTGTAAGTTTTGATGGAGTAAGTCATTTTATCTCTTACCACCCAGATTTACCATAGTAGCATGGGGTGAAGTTCCCATGCCCATGTTTGATTGATTCCTGAGTTTAAAGCTTGCTTGTGGTTAGTTTTTAGTGATTGAAAGTCTTTTTCTACTTTTTGCAAGTTTTTCTCATCCTCATTGTCACAAGAATATAATCTTGGATCTACATCTGGGTGCTTGTTTGACAAAGGGTCTTTGGTTTGTTTTGAGTTTTGGATTCATCTTGTTTGTTAGATTGTTTGTTGATTAAGAAACCCTTTTTTCTTGCTTGTGTCGAAATGTTTTCTTGTCTTTTTTTTTCAATTTTGTCTTTATTACGAATTTGGTTTGGGAATTATGTTGTGAGTGTATTGATTTTCTTGGATCACTTTTTCCTTTCATCTTTATGTCTCTGATTTGATTTAGGAAAGGAAGAACTGAGTTCACTTATTCTTTCAGTAGTCCCTCATAAGAAAATTTTTACTTTCAAAATATTTATAAAGAGAAGAAATTGGAAAATTTGTAGTTCGTGATTATTTGGAATTGTGTTCATTCAGAAATAGGGAATTGCAATTAGTAGCTAGTTGTACTTCAAAACAAAAATACCTTATCCCTACTGTAACTAGAGTTCAATGAATTGAAAATTGCACATTCATCTCTTTTTTCATTTTATTGGGTCGAGGTCAAAACATCAACAGTTTCACTTCCATCTCCCTTTTGAGTAAGCAACAACCTCTAAAATACAACGTAAATCTAAAATTTAATTAGTGACTTTTATTTTCTAAGGATCTTTTACACCAACATCAACTAGGATATTGCTTTGGAATAGATTGTGAGGTACACTCTCCAAAGCATCAAAACACATAATAGTATCTTGTGATAAGGAGAGTTCAAGTCCAAATGCTACATTTTGTCCTGGGAAGGCCTTCTCACACAAGGGTCAAACCTGAGGTCGCATTAAGACTAGCAAAGCTACTCACGCTGCTTTGTTGGTCTTGGTGTAGAGATTGCACGTATTATGGGGGTCGCTTGAAGGTATACCCACAATGATGAGTGGAAGCCTTTCAAGTTGATTTAGGGCTAGATACCCTGCCTTTGCACGTGGATCAGACTGTCGACTATTTCCCCAGGCATCATTATTGTAGTTGGTAACCTTAGTAGCCTATCTCTTTAGGGTCTTTACACGAGGTGACTGTGGAGGGGCAAGTCTTCACAGTACCTGGAATCGACGTTGGCCAAACTCACTCAGGCTCCTTGGAGGGTATACCCACGATTATGTGTGGGAGCTTGCACCAGGGTGTAAGTCTGTTAAGAAGGTTGTCAACATAAATTTTCCACTCGCTTATCCCAACCCCTTCTTGTCTTGATTTCACGATGTTGGATTTCATCACCAACTAGTTACTTCAAAATAAGAAGGTTTGTTTGCTTGGTTTGATTCTTAGATTTTGTTAGTGAGTGTTGTTTGTTTTCTCTAGTTGGCCATAGATTTCTTTCATTCTTTACTTAGTTCGAGCAACATTGGCCTTCGTCGTTCATGTAGGATGCAAGGGTTGCCCCCAAAAGATCCGATAGGTTACCAACCCTTGCCTCCTAACTCACCGGAAGGCTCTTCGGAGGGAGTAGTCAACAACGAGGTATCTTTTGAAGTTGGAAGCACACACTCTTTAGAAGGATTTTGAATTGTTTCGAACTCTTTAGAGGCATTTAGACTTCCCCCCCTTAGACCGGACGTGTGTATACTTCGCATGAACTCGGCTGGAGAAATTGTTGTTGTTGATAATACTAGAGTACCTACCGGACCTAACGCAGGATCTGGAGTAGGGGATCCACTTTTTCAAAGTGAATCATTTAGGATCTCGGCTGACACTGTTGGAACTTCCATTCCTGGTTCCATCCCTTTGACAGTACATGATCTGTACGGTAACCTAGGAGCAAGCCCTGATCGACCTATGGCATCACAAGTGCCTGAGACGTTTTTTACCTACACGGTACCTTTAGAGCATTTTAATGGTACTACCAGTAACGTCACCACCGTTTCAGACCAAATTTTGATTGGTTCTCACTCGATACCTACTCTCCAAATGGCCCATTCTACTATGGTCCCGCAAGCTACCACGATTCCTACCAGAAATGTGGTTATCTCCCAAGAGTCACTTGGGACACCACTTCCATCTAGACCGAATCCATCATTTCCCCCTAGGTATAGAGCTCTAAATACTTCCATTGCTATCTCTACCCAGGTTCCATCTGGCGTTTCTGGACTTTTTGTTCCCCCTGGGTACAATGCTACCACTGGTTTTGTTCATACACTTGCCCAGGTCCTCTTTGGAGGGTCTTATCCACCTTTTCTTAGAGGATCCAGCCCTAGTGGCTCCAATCCAGTTGGAGGCACCAATCATTCGTTCACTTCCGGTTACCATATTCCTATTGGAGGTCAACCTCAAGTTGGGGGGCAACCTCAATTCGGGGTCAAACTCAAATTGGGGCACAACCTCAACTTGGGGGGCAACCTTAGCTTGGAGTCCATAACCCACTATATGGAAAAAAGGTGCCTGGATCACAATCTCAACTTTAGAACCTTCCCTTGCAAGGAAATCCACAATCGTCTGGGGGGAAACATCCTCAAGTTAACTCTTTTGTACCCCCCAATTTCAGTCAACCGTATCCAGGTTCCTTGAATCCCACTTGGGGTCAAAATGTTCAATCTAGTGTCCCTTTCCAAGGGAACATCTCTAATCAACCCAACCCTATGGGCTATACGCCTCCCAATCCTCCACAATCGAATCTGCCAGGACTGTCCAATTATTTGTAGACTGCTTACTGTCCTACTGGTATACCTACGGGACTTCCCCCTCAAACCTACCAGTTTCCACAAGTGAACTGACAGTTGCCTTTCTTGGCCACTTTGGATTTACTTGATCTGTCTAGGATTTTGAATGATCGTATCTTACATTCTCCTTACTGGCCCGTCATACCAACCAAATTACTGTCTGACATCCCTAAATTTGATATTCGAGCATGAGAAGATCCTAGTAATCATGTTATGAATTTTCATCTATGGTGTTCATCCAACTCCTTGATGGATGACTCCATCAGACTACGACTTTTCAACGAACTCTCACGGGTTCGGCAGCAAAATAGTACATCGAGTTACCTCAAGGTTTCTTCAATGACTTTAACACTCTAGCCATGGCCTTTCTAACGCATTACTAGTTACCAATTCGATACGAGACGGGAACCGAAATTTTGATTTCTTTCAAGCAATCCTCATCCACTCATATTTGTGATCACATCCATGAGTGGAGGAGGAGAAGAGAAGACGTTTAATCAAAGTTCCTCTTCCTGATAAACTATTGGCCGAGTGGTTTACCAAATCACTCATTGGACCTATTGCTTGTGATGTCGCCATGGGTGGTGTTGTCACTGAAGAGCAGGCAATTAGTCGTGCTTAGTATCTTGATCTCATTTATTCACAAACAGGAGCACTTTATGATTTGATCCCTGACGCTCCTCGTCCTTCCACAAACCCTACCCCAAAACCTCCAATAGATTCTCATGTTGTTGATGGTGTGATCGACACCTTCCATGATGAGACCCAGTCCGCACATACCGGTCACACCAATCCCAAATCTAATAATTCTAATGAACAAAGCACTCCTACTCCTACTCCTTCCACTGGTAAGACCGCTAAGGTTAATTCTGTTTAATCCGCGCCTACTAGAAAGAATCAAAGTAAAAAGAAAGGAAAGGGTAAGAATAAGGAGGAAAATAATAATAATCCACAATCTGATAAAACCAAAACACAAACCGCCGATGAGAAAGATAAACATAAACCTCGTTACCCCTGCCTGATTTGTGGTGATGATCATTACATGAAAGATTGTCCAAGACGCACTGAGGTTACTAAGTTCCTCCAAGGGATCGGGAAACCTTCTACTCCTGTAGTTTTGTCACAACCTTTCCCTTCTCAGTAGCAAGCTCAACTGGTAATTCATGACCAAGCTACCCCTTCTACCTCTTCCTACGTCCTTATGTGTACTGGTGATTCTAAAAAGAACGAAGTTGTAGTCGCGACTTGAGCCAAAGATTACTCTTCGTCCAAAGAGAAAGTTGATGACATACCACCTTTGTTGGTTCAACCTTCTCCCCCAACTTCACTTCCCAATGGTCCTCCTCATCTTGAACGATCGGGTCTTGATATAGTTCTTTGCCCTCCTCCCAAGGGTGTTGTTCAAAAGTATGTGTTTAATCCTCACGCCCGTGTTGCCCAAAACTACAACATTGTAGAAGATCTTGCACAAGCACCCTCCGCGATGTCAGCTCTCGAAGTCCTTCAAAGTTTCCCTGCTCAACGGAAGACACTATTAAAGGCCATTGGTGGAATTGATCCCACGGATACTAATCTAATAATGTTTGACTTGGAAGATCACATTCCAAGGCTTCCTCCTCAGTTAGCATTTCAGATCTAAGTTGTTGTTGAAAAAAAAAAATATTTGTAGAATTGTTATTGATGAAGGAGTCTCGACTTGCGTCATGTCCGTCACTTGTTGGAAAGCCATTGGCTCTCCTACCCTCATCGAATCACACAATACACTNGATACTAATCTAATAATGTTTGACTTGGAAGATCACATTCCAAGGCTTCCTCCTCAGTTAGCATTTCAGATCTAAGTTGTTGTTGAAAAAAAAAAATATTTGTAGAATTGTTATTGATGAAGGAGTCTCGACTTGCGTCATGTACGTCACTTGTTGGAAAGCCATTGGCTCTCCTACCCTCATCGAATCACACAATACACTTAAGGCCTTCAATGGTGCAGGATTTAAACCCTACGGTGTTCTTCTGTCGTTGTTTATTACGTTAGAAGGTAAATTGGTCAATGTCAAGGTTGAGGTCTTCGATGCACCTCTTGATTACAACCTTTTACTTAGCCTTAGCTAGATTGATTCCATGCATGCAATTGCGTCTACCTTTTCTGCGTGTTACGTTTCCCGCACCAAGGAAAGGTCATTATTGTTGACCAACTGGCCTTCTTTAATTCCGATTCTCATACTAGCAACATTCCCTTCATCTTGAAGACACCCCCTGGTTACGAGAATGTCAGAGTGGGTCTTTTGAAAGATTCAACTTTGATGGGTACATTTCCAATCCCACCACCCGATATCCCCCCTCCTTTCATTGAGTCTATTAACATGATATCCACCACCGTTTGTGAAACCCCTGAGTCATATGACCCATGGGTAGTACCTAGCCCTGGTGATTACTCTCATTATGGCAACTAGATGCCTTTAAGTCTGGTCAAATCCACTTACCACACTATTCAATCGACAACACCCTCCTCTCCTTCTCTCTGTGATTCATCTCTTGATCCATTTCACGTGATTTTTCCTACGAACGAGATGATCATGTCGGTCATGTCTATGGAAGACACTCCCTAGGACGATGGACATCATCGCTCCATTCTCTTTTTAGAGCGTGACACCATAGAGAGTTACCAACGGATTTCGACGTTGTCGACCGTTGTTGTCATTTCTTCAGTTCCCAAGTCATCGCATGATGTTTTGTACGAAGGAAACTTGAGAAACATTTCCCCTACCGTCCCTCTCGACATATCTATTAAACCCGACATCGTGGAGAATGTTCATATTGGAGCCTCCTGTTCTACCGAGGAGGTTCACGAATATAAAACCCTTTTCCAAGAATTTCGCGATGTTTTTTCTTGGAGTTACGAAGAGATGCCAGGTATCAATCCTGATATCGTTGTACATGAGATTAAGACATACCTAGATGCTAAACCCGTTCGGCAGAGTCTTCGCCTAGTGCATCCACGCAAAGCTGCTGCTATCAATCTTGAAGTTGAAAAACTTCTTAAAGTTGGCTTTATCTATCGCGTGGCTTTAACTGATTGGGTATCTAATCTAGTTCTGGTGAATAATAAACAAGGTACCATCCATGTCTGTGTATATTATAGGGACATTAATAAGGCTTGTCCTAAGGACAATTACCTAACCCCCTTCGTTGACCAGATCATTGACGACTGTGCTGCCAACGAAATCTTCTCTTTGATGGATGGTTTCTCTGGCTATAATCAAATTAATATTTTACCCACGGACCAACACAAGACCGCTTTTATTTTCCCTTGGGGAACCTTTGCTTACCAGAAGTTACCCTTTGGTCTCAAGAACACTGACGCGACTTTTCAATGTGCTATGTCTTATGCTTTCCATGCTTGCTATTTTCGTACATTGTCATTATTATCGTATCCGCTTAAACCCACATAAATGCGTTTTTTGTGTGGAGTTCAGACGACTGCTCAGTTTTATTGTGTTGATACATGGGATTCGAGTAGACCCTTTGAAGGTTGAGGCTATCCTTAATCTACCTCCTCCTTCCACTTTACGCTGACTCCAAAGTTTGTAAGGGAAGGAAAACTTTTTACGACGTTTCATCCCCAATTACGCTGAACTGACGAAATGATTCACTTGGCTACTCAAGAAAGGTTACGAATTTGTATGGGACGATACTGCTAACAAAGCCTTCTAAGCTTTGAAACTTGCCTTAACTCGTACACCATTACTATTTCCCCTTGACTATAGTTGGGATTACTTCCTCTACTTAGTTGCTTCAGACTCTACCATTGCCTTGGTCGTAGTCCAAGAGGATGATTCGCATGACAAACATGTGATATACTATTTGAGTCGGAGTCTCAAAACTACCGAGACAAAATACCTCCATGTAGAGAAATTCGCCTTAGCAGTTGTGCAAGTTGTCCAACATTTTTTTCATTATATCCTATTATGAAGAACCACTGTTATTTCTAATTGCAACCCTATACAACATATCCTTACACGACAATTGATAGGGGGAAAGTACTCCAAATGGATAGTGATTCTCTAGGAGTTAGACTTAGAGTTTGAACGCGCTAAGTCTAAGAAATCTTTGGTTTTCGTCGAACTGATATGTGACCTTCCCTCCACTGAGACAGAAAATGTGGTAGAGGATTCCTTGCCTGACGAATCCCTTTTTCTGATCAGTTCTGATAACCTATGGTATGGAGATATCATCATCTATGTCTAGACTCAAACTTTATGGCCCGATCTATCTAGTACGGATCGTCGTCGTATACAATATCAAGCCCGCCAATACATCATTCTTGGTGATACTCTTTACCGCCGCGATATTGATTCCATTTTTAGACGATGTCTCACTTACGATGAAGCTGAGAAAGCTTTGAATGACTGTCACTCTGGAGAATGTGGCGGTCATATGTTTGGGCATGCCACTACCCAAAAGATCTTATGAGTGGGTTATTTCTGGCCTTCTTTGTTTAAGGACTGCATCACTGCTGTCTAGAAATGCCATGCTTGCCAAACTTATAATAACAAGATAATATCTCATCCTTCTCCTTTACATCTTGTAGTTTCTGTTGGTCCATTCGCCAAATGGGGCATTGACTTCATGGCCACATCATTATAGTCGTGGATTACTTCACTAAGTGGGCCGAGGCGATGCCTACATTTGATAACATCGGGAAAACTAAAGCATTGTTCATATTCAATCACATCATTACTCTGTTTGGTGTCACTCAAGCTATCGTTACTGATCACGGTAGCCATTTTCAGAATTTTATGATGTCTGAACTTACTGAAAAGTTGGGTCTTCGCCATGAAAACTCAACCCCCTATTACCCACAGGCCAATGGCCAGGTTGAAGAAATCAACAAAGTTCTCATTACTATGCTTCAACGGATGATAGGAATTCATAAGACAACCTGACACACGATGTTGTTCTCATCATTATGTGCCTATCGGACATCTATCAAGTCTACCACGAGATTTGCCCCTTTCCAGCTAGTTTATGGTATCGAGGCTATCTTGTCGATTGAATGTGAAATACCATCTTTGAAATTGGCCATTGAACTTCTCCCCAATACCTTTGTCGAAGAAGAGCGTCTTTTGTATTTGATGCAACTAGATGAAACCTGTCGCGATGTCACTCTAGTTATTGAAACTCAGAAGAAAAGTGTTAAATCCCAATATGACAAGCATGCCAAGCCACGTGTTTTTTCTGAGGGTGATCTTGTTCTCCTTTATGAACAAGATCGTGATTTGCTAGGGGCCAGTAAATTGGAGGCCATGTGGCGAGGTCCTTACATTGTCAAACATGTGTTGGAGAAGGGAGCTTATGAGCTAGTCGATTATGATGGAATTCCTTTGAGTGAACCCCGGAATGGGCTTTACTTAAAGAAGTACTATGCTTAAGTCATTTTTGCATGAGTGCTTGTACTTTTAGTGCATCATATTCTTGTGTGATTTTTCATTGTTTGGTTTCAACCTTCAACCGCTTACCTTGCGTTGTACTTGGTTTCCAGATGTCGGTGTCTTCGCTACCCTACATTGGTTTTGCTGATGGCGCTAGTCGCAGTACTTAGAACTTAGCATCTGCTACTTGGGCAATCTATGCACCTATGGAAGAATTGATTAGTTGACATGGTGTTTCCCTTGGACGTGCAACTAACAATATCACAGAATTCAGTGCATTCATCGAATTATTGACCGACGATGTTTCACTTGGAATCTGTCGTCTTATTGTACGCCTCGATTCGCAGTTAGTAGTCCTATAGTTGAGTAACGTCTACTCCATTCGAAGTCTACGTTATTAAGAGTATATTTACGAATTCGCCTCTTGGAACGTCATTTAGATTACATTGAATATCAACACATTCCTAGATGTCTAAATACATTAACAGATGCATTATCCAATTCTGTGTTAGACGGAAATTTGAGAAATTTATAAAAACCAATCACACTTTTTATATACAACAAGTAAGTCGGTAGAAGACTCATATATATATAACAATAAAAGTTTTACAAAAAGTGTCTTTGTCCGAAGACCAACATATCAAAAATGTGAAGCACATGGCTTCATATACAAACATAGCATCAAGGATGTTGCTTGCGATAACATGCGACTGCTCGCGCTACTCTACGGAGTAGTCGACTGATGGAAGCAGATACGCCCACTGTGTGGCGCTGATAATGCCTCGGGATATCATTAATAGAGGCATCTGGGACATCCATCGTCAACCCCTCCAAGTTTTTTTATATAGCCTCATAGTCAGTAGCGACTAACCCTACTACCTTGACTCTCTCCCCTCACCTCTGGATGGGGGATGAACCTGGAGGCTGATGAGGTCCCACGTCTGCATCATCAAAGAGATTTTTTATTAGTCCTCGGATAAAGAACATAAAAACATTTCATATTTAAAATCACAAAAACATTATAAAAACAAAATTTACTTCTTACCTATGTTCCCCCATTGAGAACCTTAAGGAAGAACCAAGTCTGGATCTCCTCTGAAGTTTAAGTCGACATATGCGTAGTCATCTACCATAAGCATATGGGGCCTCAACCAATCAAAGAAAATGTTATTATACCTGACGATAGGACCAATCACATGTCATGCCATGAGGTCACACCACCTCTTCATTCTTGGATCTTGTGGGGCCGGTATGCCCCACTCTGCCTCTAGGCGCAAGTGTGGAACCCTCTCCAGGAAGAAGGACACCAAAATCAACCCGTATCCGAATTGTTTCAAGTCACCTCTCCTACACTTGGTCAATTGTTTCTTCATACTTCTGAGAACCCCATTGCTCCAGTTGAAGACTCGGGGCTCCATGCATTCCATTGCATACTGGAAATCCCTCTGAAGGGCCATATGGGGAGTTGCGCTCTCCGCCATGTGCGCGATGGTGTAGAGGATAGTCCATAGAGGTAAGTCACAAACATCTTGGATAACAACCTTGCCACTATGTCTCTCAGCACCTGGCACACAATGTGCACTCACATAATGGCTCATAGGCTCACCACCTCCTCTGCTACCTGTCAGTTTAACTTGAGCCCCTCGGTGAGACACCCTAGTCAAGAAGTAGATATCCTTGATATCTATCTCAATAATGTGATCCCCCACATAGAATACCTGTTGGTCTACGTCCCACATATGGAGTAAGTACTCCAGTAATCTCAACTGGGCCCTCATGCCCTGGATCTTGAAGAATTTTAGCAGTCCACACTGCCGGAGGGAATTTACTATTTCTGAGTCATTCCCGACAAAGAATCTTCATCCTCATGTTCTGTCTCTTGCCATTCCAACATCCTTACTGTAGAAAACCTGAAATGGAACATAAAAGAGGCATTAGCATCTTCATCTCTCTCATGTAAACTTTTTATTGGCTAAAACATCTTAAAACATTTTTTGTTTTGCACACGTCACAGGCTAGCTCACCCGTACAGTGAAGAGTCGTCGCACTGTAGCTTAAAGGTCACCTGCGATGACCCTGGGTCATCGCAGGGCATGATACAGGGTGCCTGTGACTAACTCCGTGCGCAAGTACCCTAGAAAATGCAACCTAAAAAGACATTTCTAACCAATGAAAAGTAAAAATGAATCCATGAAAAGTTGAAGGAGATGAAAATTACCTGTCGTGCGGAGACCGTTCGCCAAATGATCAACTGTGCCTCCCACAATCCGCAGTGGAAGTTTGAGGTAAAAAGGGGGTTTTGGAGCAAAGTTTGGGTGGAGTAATAATGAAATGGTAAAATGAATTTTTTACACAATTTTATTAACATTTTACTTTTCCATTTCAGTTTTTATATTATTTTATGTATTTTGCCTAAACCCTAGACTTCTAATGGTGTCACAAGTGTTTGATTTTTCGCAGGTGAGAAATCTAGGAGTGGAATTTTGAACAAGGATACATATTTTTGGGTTTGCTTTTATACATTTGTCGTTTGTACAAATCCATTTAGAGTTTTCAAGAAAAACTTTGAGCTTAGTTTTTTCTCTTTCTCGTGCTCGTAAATCAATGAGAACACAGCCGAGTATACTTTTGTCATTTTTTCGTACTCGTGACAGTAACTCGAAAAATGACACCTATGAAGTATCCTTTAAGCTCTTTTCACGCTCTGAAAAAACAAAAATATTGTCGAGGGACCTTGTTCTTTTCACGCTCGTAAAAGTATTTGAAAAAAACATTTGATGGGCAGTGGGTTATCACTTTTTCAGTCTCGTCAAATTAATTTACGAAAAAGGAACTGAGAGAGTTCTCTTTAAGTGTTTTTCAGACTCTCTAAACATGAAAAACCCCCAAGTTTTCTTTCTTTGGACTTGTTAAACAAACATCGACAAACCCATATGGGACCAAACCACTCCTTCTTAGGGTTCGTTAAACATACTCCGAGGGACTTCTCTGAAGTATGAGCTTACATCGACAAGCATATGTTATCCTCCTCAAGCTTGCGTAAAAATAAAGAGGTACTCGCTAGAAATGATGGAGGGAAATTTGAAAAAGAAATGTGTCTTTGTATCCATGTTAGTGGCAGTAATAGTCGCTCTTAAACATGACACCCCCCTTCGTCATTTGAATCTGGGTTGGGAAATCCATTTGTCTCTCATTTGACCATCCACATGTCTATATGTCGGGTCCTCCTTGAGTCAACGTTGCCAAGACCGTTGTCGTGTCGTTCATATGTTCAAGAGAAGTCCAGCCTTAATGAGCCTCCTATCGAGTCGACCATCTACAATTGTAAATTTTCTACCATGTCGGCCTTCCCTGTGTCAGTTTCAAATCATCTCATACTCTGATCTACCTCAAATCTGTTACTCATTTCGTGTCATTGATGGGGGATACATCAAGGCCCTCCTGTGACGAGTCTTTTCTTGTCGACTTCAACTCATTATCTAGGAACAAGACTTAGAAATCAATCAGTGCCTTAGAGCCTGCATGTCTCAATGGTAGGTTTCTTCGCTTTCGACAGTGGGTTTACATCATTGGCCCCTGATTGGAAGATTCCCTCGAGTGATCGACTTAAACTCCTTTATTCACACTCGTTAGATTGCACTGGGGTACCTTGGGAGTCATTGACATCAATGGTGATTTCCCTCGCACTTGTTAACGGTTCTCATCATTGACCGGTAATCAAGTGGTTTCTACCATGTTCGACTTCAACACCTGTAATCGCATGGCTAGATTCATACTCAAGGACGACGAAGATGAAGACCCTGGATCATACCATTCCAGTCGAGGCTGCGATGGAGTATTCATGATTTGTATTGACACATAGATCCACTTTGTATGTCTCGTGGCTATGTCTGAATTTGAAATCTTTAAATCATAGATCCACAGTGTATTATGGGTGGCTATGCCGATTCACGATGACATGGATCCACGGTGTATGTTTAGTGGCCATGACTCATTTGACACTTTGTAATCTAAGTATGGGAATGCCTACCTCGGACAATGGTATATTATTATGCTGATGCTTGACTGTTTGCAGGTTCCCGACTGGTGCGCTCTTTGTTTCTGACACACACACATTTTAAAAAGTATTTCGGTTGTCACGAGTTATGGCCTCATACTTTGGGGGGCATTATGTTACACATTATTTTGGTCATCTTAATGATCCATTGACAAACATGTGTTCATGTTCCCAAAAGAGCCTGTCTTCGTGAGAAAGGTGACTGACTTTTTCTTCCAAAAAACCTTATTAAGGAGGGTCGTCGCAGGCTGCACCATAAGCAGGGTGTGATGATGCCTAGTCGTCACAGGCTGCCCTAAAACTGGTTTGCGATGTCTCCGCAGGCTGTTCTATAGCTGGGGTGTGACGATGTCAAAGGGCTAAGAAAAGGTCGAACTTCACGAAAGTTCTATAAGGGGATCTTCTAGAATATGTGGTGGCATCCGTATGGTTGGGATCCTACTTGCTTCTCTGATTTGGAGGAATCATCCTAATCTCTTTAACCATCTCTCTTTCCCCTATATAAAGAGGGATTTCTCATGGAAAAGGCTAAGGTTAATGAAGGTTGAATTGGCTAAGATTGTATGGAGAATTCTGCATTAGATCATTCTTGAGAGCCTAATTTCAGTTCAACAAGTCATTGTGGATCTTCTTACTCCAATATTGGAGCAAGTGTGTGTTGGAGCAAAGAGTCATTGGAAGGGGAACTTGCAACATCAAGGCTTTGGTTGTAATCTCCACTTTCATTATTATATAATACAGTGATATGTTTCTTTCCCATAAAATTCATCTCATTTTATTGTATGATTATTTGATCACATACATAGGTTCTCTTTGAGTATGCTATATTGCTTTCACTTTGGTTGGCTTATGTTCCCTTGCAGATCCAATATCATAGGAGCGCCAGAGTGGAGCTAGGATGACAACGACAAGAGGAAGCGACATTTAAACGGTATGTTGCCCATCCCTCGTTTGATAGTAAACTCAATGATTAAAGCTTAGGGAAAGCATCAGGTCATGTTCTGTTTTGTTTTAGATCTAGGTGGAGCTAGGGAGATATGTTTATGATAAGTCCCATAACACTCACACCTCAAATTCCTTTTGTATTTTCAACAAGGAAGAATATCATTTTATCACCTGTTTTTTAGAAAATTGTATGTCGAATCTTGGTTCCGCCTTATCTCCTATTCAACAAGATATATTCTGCAAGAGGATAAAATTCACGGTGTCAGAAAACCCCGGAGAATATAGATGACATAAGTTTTTATTTTCCATTTTAGTGATATCAAGCAATCATAAATTTATTGAAAATATTTACAACCAACGATCAAATGACTCAGGTAATTTACAAAAGGGAAAAATTTGAAAACTAGAATAGTTAATGTTAATCCACTCCAATATATACAATAGGTGTCTGAAATATGACTATTGCATAAAATGTTTTAAGTAACGCCTATTGATAAGAGCGTCAAGAATTTCTCCATCGAGGTTTTCCAGTGAGAAGGAATTTTTCCCCTCGGTAGCTACAATTTTGAATGGCCCGAACTAGAGATGATCGAACTTGGCATGTTTCCCTGCATATTCCTTTATGGCATCCCATCTTAAAACTAAATTGCCAGGAAAAAATTCCCCGTCTTTAGCTTTTTTTATCGAAAAAGGCCTTCATATTATCTTGGTACTTTTGAAGTTTGTCGTCTACTTCCACTCTGTTCTGTTGAACTTTGATTATTTGATTTATCCTTCTTGTAACGTCGTTTGGCTCTTCATTTGCATCCTGCCAACGTTTCATCACAGGAAGAGCAAGATTGATAGGAAGAACAACGTCAGTAACATAAACCAATTGAAAAGGGGACATACCTATTGATTTCTTGGTGCCGATTCGGTTCGCCCATAGGGCATATTTTAGGTGGATGTGCCAAGCCTTTTTATTTTATGTCAATAATTTTTTTATTATAGTCATCGGGCTCTTGTTAGACGATTTGACCAACCCATTTCCCTGAGGATAATAGGTTGTAGAATGTCCTAACACAATATTGTATTTCTGGCAGAAATTGATCATTGTCATAGACTTAAAAGCTTGAGCATTGTCAATGACTGTTTTCCGAGGACAACCAAATCTCGATAGGATGTTTTCTTCCAAGAAGTTTATTACTACTGAATCCGTAGCATTATGAGTTGGAATGGATTCTACCCATTTCATGAAGTAATCAGTAGTGGTTAGAATCCATCTATGTCGAGCACTTGATTGCGTATGGATTTCTCCGATGAAGTCTAGGCCCCATTGTTGAAAAGGGGCTTCAACTTTTACTGGGATTAAATTTAGGGCAGGGAGCTTCTACTTTCCACCAAACAGTTGGCACGGATTACAGGCTCTGACCCTCGTGTTCACATCGGTAAATAACTTTGGCCAGTAATATCCAACCCTTAAAATCTTGTAGGTCGTTTCTCTCCAGGCATGGTGTCCTTCACACACTCCATGAAATTCATCGATGACGCCTTCTGTTTTAGATTCTGTCAAGCAACATAACAAGAAACCTAGAGGGTCTTTCCAGTACAACTGGCCATCTATAATACAATATTTAATTGCATGAAACTTCAAAGTCCTTGCTTTAGACAGAGTCATGTCATTCAGGCACTGAAGGGTAAGGAGGTATGTAACAATATCACGATACGAGGTAGAGGAAGAAAACTTATCTTCAATCTGAATCGTAGGCGCCTGATCGTAAAACTCCTCTATAACCGGGAGAGATTCATGTGATTTGAGGTTATTTATCCCGAGCGCCCTGAAATTTGATTCAACTAACAACTTTTCCAGGCCTTGACCTTTGATTAGCTTAGTTGGTTTCACTTCTAGATCAAACTCTTGAATTTTAGCTAACCATCGACCTCTTCTTCCATCACTGTTTGGCTGAACCAAGATGTCTTTGATACCGTTCGTTGGCACGTAAACAACTATTTTGGAATACAATACATATGCTCTGAAAAGTTTGAGAGCCTTCACCATCGCGTAAGTTGCTTCTCAAGTATATCGTATCTTAATTCTGCATCCCTTAGGCTTTTGCCGAAGAAGGCTATAGGTTGTTCAAACCCTTCTTCGTTCTTTTGCAGGAGTACCACCGCGACAGTATGTTCAGAAGCGAATGAGAATATTAAGAATTCCTTTGTATAGTCTGGACTTGCTATCACTGGTGCTTACCCTATAGCTTTTTGGACACGCTCGAAAGAGGCTTTAGCTTCTGCAATCCACTTCACTTCATTTTCCTTCTTCAACATATCTGTAATCATTTTGATTATTTCACTGAAGTTGGGAATAAATCTTCTCAAAAAGTTGATCTTTCCTAAAAAAGATTGGATATAGAAATTTTCAAAGTGTATAATAAGTATCTTATTACCAATTTCTTCACTTGAGTAATGCATAGATTGTTCTAAATTGTTACAATAGATACTTATCTAATTTTCGTTAGATCTTTAATGTTCTTGCGAGATATAACAAAACATTTCCAAAGATCCAGCATCAAAGTTTCGTGATTCCATGTCTCTTTGAAATATTTTGGTATCTTTTATCACTATTAGGTTATTAGAGCACTCGTCACAATCTATAAATATTGTGTATAAGACATTAGAATGTAATTTATGAGTCTTCAAAATGGAAAGGTCATAGGTAGATAAATTTGTACTTGTGTGTGAGTATAAGAAATGAAAGGTTATCAGGCAAATGTGATCCGTAAAGGAGTGACCTATAGCCCACTTGCTTCACCAACGTGGATACTACACAGAATTAACTTCTAATTTTTATTTCTTTGTCTTGTACAAAGATCCATGTCCTTGGTGTAGCTTGCACACAAAAATTAGTTGACAATGTAATAATTACTAGTACTCTAAGCTCAAGTTTTTCTATTATTAACTGTCAGGAAAGCATACACAACGATCTCTTCATTTCTGCAAAATGTCAAGGTCTGAAACATCTTAGAAAATAAGTTATAGAGAAAGTGCCAACCTGACATGTTTGGAATTAATTTCAGGAGCATTCAAGCACCATAACTTCCACAGGGAATATCTCCGAAAGTATAGCCAACTGGCATCTGAAAAATTTACCACATGTACACCATGATCTCTCATTCGTCTCTTCAAAAATGATAAGTATATTATATAGAATAATATCAAACTCTCAAAAGTGTATTAATAAGTGTAATAAGTTTTCTAGGTTGAGGCAATTGATTGTTATTTTGATCTAGACCTCTCAAAGCAGACACCAACTAGGAATGGGTGGCGAGTGCCTTTGACCTGTGTGTCCACTATTTGATCAGTGGATGCTTGTTATGCAGTCAGGGTTGAGCTCTGTGGGTGTCATTTGTTCTGCGATCTCTGAGGTGTCAAATAATGGTGAAAAATATGGTCAAAGGAGGTCCACATTGAACACTGGGTGCAGGCCAAGGAAGGGTGGACTGGTGAGCTCAAAATCATTGCAACCCATGGCCTTGGTGATAGTGTAAGGCCCATAGCAAAGTGGACGGAGCTTCCGATGGGGCCTTGTGAGACACTCATTCTGCAAATGTAACCAGACTTTGTCGCTGACCTGAAACTGGTGTGGTACCCTGTGTTGATCATGGCATTTCTTGTACTTAGCATTCGATTTCTGCAAAATCTCTTGTACCTATTGGCGGATGTGGTGAATCCTCTCAATGAATCTGGTGGCTTTGTCGATCGTAGACTGATCATGGGAAGAGTTTGTTTGTGTGGTGGCAAGAGGAAGTGCAACATCAATGGGTCCCAAGGATTGGAATCCTAGCCCCACCTGAAATGGGCTATGGCTGGTTGAGCTATGGAGAGCCCTGTTGTAACTGTGTTGAACATAGGGGATATTCTCGTCCCATGTACGTCGATGCTTAGAGTTGTACATGTGCAGGATGTGCATAATCATCCAATTGACGACCTCTGTTTGGCTGTTTATTTGGGGGTGGAAAGCAGTGGATTTTTTGAGCTTGGTGTCCAACAGTGACCAGAGAATCGACCAAAATGTGTTGAGGAACCTGTTGTCTTGGTCGGAGATGATGGTCTGTGGTATCCCAAAGTGGACCCACACACATTCGAAGAAGAGCTTGGCAATATCTGCCGTTGTGATATTCTTCTTGTAGGCTGTGAGGATGGCCATCTTCGAAAACCGATCAACGATCACAAATACATAGTCATTTCCTTGCTTGGTGGATGGAAGGCCAGAGATGTAATCCATTGAGATAGATTCCCAAGTCTTATCGGGAGTAGGAAGAGGGGTGTATAAGCCTTGCTTCTTGATGGTTGGCTTGGAAATGACATAGGCAGTGCAAGATCTGATATACTTGCAGGTGTCCCATCGAAGTTTTGGCCAATAAAAATGTTTCTGAAGAACGACCACAGTTTTCTACATGCCAAAATGTCTTGCCATCTGACTGTAGTGGGCTTCCCAAATCAGCTTTGCACGCTCACTTGTAGGAACACAAAGATAGCATGAGTGGCATAATAGGTCATCCTAAATGTGAAAATGGGTGACAGTTGTGCCTGTACCCAAGAGCTAATAGGTGGTGGCGAAGTCTGGATCTTGCTGATAAAGTTGGGGCCACTTAGATGCTTCATGTCCACAGGAATAGAACACAGTGGTGAGTGCAGCCACATGAGGTCGACTGAGGCAATCAACGACACGATTTGAGATAGTTGTCTTATACTTGATGTTGAGATGGAATTGTTGCAGGTAGGTGGACCACTTTTGATGGCGGTCATTTTGCAATTTCCCATGTGTCCATATAAACTACAGAGGCTTGTGATCAGTGTGTATGATCGGCTCCTTTCCCAAAATGTAATGTTTCCATTGAGGACA